>PQWD01004068.1:131214-455427 GCA_019425675.1 Leucinodes orbonalis
GTGAGTGTTAACGACTACCATCCTAAGAAAGTAGTCTTGAACTACGGCTAGAGATACGAGTACGACAATATTTTTCAAGTCACCCATCAGTTCACCGGCCATTATTATAATAGATAGATCTATCACTGTTTTGAAATAAACAAAAGTTTGCCCTGAGGAGGATCAAACCCTCGCTAATGCCAAAAGAACGAAAGACTTCAACCAAAAAGATGGTCTATTCTTATTTTATCTATTTATTTTCTTAAGTTATCTAATTCGTCACAAACATGGCTTGCTTGATAAGATAAAAATATGATCAGAGAAACATATACACCAGATACAAAACAAATACAGCGAACTAAATCCATAAATAAGGTAACTCGAATTCAAACACAAACCGCCATAGAGCCAGTTGAAAGCGTATCTAAACTATTCCACAAAAAAAGCAAAAATATTCATTGTATTGCAAACAAAAGGGGCGATTTCAATTTGTCAAAATAAAAACGTCACAATAGATTCGGGCTGCCGTGATATTGTTTCAACAGAGAACATAATCTGTGGAGTTATAATCCGACCGAAATTGGCTGTCGTGGTGGACAGGAAAAAACGTGGGTCCCCAATTTGGTGGAGATTAACAGAACCAATTGAAGCACCGTCGTTTTGGATCCAATCCGTACGTATTGTGCCAATCTGTGACAACAGCTCGCTCTGCCGCAACTTGTATGAACGTAATTGACCCTTGCCCGGTAAAGTTCTGGATGCCATCAGCGACCAACAGCAAAAATTCCATCTGAAAACAAACTGTGAAATGAGGGCATACCGACCAAGTTTAGAGTTTTATGCTGTGGTCATTTCTCATGAGCTCATTAAACGTCCCCACCGATGGGCACGAGGCGGGCCCAGTGTGAATTGGCCGATATCACGCACAACCTTTATATCTCTTCGCAGGCGTGCGTTGGTTTCCATACGATGTTTTCCTTCACCGTTAGACCGTCGGATAAACGTAATAATTTCAAAAATTTAAAAAAATATTATTCAAACCGGGAAGGCAACAAACTTACAAATACCTTAAGAATACTTTTGTATCTGTAGTCTATATTTGTGGGCTTGCTTTTTTGTTCGCGGATATCTTTGCCGTATCTGAACCAATTGATGATTCTTTTTTTGTGGGAAAGAGGATACTTCAGAGATGGTCTCATGATAATTAAGTCAGGTTTTATTGAAGGAACACCAGAGACATAACTTCTTCTTCATTATAGTATATTTATTTCAGTGATTCTTTTTATTGCGATTCACCCAAAATTGTAAATAAAATATTTTCCAAAAAAAAATACTGACTTCAAACTAAAAAGCAAAGAATACATTTTATCTAGGTAAATATAATGCTTGCTGTTTAGTTTTAAGTAGTAAAAATATTTTTTTTCTTTCTATGGTTTCTGTACAGAGCAACCAAAAATATGTTGCAACTTCAGAACTACAAACTGTTTTTGTATAAAGTAATATGCAATGCAAACATTAATTAGGAAACATGGAGCCTGTATGAAAATCGGTTGTCATGACAAAAGTTCAATTATTTTCTACGCATGGACGAAATATTATTTTACAGGCTCGAGTAACCGGCTTTGCGTAATATTGTTTTTACTTTTAAATAGTTATGATTGCATGAGTAGTGAATATCATGTTTACTTTATACTGTAGTATTTTGTTGAGGAAATTTAATTCAAACAGAGGCACCGAGATATGAAATCTTTTGCTGTGTATCCGTATTTGTTTGTACGTAAAATAATTATTTTTTTATTTGTAAAATAATAACGGAATTGGTGTTTTAATAAATCACTTCGAAAAAAATCTGTAATTTGCTTAATACGATTCATAACGGTTCAATCATAATGAATTAACTAAAAACAGTGACAACTTAATAGTCTATCAAGTAACAATTACTCAAAATAATTCGTTAAAATATAACTTTGATGTTTACTTCAAAGTAAACGTTTTGACATATTATAGGGTAAATTGTCAAAGGAACCTTACACATAACAACAGTGAAACTTACGCCACAAATGACTACGCATTGCTATGCGTAGTCATTTCTCTCTCTCTTCAACCTATTGCAGTCCACTGCTAGACATAGGTCTCCCCCATTTTGCGCCAGACATCCCGACTACGGGCATTAACCCCCCATGCGCAGCGTAGTCATTTATTAAATAAAAAATATTTTCCTGTAATAACAATTCCCCTTGAAGATAAGAGTTTATTAAAGAAAGTCTATGGGTCCTAAAAAAATTAGTTACATTAAAAAAAATATATATTTTAACCCTTTAGATTTTCTATTGTGTCTGAAAATCTTAATAGATTAAAGTGTGTGTATATTTTGTACAACACAATATATTGTTTGTAATTTAACAGTAAACGCCGTGATAAAAACGAACATTAATTATAAACAACATATTATACTATCTTATTCAACAAAACTTTTTTTTGGACTTATTTAAAACTGTAGAACTACATAAACAAAATAATCAAGGAAGCTGTTTCAGTCGAGTCAGTGCTTTAATTCAAAGCTATGCGAAGTACAAGTTCTACGGTATAGCTTCGTTAGTGTTTCCGTAAGTTAACTACATTTCGTATCTTGATTAGACTATCCAAACTTTACTTGCAGCGTCGGACAGTTTGAAAAAAAGAATACTATGAAAACTAATTAAAACATTATTACGTTAATTTAACATTATTATAAATGTATATTATTACGTAAAATTTTATAATCAGTAGTAGTAAAGCGCAATGGACCAACGCGGCGAGTTATTGACAGTATTAAGTTATATCTATTAGTTAAAAGCACCTCAATTATTATTATTGTCGACAGTGATCACGATCATTTTACTAAAATGGTCTTTCCTACAATGATCGAAATAACTCTATATCTCTGGAGCTATACAAAGTCCAACTTTGTATAGCTCTAGAAATTGTAGTGTTTTTTTTGTCTACAATGATTCGTCAGTCCAGACGATGAGTCTGATGAACTAGAATTAACCTAAAGACTCGCGATAATAAGGTTGTCATATTTTTTGACCTCTTTGACTCTCTTTCTTTTCATCTTTACCCACGTTGGTCCAGTGCGTGAATGAATGTGGCTTCTTACGTGGTTCGATAGGAAGGTTGGTAAGGATGGTTAAAGCCCAGATGGTGGATCCTTTCACAATTTCGGAAATTACCATTTTGACATGAAATATGTCACAATTTTACCAAATTTTTGTAGGAAAATATTTTGTGCAAAACTGAAAGTCTGTTTGAAAACAGTGTTTAATTTTTTTATAACTGAAATAATATACGAGACAAATAGAACTAACTTTTGCTATGACTCCTAGACCACAAAGATTCTAGATAAATTGGCTACTCATTTCAGAAAGAATTATGATCAATTTTGCGCATGATGACACTTTGCAAAACTCATTAATAGTTTTATGAAATTTTATTGATAATTAATATTGAAATATACTTTCTAAATTCCATTACCCACTGACATGACATGGACTCTCTAGTCATCGATTACTGACCTTCTGGGAGCAACAACTATTCGTGTGAATTCAACTGCAACCATATGAGTTAAACTGTCCAGCTCCGAATTAAAGCAAAATATACATATATACCCCCCGATACTTACCGAGGATCCATGTAGTAAAATTGTAATGGTTTATATGTCTGTTAAGGTTGCCCATTTTCAGCCGTACGCAATAAAGAAATTCTTGGAGTCAATTGATCAAAATCCGGGTCAAAGGTTCCACTCCTAAATCAATATGTTTTATGTTTAAACTTCAGAAATAAAGGACCCAATTTATCAAGATGCAAAGTGTAACTAACTGTAGCTTATGTAGCTACTTGGATTTCAGAATATGAGCCTTCTTTCTTTGCTTTTATTTTCCAGTCACCGGGTATAAGAAAGAAGTAATGCATGAAAAAGATCTTACTGTAACTGTGTCTGTTTTCTGATATAAAAAAGTTAATATGTTTGGGAGAAGTGAGTGTGGTTACCGAATACATACTTAAGATTTTTTTCGTCATTTGACTCCATTTTAAAACTTCTGCAAGATTCTCATTGCATCACGCTCACTCTTCTACTTGGTGGTAGACTCGATACTTAGTCGTCTAGGTTGGTACCACTGCAGTGCCAGATACAACAGTCGCCCTCAATCAACCAATACGTGAATCTTTTTTACTTTGCACGCTAATATTTTTAGTAACAAAGCTGAAATATATAAAATAACTGAATTAAAAAATATATAAGAGACCTAACATCTGTTGTCTTGGGTGACAGGCGCAATGCTTCATTGATAGAGAATAATATCTGTTTATCAGTCGTTGGTCTCCTTCAATGCCGCTCTGTCATGGTCAGGCGTATCACTTACCATCAAGTTGGCGTCCTGACCGTTCTGTTTACATCATAACATAAAAAATAGTCTCCATTTGCGACAATATCACATAAAATTACTGAATTATCTGTTCGTTATCCTACCAATATTTTTTTGTGTTTACATTGACGCTTTATAAGTTTGGCACTCGAAAAAAGAGAAGTGTGTCACACAGATCATGTGTGCGTGCGATATTTACGCAGCGCTATTAGCTCTAAATTAGATAGATTGTTATCATACTTTGAGAGCTTTTTGAGAGATAAACTCAATATATATACTTAATGGTGAAGGTAAATATCGTGTGCACGCATAGATTTAGTATTAGCGCGCTTCGCTGCACGCCTGCGAGAAAAGGTTTTGGGTGAAGTTGGCCTATCTGCACGGGGAGGCTTGTGCTGACCCGGCCAGGCGCACCCTATACGATACGGGTAGGCTCGTGCACCAAGTATGATGATACTTAAAGTTCTCTAAGTTTCTATAATATCGAAATGCAAAACACTGGACTTCATTGACACCATGGTAACGAGGAGATTAGGCCCTAGAAAATCAATAATGTTTTCAACAAACAATTAAAATGAAATAAATATACAAACAATGTAGATCAAATGGGAGAGTAAAGAAAAATACCATCAATTTAGTTAAGACTGACTGTGAACATATGATTATAGTCGTATTGACATGAAACAAGTAAAAATCAATATCAGTAAACATTTTATAAAACCTTACTATAATATTCATAAATATTTACAAAACTCAAAAGGGTCCACAGCAGTACCCAGTTAACATAAAGTGGGCTTTGGTGGTGTAACATTTTTACCATAAAAGTTATTTGTCGAGAGTACCTACAAAAGAAAAACTTTTTTTAGTCAAATATTTTAACTAAACCTCAAAGCAAACCACTGTAAATTTCTCGTTAAAATCTTGAAATACTTAAGAAGTTGGTTAAGCTTTACGTCTGAGCGCGGTCAAACGCTATCATAAATTAAGCTAAATGAGACGTTATCAAACGGCAAGATCTCCATAGTCGTAATTGATTGTGTTAAATCTGTTAGCACGTGGAACCGCACATTTATTATTTCAATGTTTTCTAAAGAAATTACAATGAAATCGTAGGTTTGCGTAGACCTACATTGTGCATACTTCTAGACAAATGTGGTTTCATTGCGTAAAAGCTTTTTATACAAATTACTTAATACTTTACTAGCAATATGTAAGTTCAACCATTCGAATTCATTCGCTGATTTTTTGGTAATGTGATTTTCCGTAGCAAGATGAAAGCTTCTTCGTAGTTGCTACGAGACAATCTACTACAATATTAACGTTTGTCTTTCGGTATTATATATATCATTTGCAAACGATCAATAGCAAGCTCGTGTCGATAATAAAGTACTGTACATTCGCCATAACCGCATTTGCCAACTAGCACACCTCTAACCAGCTTCAGCCAGTGATGGGGCAATATCTAAACTCGGTGATACACTCGCTGACGATAAAAGTTCTCAACTATCGCAGTCGAATAAACAGCGATAATCAGCGTTACGAGCTAATTGGATAGTCGGCTTTATTATTAACTGGTTGCACTATCGGTGCAATGTAACCTTAATCATATACTACGCATCGAATTGCGAGTTGTTATACAGCGTGCGGGGAAGCAAAACATCGTGAATAAACCTGCGCACGCTTACGAAGAGATTCAAAGGTTGCGCGTGAAGTCGGCCCTCGGTGAGGACGTATAATGAGCTGATGTAATTATGATGATGATGGTTGAATAACTGCATCCATAGGCAGTGGTCACAACGTTTGGCTGTTTAACTCGGAGGTCGCGGGTTTGAATCTCGCTAGGAAACATTACTTTCAGTGTTTCGGAGTACATGTTAAGCCAACTGTTCCGGCTACAATCTTGGATTAGTAGTCTTAAACACCCACCAATCGGCATTGGGTTACAGCCCAATCTCCCCATAACTATGTTGTGCGGGGAAACATATGCTCTGCAGTGGACCGTTATAGGCTGACAATGATGATGAATTGTGGGTTTTATACAGTGTGCGCGAAATTATCTACTTATAAACCATAGGAAACCATGGCAATAGTTTAGCTAGGTTACCTTAATTATTTTGTCGTATCTAGAAATTGGTTATTTCTTTGTTAAGACTATTGCAACCCTACATCATCATACATCGAGAACTTACATAAACAATGAACTTACATATTTTGTAAAATTAAAGTTCATTATTCAGCGTGCGTAAATAGATCTAGTTGATAATAACAATGCAGCTAGGTTGAATTATTTTGGCGTATCTGGAAATTGACTGTCTTTGCTATGTATTCATGATTTTAAAGATATGTACACTATTTTTCAAATATAGCCACTTGGAAATGTCTCATAGGCAATAAGTTCACTACGTCGTACATCAAACACCCTCTCTATACTTCATTTAGATACAGTGCAATAACTAAATGCGGTTACACCGGCTGACAGCAAAAGTTATCAACTTTCGGTGTAAAAAAACAAAACTACAGTGTACAAATTCAGTGCCGCGAGCTAATTGGATCGGCACTATTGTTTGCCGGCGGCACTGTCGATGCTTTGCAACCTTGTTTATTTATGACACATTGAATTCTGAGTTAATGAAATAATGTGCAAAGGTTTACTTAGTAATAACAGTTTTGTTAAAGTATTTTTGCACTTTTGTGAATTCTCGCCAGAGCTTCGGCAAGTCTCTGGCACTGAAAGCCCCAGCGAATGTTAAATTTGTTCATGGGTCTTTGGACTTCCCCATGGAGGATGGAGGATCCGATGGAGGTGAGGTGGATCCGTGTCAGCGCGGATAGCGTGGATGCCCTTATCGCTTGTCCCCCGCCCGCCTTAGGCCGATGCGCATGAAAACCCAGGGGAGTTTAGTCGCTAGGAGTCCGACATAACTGCTAGTTCTCCTCGGAATTAGTAGTATCCAAAGATAGATTCTCTTCTTAAAAAAGGTTTCTGGCACCATTTCTAATATTATATCTATTACATAAATTGAAGTAACATAATTAATCCGTCATAATTATGGCCCTTTGTACATGTGATAATTCATTGTGTTTGTATTCATTGCTGCACACCATTGAGCGTCAGTGGCTCAATGGTGTGGACTGTCGCCTTCCTACCGGGCTGAGGTTCGAATCCCGACACGTACCAATGTGTTTTCGAATTTTCGAAAATATATGTACGTTATCCGACGCTCTTACGGTGAAGGAAAATATCGTGAGGAAACCTTCATGCACGCCTCTATACGGGTAGACTCGTGCCCCTCGGTGAGGACATTTAATGAGCTGATGATGATGATTATGATATATTCATTTTAAAATACATTAATTGTCATTTATTTTAAAATACATTAATTGCTTTCAAATACATAACTAAATTTATCAATAATAATATGAGTTGAATTCCCTAAGCATCACTAATTGAATAAATTATCATGTTATCCCGGGATCATTGTACTTTCAACTGCTGAAATTCAATTTGTCATGGTCCTGTTTGAAATTTGTATTAAAAAATATTTTCAATAACGTATTATTGATTGATTTTTTTAATTTACCAGATCCATTTAGATTGAGTGCAATTGTCTTCGTAACAAAGTACTTCTATATTAGCAATCAAATATTTTAATCTAAACAAATTGAAATCTACGAGGATATTGCATTACTATTGACAGATTCGAATTTTGGAAATTCAGAGTAAATCCAAGTTTACAGCATGTACTCGTATTGTTTAATAAAACTATTTGGCTCAAACTCATACAATTCAATTAGCTGAATCTGACCCTGATTTATAAGTTTGCCAGTGGCATGGCCTCAGGCGTTAGGCGTCACGTCCTGGCATCCCCGGATTAAATTACTCAGCCAACTCCGGCACATGCACTCGGGGCCGTACCGCAACTAACACGATGCAGTGCATTCACAACCGAGGCTTGACTTCAGTTGCTTAATGTATGTTATAATGGAATAATGAAACAAAAATGTATTGTTTTTTTTAATTTGTTGTTCAAATTACCGCTGGCCCCAACTATCGTAGGATAGTAGCGGTAAACAGCATTACATAAAAAATAAGCCGCAATACCTGTTGCAAAAAAGAGTTTGACAAATATATTATAATAGTGACATATTTTTTTGAATACTCATAATTAATCACATCTCTATTCTTGTCGTAGTATAACGCTGGACATGGGTCTTTTAGTTGAAATGACAGAAAACATGATCCTACCATTTCCTTCTGTTTTACTTCACTATATATTAAATATCTGTTATTTGTTATGTCCGTTACTTCACAAATCTTCTCTGTTCACAAATTACATAATAAATAGTTCTCTCTCGCTCTCGTAATACTGTTAAATTCTGAGTACACGATAAAGTGATTCCAATTTCAAATGCAAGCCATAAATAGGAACGTGCCGTGTATTCGCAACAGTCTTAGACACAACGTGTGTGCCTGAGTAATTTAATCTTCGAACACTTCAACGTGGCAGCGAATACCCAAGCGTCAGCCATTGACATCCAATACCCCAAAGTCTGTGACAACCAATAGCGATGAACACGATTCCGTTCTAATTCCAATTAATCAAATAAGCTATACCCTCAATCTGCCACCTAATAACTGTCCAAGTCGAGAGTATAGTTTTGTGCATGTGTAGCGCGTCTAAGTCTCCTCTGTGAAATACAATTTTGGCGGCTTACAACTGGGACTGCCATACAAGTTATTCTTATTTAATTTTCAAAACTAAAACAACGTATTGTATTAATACTGCCGGCTTAACTTCAGTTTCACTTTTCTTTGTGACTTAACAACTATATGCTTCCATTCCTATAGTGGAGAAAGATAAAATATTGATTGACAAAATTGTGTATTTAGGCTCATCATCAGCTCATTAAACGTCTCCACCGAGGAGCACGAGCCTACCCGTATAGGGTGATTAGGCCTTAGTCGTCCACGCGGGCCCAGTGCGGATTGGACGACTTCACACACAACCTTCGAATCTCTTCGCAGGCGTGCATGAAGGTTTCCTCACGACGTTTTCCTTCACCGCAAGAGCGTCGGATAACGTACATATATTTTCGAAAATTCGAAAATACATTGGTACGTGTCGGGATTTGAACCTCAGCCCTCCCGGTAGGAAGGCGACAGTCCACACCACTGAGCCACCGCCACTCTAGTATTTAGGCTAGGTCAGGCTTATATCGGAACTCCTTGACAATATTTCATATTTTTTTATTTATTTTATACCAACCTGATTTTTTATTCCGTGCCGTGTGGTGACGACATATTAGGACCTCTACAATTGTCACCAATCCAGCCTTCACGTGGTTGTCTTTAATGACGGCTAAGAGACAAAACTATGAGCAGATACAGGTTGCAGCACTACAGCTTAATTAACCAAACCTTTAATAGGTTCTGTCTCTAACACACCAGCTATGCGTAGATATAATTTATTTATTTATTATAATGATATATACAAAGCATTGCACTATCATGGATAGGCATGTGTCCGGCAGTTCACCTGCTGGTAAGTCATACCCGCGTGATTTGTAATATTTTTAACCCTGATTTCCATTAGTTTGTGACTTGTCCTGGATCAGATTTTGTTTTAAATCTTTAAGACAGGTGACCATTTTCATTACACATTTTAGGTATAAAATAAAAACACATATTTAAAGTAAAAAATTACGTGTTTATTGTTTGTTCTTCTTTTCACACATAACCGTAGGTACTACGAACTTTCAAAATTGGCAAACTGAAAGTTGTAAGCGGGCCACGTCTGAAATGGATCGATTCCCGCTTGAACAGACGAGTGAGGTCAGCAAGACACAAACTTAATGTAAGACGTCAGTGGGGCCGATGGATCGACGTTCTAAAAACGAAAGCCTTGACAAACTTATTTATCGATTTAGTTGGTTTTAACCAAAATACAGGGACATTGTCGCATTTCCTTGAACGTTGTTGTTGCAAACCTTTATCGGTGACGGTGACAATTTTTGTATGCGGTATTGAGTTTTAGCACCTATGATTTACCATCAGGTGAAACTGGTTTCACCTGATGATACGTGATATCGCCACTCATGGCAACCCATCCCAAAGGGGTTACGAGTGTGTCATCATCAGCTCATTAAACGTCCCTACCGAGAGGCACGAACCTACCCGTAAAGGGTGTATAGGGCGTAGTCGTCCACGCGGCCCCAGTGCGGATTGGATGACTTGATGCACAACCTTTGAATGTCGCAAGCGTGGGCTGGTTTCCTCACGATATTTTCTTTCACCATAAGAGCGTCGGATAATGTACATATAATTACGAAAATTCAAAAACACATTGGTATGTGGCGGGATTTGAACCAACGCCCTCCCGACCGGACAACAGTCCACACCATTGGTCAACGACGCTGTACGACACTCTAGACGCATGTGTAACGAACCTAAAAAAAGGAGAGGGAAAGGAAATAAAAAAAAGGGGGGGATGGGGAAATTTCGGGTCGTCGGTTATCTCACTAAGTTTACGAACCACAGCGCCCGCGTTAGTTCTCGCTGGGTGTGAGGCTGTAGTATCTTTCACTTCAGTTGAGCCAATCCGTTTGATGCGCCGATGCATGGCTCATACAAACTTAATATTATATTATTGTATTGTATTTGTTTAGGATTTTGTTTCATTAATTTCATAAATTATACTCGACATTCAATGGAAGGGTGTGTAAAAGCAAGCCTAAACAACCCTGAATGGAGTTTTGCACTCGCGGAGCCAACGTCACGTCCCAGGATTAAATTACTCCTGCGCCGCGATAATATGCACTGCACTCGCGACCTCGGTTAGTTCGGCGGAATTAGCTCTACGTGAGACACTGCCAACTGTCCCTGTGACAGTGTCACGTGTTTACAAGTGCATTGAATTCGTTACATACTATTAAGTTAGCAACATACTTCTGTGTCTTTTGTTTTTTATGCCATAAGTCAATGGGCGGATCATGACACATGCAATGTTGAAGAAAATTATTAACAGTAGGTAGTCATTATCTTTTGTCAACACTACCCTGCGGTCGTCACCCGAAACGATAGACGAGAGTCCCTTATACCCGGTCATGTTGCTAGTGTTTTTCTTAAGCTATGACTTACTGGATATATTGTACCTTAATGAGTAAGGGTGCTCTGAAAAGTTTCATTTTTGTGATTTCGTGTTTTTGTGATTTATAGCTTGGAAATGTCAATAAAGTTTACATGAAGCTTCGACATATTTTTACTTCTTATATTTAAGTGTCAGACTATTAAATGATTTTCAGGAAACCCTGGGATCATAATAATATTTTTAAACACTTTTATGGCCTGTCACGTGGTTTTTATGTAACGCTCGCCATATGGCCAGCCACGACAAATGGCCAACATGCGCTCCCGTGCTCGTAATTTCCTATATTTTCTGATAATCAGATGTTTGTACTAGTAATGACCTAACTAAACCGAGAAAGTCGCTCTTAATGACTCTCAGTATACTTGCACTACGGGTCGAATAAGGGATATAAATTCAACACTGAACAACAAGGCTGAATTAAGTTACGCTAAATGTCAACTGAATAAAGTCATAAGTTTTAACTAATGTACAAAATATTAAAGTTATCTTATTCAAACATTTTAGATATCATATTAGTATTTCATTAACTATGCATAAAATATGGAAATTAAATATTAAAACTAAAATAAAAAAAAATATAATAACTAAATAAAATAATTAAAAGAACCCCCCTTTGGTAAAGTTCCGAAGACACTGGCAGCGTTACCCCTTTGAATCGCTAAACTAATTTTTTGACCAAGGTAGCTGCCAGATCTTCGGTCTCCAGTAATGTCGACTAATCGTTTGGAAATTTCTTTAAAAAGCCTAATAGCGCTAGGCCCACGACCAAGGGTCTCGACACCGAATGGGACAAAGTCATATTCAGAGCTAAACCCCTGTATTGCACGTTTTGGCTTTTTCAGCCGCTTCACACGCCGCACCAGCTCTGTTGTTTGTTCCATGTAGATGGGAAGGAGCTAGTGTGTCTGAACAGGTTGCATCCCACACCAGCACCCGGCCCATCTTCCATGGAATCAAACTCATACCGTCCCTCATATCAAACTCATAGTTTTAACTTAGAAACTTTTGCCATAACAATGATTAGGTAAAGTTCGATATGTTTGGTTGTTGGCATACTTTCACGCTCGGTTGCGTCGATTTTGATAAATTGGATACAGAGATAACTCTAGACTTTTTCTAAATTATAAGTAGGTCATTAAAATTTTTGGTGCAACTATAAAAATCTATTGAGATTGAGATGAATTTACTCACAAAGTATATACTTACTTTGCTTTAACTACGTTTTTTAACAGCAAGTTTTATTTGAGGATTCATAATCCATATAAATTCGCTAGTATTTTTTCATTAAATATTTTTGAGTTAATGATATATAGTAAAATATGAACTGTGTAGTCATATAACATCCAGTTCTAAACCAAAGCTTCGCCGAATTATTTTCCAATTTGGGAGGATTCGGACAATCACCCGGCCCGTTTTCGACATTATGAAGTACGGATGATTCACAGAAGATTAATGCTTTGCAATATGATTCCTAAAACTTACTCTCTTTCTAGTTTTGGTCGAAGATATTTTGAACATTAAAATATTCAACACCATTTAATTATGATAAATATTGTCTTATTTAACTTTAATAATACTTTGGTAGTTGTAACAGTTTCATAGAGTTGCATTGAGTAGTTTTAATTATCTATTAGTTTACTAACTATACCACATTAAATCCTTCTCGTGAAGAGGTATTTGTAGACAAGTCCGAACAATATTAGTAGTCCCTTCTAATCAAATTCCTTCTCAATGATCCTTAAGCAAATATAATTCCGAGCTCTCACCAAGTGAGACATCCCAACCTAAAGTGATCCAAGTAAGCTATAATTGGATATCGTCAACTAAACTTGGTATAATTCCAATTTGGAAACATAATCCAACTTAAGTTTGGGACTGTAAGCACCTCCAGCAGCCCTATCTCACAGGCTACCCAGTTGACTTGTAATTTACATGCATTTCAAAACTTTTTGCCCTTTCCTAGTCTAAATACCCGCTTACAAGGATCCTCTGGATTTACAATTTGTATAATTAATTAACAAAGTGCTGTTCCTTACGACTTTAGTTAATTATTTTATAAAAAGATGGCCTCTCTTAATTTTCATTGTAATCAAACTTTCTCCAAACTTCATTAGCAATTTCAAAATAACGATGTAAGAAACGGAGTAAGTAGATGTTACTTGAAAAACTCTTAAGCCCTTAAAAAACAAATATTTAGTAAATAATACTAAAATGTATGTAGAAGTTACTTCAACTACGGATACAAACTTTAGACCACAAAAGTTATTCTAGAAATAAAATTTAAAATATGTAAAGCTGGTGATTTATAAAAATAACTTATGAAAACTCTTCAATGTCTCGAGATAAGTCAAATTTAATAAATCTAGGCATCCTATAAAAGCGAGCGTCACGTCGGTGACTCATTGGTATGGACTGTTGCCTTCCGATCTGGTGGGAGTGGGTTGAAATCCCGTCCCGTACCAATGTTTTTTTCGAATTTTCGAAATTATATGTACGTTATCCGTACGACGCTATTACGATAAAGTTAACGTTACGCTTACACTCTGCGCACGCCTACGAAGAGATTCAAAGGTTTTGCATAAAATCGCCAAGCCGCACTGGCCCGCATGGACGAATAAAGCGTATACATACATACACCCTTTACGGGTAGGATCGTGCCTCTCGGTATGGACGTTTCATGAGTTAATGATGTAGGTACTAAACGACGAATAAACATACTATTTTTTTGTATATACATACATATTACACACAGAAATCACCCAGACCAGTACAAGCAGACATGCAACCAATCTTTGTACTGCCCGGGAATCGAACCTGGAACCCTTGGTGTAAGAGTCAACATCTCAACCAATCACACCACGTGGATCATCAAAGAAGAAATACTGATATAGATACTCTATTGTAAATCGTGTTAAGTCTTGTTATATTAAATCTATCAACACGAAAGTTCAACTATAATCAAATAGAGTTCTAAATATAGACTATAATCTTACCGCGTCCGTTTCAAATAAATTAAATGACAATGATATCTGAGACTTCGGTCTCTTGTGGCACAGAGCCTCGCGAATGCCTCAGCCATTAGTCGAGTCGCGGTAAAAAGTGTTGCCAACTGTAATATTTTACGTCGGAAACCTTTTAAATCGTAAACATCACCGCCTTGTTGCGGAAAAACCAACTTGCGCAAGTAAGTAATGAAGTTTTAAGATTTATGTTTTCATCGCAAGGCGGCATATCGTCTTTAATAAAAATCACTTATTCGCGTGCGTTAGATATTGCTTTTTTGCATACATTCATGATATTTATTTTCATATTTTTTTTACATATTCATGTTTTGAAAGATACAGTGACCGACAGTGAAATTGCTGGATACTAACTTCTAATCATTACGTCACAAATAATTACCTACCGTGTTTCCCATTTTTCGAGTTCACGGTTGTATTATTGGTGGTAATGAGTACTGTATCGCTGATTGCTTGATTTTTTCATTGCAACCCTAATTTATGTACCTGCACAAAAATAATACGTAAATATAGGTTAATCATATCTGGTACTCTGAATATAGAGCTGTATTCTTATCAACTTATGTAAATATAAGCAAACCTTTAATTAATAACTCATTAAAGAGCACTTTCAAATTACCCATAGAACTTTGAAAACGCTGTATATATAATCAATTTAACTGCTATACGCGAGTTTGTTTTCTGATGTAGCACATTATAGGCCAACGTTCGCCATTAACTTCAAATGGGGGTGGATAATTTTGAAAATTAGCAGTTTTAAACAGGGAGCGAGCTGTCGTAAGCAATTACCCACACGCGGAGCCCATTACACAAGCAGAACGCGGAGCTTTGCGGTCGGACGCCTGGTATACAACACGATACAACGATGCGTAAAGGTCGCGACTTTTAAGCTGCGCTAATGTAAGGCGATGCCACTGCGTTGCGTATTACGCGTAAATAATATCTACTGTATTATTTATTATATACTATTATAGAGAAGTTGTTTGTACTAATTCTTTTGGTTGTCAAACATGTGGATTGGGCAACCTTTGCAATGATGGGTGGGATGGATGACCTAAAATATAATGTCAAGTCCCTCCGTGCTTCGAAAGACACGTCAACCCGTAAGTCTTAATTATCAAAAATAATCGAATTATACCAGTACTCGTCAAAACCCACCATGGTCAAGTCCAATAAAGACTAACTCGGTTGGTTATAGTCCAATATTACACAAGATCACCACTCGCTACGTTCGGACGATTGATTCTCAGTGCGATACAATGGTGCATAAAGGTCGCGAGTAAAGTAACGTAAGGCGATGACATTGCGTTGCGTATTACGCATAATTGCTAACAATTTTTTTTTTGTATTAGGAATAAGTTTGGCCAAAGATCGTTTAAGTTAAATAACTGACGCAAACATTGGATGGTGACTGAAAAACATCATCTCTCCGTTCGCCGAAAGGCAGGTTAACTCACACTTAACACGATACTTTTGAATTATTAAATCAAAAAATAATTTAGAAACTAGTTTCAATCGACTACCTGTTCGGATAGTCGATTTAACTGTTAAATCTTTTCAATCGCCAATGATTTTACAAACAATTTAACTTAAGTCAATACATTGCTTTGTTTACAATGCGATACAACGATGCACAAAAGTCAGGACTTTCAATCTTGCTATATTAATGAGATGGCGCCACTGCGTTGCGTATTTCGCGAGCTCAATATTGAACCTTTAATTTACATTTTCCTTTAACCGTTCCCTCAACATATTACGAGATTTGAACTGTTCCGTAAACCGAGGCTTGGTTTATTGATGTATTGCTATATTCTGTACGCTTGACAGACTCGAGGTAACAGTACCGTACAGTAGTAATATGAAAAGTTAGGTGATATGAGAGAGTGTTATTCTTTCTCTGCTACGATCTATACCCAACGTTATGAACACTAGACCACGGAAGCAGTTATTAAACCATAAATTAAGTATCTAGTGCATCCACAATATGAGTGCGCGAATAAACAAACTCTTTTTGTAGCCGTATGCAGAACTTAAACAAAACAAAAACATACTAACTTCAAACGGTTAAATAATTATTTTATTATTTGGAAGTCGGTGCCAATTAGGAAATCAAATACTCTGCATAGAATTGTCTTTCTAACCTATTTTCGAAAATTATAAAGCTGAAGAGTTTGTTTGACACTTGTCACCGACCTCAAAATTATGGAAGAATTATTTAACCATTTCTTTTTCATGTCTATACAAGAATTATCTAACCATATCTATCAAAAGAATCATCAAAATTAGTTTATAAACGACGAAGATATCAAACAAATATAAAATAGCATATAATTATGTTTGAATTGAGTTACCTCCTTTTTTTAAGTCGGTCAAAAATTTAGCGCTTGTTGTTCTCTATTCTTCAGTATATATCTTTGAGATCCAGAGTTTCACCTTCTGTATGTCGTTGGAAAATCGTTCATTCTCCTAAGTTCAGACTATTGGCATAATTCGCCTACCGAAACACGAAATCTTTTTTAACCTACTTATTAAATTCCCACTGGAACTTAGTCATGACTTGTCCTGATATTTTAGGATATCAGGAAAAGCCAACACATTTGAACAAAATACTTACACAATTATATTTATTGCATAATGTTTGGATGATAGCGACAGTTTTAATAAATTATTCATTTTTGATTATTTTTTAAGTTGGCGAGTTCGGTTTACGATCATATAAGATAATGTTTGGTTTCTCACCAAACATTGTTATTTAATAGTCAAAATATTCTGCTCAGTATACAAATGCTGAAATCTAGGCTCAATTATTGGCTTCATATTATTCCGAACTTCACAGAGTTAGTATATCCCACAAAGATAATTTGATATCCACCACCGAGGTCGTACCTATAGGAGACTTCATTTATAACTAATTAGTAGTGTGTTACAGATAGTCGCGTTGTTGTGACACGCTCCCAAGGGCACCAGACATGGCCGAGTCGGTAGGTTTTGAGTGTTTTACCGAGTTTAGTTTCGCACTGAATGGGTTAATGTCGGTTCCAAGCACACGATGTAATTTCACCGTTTGCTTTGCGAAGCGTTTACGTGCGGTCACGTTAATTTATTTAATGTCCTTTCAAACGGGAATTTTGAGAATAACGTGTAGCATCTTAATAATAACTAGATCTTAAGCAATATTCATTACATGGATGGACAAATATTTTACTCCCTTATTATCTATAAACTAAGCTTATACCTTTTCAATGTTAGAAAGTATTACTAGTACTAATACTGATTTAGGACTAATCTTAACTTTAACTAAAAGACAAGGCAGTATCGAAATATATGAAAGTCATTGTTTACATTCCACGCAAACGCTTATAAATTTAACGGGTGGTGAGCCATTCGCTACCTCCTTCTGTTGTATACAGAATTCATTCCCTTGGGATTACATTTTTAAACCTGTTGGAGTAAATATGATTATCCTTGTATAAGCCCTATGTAATTTATTTGAAAATATATCGATGTCACATTATTTGCAGAGCTTATTGTATTAACGCTACAGTCTATGCATGACCAAAAAATTATCCGATCTTATGTTTAATTGAATAAGATTCCACAAAATATTAATATTATAACCAGTTAAGTATGTTTGAGCATCTGTCGACATTCAGCTTCCTCAAATACCACATACATACACCACAGCAGTCACGTCCCTAATTCATAAAACCAAACAAAGTTCCTAATCCTCAGATCTTAGCGATACCATAAACAAGGAATCCTTGTAAGCAGGCGGCTTTAAACAGGCATCAAGACGCAAAGGGAGCAGCGAGATATCGTTATCAATTACAGGTTGTTCGCTAGCGTAACGTGCAGCCATGTCACGACACTACACGTCACCATTATCACTGTGAATTGTATTAGTGACATAGTGGTGGAAATAGCGATTGATTATTTGAAAATGATATTAGAAACCTCGATATCATTTTTAAATACCTGCACATTGATATCCCACACATGAGGACGATGAAAAAAAATCTTTTAGTTTCCGTTCAATGTTTATAGAACCCCAAAATATTTATTTTTTCAAGTTTATTATCAAAATTTAATAGCGGTTTAATACATACTGAAAATGTTTGAATATTGTAGTGCTAATAGTTCCCGAGAAAAAAGGTGTGACTTAAAGACAGACATGACGAATCTGTAAGGGTTCCGTTTTTTGGCATTTGGCAACGGAAACCTAAAAATAAGTTGTGTCCTCTTCCGTAAGGTTATTCTTATGTTGGTAATAACATTGGGTGTGTATGCTCTCTCTCCAACAGATTTCGGTTACGGCGACTGCTTCAACTCCGATGTTGGTGCTCATGCACTCTTGTGTGGCTTATATTACCAATCTTCTTTATATATGTCCTCGCGTATTGCGGACATATAAGGACACCATTTACATAGTGATAACTTATTACCGCAGGTCGGGCTTTTAGTTCATCACGCTTAGCATCGAGCTCCAAACGCCGATTAGCTTCAAAGTCAAACATTTTTCCATTCACTAAAGATCGCCACTCGGCACGCTTGGCAGCCTGATGTTCCCATTGAGAAGGGTTTATGTCGCACTTTTCATATGTCGCTTAACTACATCTTTTTATCGGAAGGATTTGACCGCCACGCATTCGCTTGCCCTCCTCGAGCTCAGAATAGAAGATGCGCTTAGACTATTCTTCCTCAGCCATCCGAGAAACGTACCCGCACCACCGGAGCGTGCGCCGCATAGATAAGCTTATATGCCCCACATTTGCTCTACAGTAGAACCTCAGTGTCCTTACTCGATCGACCATTTCTATTAGGATTCTCCGGAGACATCTGAGGTGAATTTATCAAGCATGCGAATATGGCGTGCATACACAGTCCACGTTTCTGCTGAATACAAGATATTGGGCAGTATGACTGCCATATAAACTGCAAGTTTGGTGTAGTCATGCGTGTGTAGTCAGCTCAAAAATTACTTATAGATGAAAAACTATAACCAACTTCACATTGTGGATGGTGGGAAAAAATGTTGAGGAAATATGTATTCTTTAATAATAAAATGTAGCGAGTTTCACCTTGGCATGTTAGTTCATACATCTAAAAGTAAATGGTGTACGGTTGCTAAAATATTTCACATAGCATTTCGAAGGCGAGGAAAGGTCCTTACTCGCTTCCTGTCGTTACATGTCACGACCTTTAATGTTATCTCAGTACTGATTTATAGCCATGCTGATTGCAACCGCCGCGCGCCATCTGTGACTACAAACTAATCAGACCATAGTGTAAAGCCGGTAATAATTAGCTTTGTTAGGATTCAAATTAGTAATATTAGTAGGTAATCTTGTTATATTACGCGAAATGTGTGAGCTACCGTGTCATTTGTGACTGCTATGCGGATAATTGGTTCCTGTGAATTTACAGGCGCGTAAATAATTACTCTCGACGTATGTACTAGATGATTACACAATTGGATCAAGTTGTATTACTATTATTTATTACTACCATTGAATAGATAAATATTGATTTCAGGCTTTGAAACATCTTCTTATTACTTAATATTATTTGGTGAGCCCATGTAATGATTATATGATACCCACATGATACTTAATGTTTTAATGACAAACAATGGTGTAAAAAGAATGGATTCGTGATATGCTCACAAAAAAAAACGAAAAAAGTGATCTGAATGCAGTAAAAGCACACATACACTTATTTCGAATTTCGAACACATTTACCTAAACAAAAGAGTACAAACTGTACTCTCTTCGGCGGTTCGTTTTTGAGGCACGGATGGCGTATCTACCTTTATATATAAAGAATATCATTGATGTCAAACGACATAAACTTCAAAAATTTTCTTGACCCAAAACGTGTTGGTTAATTTTCATCAGCTTAAAAATTTTCTTACGAATAATTTTTTTCTATGCAGTTTAGTCTATTATTATTACCTATCGGCGCGGCTTAGTAATTACATAGTAAAGTTACTACACAACCTTATTTGTCAACCTGAAAAGGTCATGCGTTCAAACCCGTTCTAAAGCAAATTTTATGAGTACAACCTACAATACAACCTATATATTAGATTAATCAAAGAGCATTATGAAATAAGTCAAGAATATAAGTTGATTAAAACAGTAAACTGCACTAGGTGCGTACACTATTTAATATTCTGAGCATAAAATAAACAAGACGGCGACAATTTAGGAGAGCTCCTTCCCCATAAATACACCCACAATGAAATGGATCCCGAATCGAAAAACGAATTTATGGTGATTGGGAAAGCGAAAACGTTAAATTTATTGTGTTTATATAACTTTACTACGTGGAAAAGTTTGTCAGAAAGCCACGTTTCTTTATAAATATTGAACTTTAAAACAAGATTAGTAATTTTCTTTGACAATATTTGTCAATTACTTAATATGCCTTCCGCTTTCCTACCACGACGCCGGTATGCGTTTCATACAATTTATTCGATAAATGTAATGAATGAAATAAGATATTAAAAAGTATAAATATTTGTTACATTTTAATATTTTAAACTAGCCTTAGTACATATCTATCTACATTTCGTATTCTTTAATTTTATTAAATACTAAATAGATACTTTAAAAAGTACTTCAATCGAAATATACGTATTGACAGATTGAAAAAAGATACTCAGTTGATATGTAAGTCATTATAATTTACTGCAAATAAATATATATACTCGTATCCCTCTTTTCATGACTGAGTATCGTGACAACTGGTACTCATCAAATTAACAATCTTGCTCCATAGATTCCAGTCCGAAGAAGCCACGAGCTTTTTCAGCCATCATCATTCAGTAAGTGCTTCGCCTAGTGATAATAACCCATCTGTCTCTTCATCATTAAAAAGCTCTTTCGGGCTCCTCCCGACCCACACCGCCTTAATATAAATATGATAAAATTTGCAAAAAAAAAACAGAAGCCACGTTAAAATTAACACAATCCATACTTACCAAGGAGCTTTTTCAACTAAGATTTTTTGGTTTGGAACCACACTTATAAAGCCACAAAGAAAACGTACTTATGTAAATTAGACCCAGGCCAGTTATTTTTATGCAAATTCACCTGAAGATTTTCTTTGTGTTACAAAGCTCGAAATAGGTAGGTTTCCAGGCACATACCGTAAAATAAGATATTCCAATTATAGAAATGTATAATCTAGGTACCTATGTGCTCGTTTCGACGACATTTAATAAAAAGGATTTTGGCTTTTTCTGACAACCTAATATCGTAGGTATAAGAAAGAAAAGATGTGAAATATATAAGACATTTATAGGGTGTATGAAAGCTTGATTCAAACTACTCTCCGGCATGGTTGTAGATTTTTTGCGAATACTTTCGTATAGTAAAAGTAAACTACGTAGATTTGTCTATACTATGACTTCAACGGTTATTACTCTATACCTATTTAGTTCTGAATTATAATGTTAAATGAGCCCAAAAAGAAATCTGAAAAATTATGAAATTGAATATATCAATACCTCTTCTTCTTCTTCCTCAGCGTGTGTTCGCGCACCGTTGGGCATACGCCTCTCCAACCTCAAAGCATCGTTATCAATATCCATATTTTAAAACCATTATTGTTTTATTTACAAAAACTTATTAAATGGATTTATTGAACAGTGACTTCATGGTGTTTTAATGCTGAATAAATCATAATCGAGCTCTTTAGTTTGGCTAGACAAGTAACAACGCAATACGTTAAAAGACATTAAATATCCACAGACATGCACACAGCGCTTCTAGCCCCAAGTTAAGCATGAAGCCTGTATTGTGGGTACTAATCAACGGATAAACATACTCATTTTTTTTTGTAAATACATACATATTATACATAGAAAACACTTGACCATCACAAAAAGACATGTTCATGCACACTAATGTTTGTACTGCCGGGGGATCGAACCCGGAACCCTTGGTGTAGCAGCCGACGTCACAACCGCTACACCAAATGGGTCGTCAAAATACATACATATTCATTGACAAGTTTAAATTAAGACAACCGAAGACGGACACGATGCGTAAACTTTCTCGTCGCACATGGACTAACGTTCTGCTTCGGCGAAGACGAATGGACCCCGTTATTTCTGCTTTGGTCCCATTAACCCAGCTTTAAGATATTGCCGGGTCACTCGTCCAGCTAACTAATCCTCAACGCTGTTAATACCAATATGTTTCGCTTCCAATTTATTGGGGTTTAAATACAAAACGGATACCGCACGGCCTACCTGACTTATGTCGTCGCTACATCCCCATATTTACCTACTGTTACGCGTAAACTAAATTTGCTTAATGTGCAAATTATTTTCTTAGAATTATTTCGAGCAAATAAATTTGTTAGAGCGTCGGTGGCTCAGTGGTGTGGACTGTCGCCTTCCTACCAGGAGGGCTGAGGTTCAAATCCCGACACGTACCAATGTGTTTTCGAATTTTCGAAAATATATGTACGTTATCCGACGCTCTTACGGTGAAGGAAAACATCGTGAGGAAACCTTCATGCACGCCTACGAAGAGATTCGAAGGTTGTGTCTGAAGTCGTCCAATCCGCACTGGGCCCGCGTGGACGACTAAGGCCTAATCACCCTATACGGGTAGGCTCGTGCCCCTCGGTGGGGACGTTTAATGAGCTGATGATGATGATGAAATTTGTTAGCAATCGAATTAAGAGTGATGGCTTCACTATGAATCCATATCTACTGCCTATATAATATTCAGGTTTTACCTAAAATGAAGGACAGTAAGATTAAGTTGCACAATATCTATTGCACTATATCTTCCTATATCTATACAAAAAGTATAGATTCGTGATATGTTCACGAAACAACTGTAAAAAGTGTTTCGAATGCAGCGACAGCACACATACATATATTTCGAATGAGCGTACATTTACCTAAACAAAGTGCTTACAACTCTATTCTCTTTGGCGGTTCGTTTTCGAGGCACGGGTGGCGTATCTTCCTTTACTTATACATAATATCATTGATTATGATATATCTATCAACAATTTATTTAAAGTTCTTATAAAAGGGTTGTGTGTTTTGTAATTTATTTAATGTTTACTTCATAGGTCAACTTACGTGAAACCATACTGTAGAACAACGAATAAAACGAGCCCTTCAATGTGTTTACGCACTCTAGTACAAACCCCTGCATATGCAATTTACCAACCCTAATCTCTTACCACGCTACTCCTTATTATTGTGTATCGTATGCAAAAAAAAGTAACAAAATGGGAGCACACGTTTCTTGTACTTAACCTTCACGAGTGACCAATTGGCGAATCTCCACTCTTCTCGGCATCAAGTAAATGAAAACACAATTAATCAAGGGTAGGTGCTTAACCAAAGATCACGTGAGACCCTTAACACTGCGCACGCTCACGTTCGCACGTTTACGTTTATAAGGTCACGGCGAAACGTTTATGACGGAATCACAAATGCATTTTTCGTGTCTTGAAAAAGTGGCGCTGAGCCCTCGCCCCTCGGGCTTTCAGCTAAGCAAACCTTTGGGAACACACGGCTGTGACGTTTGACAAGCCAACCTAATGGAATTTTATTTGCCTCGTGATCTGTCTCAACTAAATGTGTCCTACGAAATAGACATTTAGACACATTCTCTATTTATTTTCGCATGTGTAAATGAATGGTTTTTATATCTACCTACAATATGTACTTCATTTTCGTATTTTAAATTATTTTTTTAACGATACATGGTTACTTATAAGTGTAAAAAAACTATGATCACACACCACGTAATAATTAAATCCTCAAAACATTCTGCCAGCTCACTTTACTGCTTAAATTTAAACCTATATATAACATGATTAAAGTGATTTTATAGTAGTCGGTATTTACTATTATACTTGTCTAAATTTAAACCAAAATTGGTTTGAGTTTTTTTGTATTTTATATTTTTAACATAGAAGGAATACAATAAATAAATGCCAAAAATATACTTGCTGTGGTTTTTCTTAAAGTGGGAAAGCACACACAACTCTATTTTTATTATAAAGAGCTAAGAGTACCCACTTCAATTTTGCCTGCCTACAACCTGGGCTGAATTTATTGGATTTTTTTACAAAACATTTAGTTACATTATTCTGGAGTACTTACAATTTATGGTCACTGAAATCTCGGACAATCTCTAGTAATTTAAGGTTTGACAAAAATGTTTTGAAATCTCACAAACATAGAATTCGTATTACACACGGAATAGGTACCGTGGCAGCATTTACGGCGTCAAATCCAGAGTCTTGATTATTATCGATTTTGTATCGGCTTGTCACTTACCTTTTTAAGAAGATTCTTTAATGTGTTTTTTTATGTAACAGGAAGCAAATGAGTATAAGACACACCTGATGGAAAGTAATAAGCCCCATACATAGACAACGGAGACACTGGAAGCGATTGTCTACACAAGTATGATAGAAAAACCTTCAAGAGCATAATCGTTACCTACCTAACGAATTTACTCGTGAAGGTTTTTCTATCATACTCGTAAATGCTAAAAATATATTTCGCTATAGATCGTTAAATAAACGTTTGTTAACAAAATTGGTTTTCTTTTATACATACTCCTTGTATAGTGAGTAAGCAGGTCAATACATATTTCCATACATCTATGAGCATATTGAGCGTCGGTGGCTCAGTGGTGTGGACTGTCGCCTTCCTACCGGGAGGGCTGAGGTTCAAATCCCGACACGTACCAATGTATTTTCGAATTTTCGAAAATATAGTGACGCTCTACGTGAAGGAAAACATCGTGAGGAAACCTTCATGCACGCCTGCGAAGAGATTCGAAGGTTGTGTGTGAAGTCGTCCAATCCGCACTGGGCCCGCGTGGACTACTAAGGCCTAATCACCCCTATACGGGTAGGCTCGTGCCCCTCGGTGGGGACGTTTAATGAGCTGATAATGATGATGATGAGCATATTGTAATTAAAAATATATAGGCTACTATTTCTGAGAGGACGTCGATGGATAACGTCAACCTACCACATACAACCTATGCTGCTACAATATCAAGACCTTCTACACATATTTAATGGTGTGAAGAATATAATTCTGCTGTCTACAAGCTAAAAGGTCGTTAACTGACGAGCACAATTTTTATTACGGCAGATAAGTAACTTAAATCGTGCACTGGTATACACTGAACGTGTGACTGATAGTGACGTTTCACATGAAAACTCCCTTTTAGAATGTCTTTATGGTCATAAATAGCAATATAAGCACATCCCTTAGCCGAAGATGTTTTCAAACAATGTTTTTCTGTTGTCATAATTTTTCGTCGTTTTTGCTAGTGGACGGCAGAATTACAGTATTCATAATGGAATAGATACAGAAGAACAGCTCTTTGGAGAAAAGTCAGTACATAGGATCTCTACAATTGAACTTGTAATTAACTTCGTATCTATTTTTGATTACCCTTAACCATGCATATAATTCTTAAGCTTATCCCGTATTGATTTAATCATGAAAACATACTTGTTATACAATGCATTTACTGCCTTTTTTCCCGAGCATTGATAAACTATAAGATTATTATATATTACTACAAAAGGCTTGTAAGAAAGTCGTTGGTATAAATAATAAATAGCATGATTAAAAAACAAGAATTTACAAACATCAAACATTAGAATATTCGTGGGTTAAGTAACAGTAGGCCTGATATTGAGTCTTTTGGTTCTTCCCCGCAGTGCCTAATATCGTCCCATGAAATAGGAGTGTTATATCCTACTGCACTTGCCGGGAAGAGTATAATGAAGCTAGTAAAATTACTGGGTATAAGAAACCTGACATATGTTGTCTCGGGTGTCGGGCGCAGTTCGGCGTTGATGGAGGAAATAACTGTAGTGTCTATCAGTTGTTGGTCTCCATCAAGGCCGCTCTGGCATGGTCATCCAGAAACAGAAGTGCAAAACACTTCTATATTATGGGACGATAGCTGACACTGCGGTGGTACCTACCTAGACGACTCAGTACCGAGTCTACCACCTAGTAAAATGGTACAACGTTTGCCGGATCAGCGTGCACATCGTCATCGTCATTACATAGGTTCCTTTAAAAAGCAATCAAGCCAACCTCTAACAAATAAACAAACACCGCAAGCAATTTCTTATTTTTACATCTTCGTTTTATCGTACAGCAATCGTAAACATACAAACCAGCTTGACTTCTTACATAGGATTTAGAGCGGTATGAGAGTTTCCATTTACCTTGCGTGTTACGCGAAAGTACGAGTAAATTCAAAGAAACTTACTAGGAACGGAAGTAAAAACACAAACAAAGCAAACATCATTCGGGCGCTTTTAAACAAAGTTACATTGTTATCACCGGTTAAGCGTTTTACAAGCGTTCATTCTACAGAGAGGCTAAAATAAAAAAAGACGATGTGACGATTAAGTGTTTTATTATGGCATTAATTAACGGAAGCCAAGTATGCTCGCCTAATGAAGTAGTTGTTTCATACAATGACTGTTCATAGTAATTATTTTCTGTTAAGACTGCCCGGCACCCGTCACCAGAAACAAGAGCCCCGACCTTCTTATGATGAGTACTATTCGCCAGAGTCACGTTCGCCATTTTATCGCCCAATCTGCTGACCATCCAACAGCAGCTGACAGTAACAACTGAACCCTTTAAGTGCTCTCGCAAACGTAGACGTCCCCGGGACGCACTCGACGATCCACATCGCCCGATTGCCATCGCCATCGCGTCAAATAAAGCATACAAATCGTCCACATTAGCATTATTATAACACACATAATACAACAAGACCGAGGTCCCGTCCTAGACGGCGGGATCATCGTCGCAAGTCCTTTTAAGTTCGACCAACCCCCAGCTGACTGAATGGATAGGTTGAGTAATTGTGACCATCGTATTTCGGATAACGAAGACACGAGCAAACAAACACATTTGGTATTTAGAGTATCACAGGTGACAGTACTCCTATACCATTTGGTGGGCAGAGTGCTTTGTTGAGTAAGCTGCTCTAAATTAATAGTTCACAAAGATGCTCTTGTTGTTTGAATCTTTAGACAAGAGCGTGAGCAACCGACGCTTAGTGTGGACTGTTGCTTCCAACTGGAGGTGCAGATTCCAATCACGTCACGTGCCAAAATTATTTCGAATTTTTGAAATTATAAGTACGTTTATCCGACGCCCTTGCGGAAAGGAAAACATTGTGAGGAACCTGCGCACACCTACGAATAAATTTAAAGGTTGTACCTGATGTCGGCCAGTCCGCACTAGGCCTGCGTGGACAACTAAGGCCTATACACCCTATACGGGTAGTCTCGTGCCTCTCTTGGGGACGTATAATCGGTGATAATGATAATCCCTAAATAGTTTTTTTTTAGTCGCTTATGTTATGGTTACATAATGGGGTATAATGATTATCTAATTTCAATGCCTTTTTCCTTTCTTTTCTTTATTTTCAAAATTTATGACTTTGTAGTACCTACATTTCTCTCTCTGCATAATTAATTCAAAGTATACTAGTACTTATAAGTTGTATTAAAACACTTAGAATGGGTATACATATTGAAAAAGGAATGTCAATAATTTCTTATAAATTGGCTTGCCTTTAAACAATAAAGAATCTACAGTATAAACTATTAGAAAAACTTCTTTCAAAAACACTCCCTATTACACAATAGACGTAAAGGGAAGGGCAAACAGGTACGTAAATATGATTACAGTTTGATTTTTATCGGGACCACTCAAAGGCTATCAAAGTCTAGACTTTTATTATATTTTGTTTCAAAGCAAAATTCAATCAATTACTCAGAAAATTTATATTTTCGTTTGTGGAATTGTACGTTATCACACTTAAGACTGTTCAGCTGAGCTGCCTCGGCTTGATAATAGTTTTCTGAAATTTAATTGTAATACATATTACTGTAAACAAGAATAATATTATGGCAATTTGTAAGGAATTTATTTATCAACTAGCTGTGCGCTGTAGTATAAAATATTCTCCCGTAGTTAAACGTAGCCTATGTGTTTATTCAGGGTGTCAGCTAACTTCATACCAATGTTAATAAATCTTCGTTACATCAAGACACAGACAGACACAAAACAATAGGTACTTTAATTTTCAATAATAAACGGTTTTTTTTCTAAAATATAAGTAGCCTATCCTGGAAATCGAATCGATCCCGCATTTCAACGATTATCCGGAATAAACAGACAGACAAAAGTTTTAAAACTGTTTTTTGTGTATATAGTGTATATATATAATTTCGTAAAAAATGGTTATTTCAATATAATTTCGGAGATTCGAAAACACCTTGGTACGTGGCGAGATTTAAACCTGCACCCCCAGATAGGAAGGCAACAGCCCACACCAATGAACCACCGCCAATGCAAACGACCATACAATCGCGAGCATGTTCAAAGGTTGTGCGTGAAGTCGGACAATCCACACGTGACTCGTGCCCCTCGGTGGGGACGTTTAAATGAGCGGATGATAATGAACATATTTCGTCACCTCTTCATTAGTGGATGCCAGTTAGTGTATAACAGGACTATCTATGCATATTATATATCGTTTAAAGTCGTTTAAAACCTTACGTGCGAACTTTAATATCGGAGACAATATTCTAGTGACAAAATTTGTGGATCTGCACCATTCTAAATGCAAATCTGACATATTAAACGGTACTGTAGGAAATTATATTACTTATGTATAACACCCTCAGTGATCCGTTTTAATATTTCGACTTAGAGAAGTGTTCATCGTATAGACAATGATTAAAGAGTGCTTAGTTTTATTTTAAATGAAAATCTAGTAAGTGTTACGAAGATTTCGTAATGAACACTTTTTTGGATTATGCAAGTATAGATACTATAAATACTTAAGTCATTTCATATGATATCTCATTTGAACTAAGAGTTCCGCTATGCATTTCAACCCGTATTAATATAATTGTATTTAGTGATATTTTTTAAATACATCTTTTAATTTAAAATCTGTTGGGATTGGCAACATTTATATTTTAATATAGTTTAGCAAATAGATAATTTGGTTTAGTATCTGGCAACACTCTCTCGCTATGCCGGTCAAGGCGATAACATCTTGTTGTTTTGTACAGAAAAATTAATACACGGATTATTACAAACAAATCTATTTTATTTCGCTCCATCTGCTGCTGATAATCACAAAAGGTTATGGGCCCAGTCGCCCGGAGCGAAATATAAATAAATTGTTTGCTCTGAACACGTGGTTAAGCGTAGGTGTGGTTTGCTGTGGTCAAGCAGTGGTGCAAACAAAATGGACGGCGAGGGCGAAATATTTGAAGCGACGAATAATCGCTTGTTGCTTGAAAATGCCGGTAACTGGCATACATGGAAATTCCAAGTTAAGGTCATATTAAAGGCGGTAAATGTCTACGACGTGGTGGACGGCTCGTCAAAATGTCCAGAAGATGACGACAAAGCCACGTGGAAGAGGTCGGATGCCAAGGCCCAAGCAGTAATAGTAAGTAGATTGGGTAACACAGCTATGCTGCATGTGCAAAATTGTGAAACTGCTAAAGAAATTTGGGACAAGCTAAACACAATTTATGAACAAAAATCCGATGTGTCACTTCACATATTACAGCAACGGTTCTTCGAAGAAAGGTACAATACCTCGGAAGATGTATCTACATTTGTAGCAAGGATAGAATCACTTGTGCGCAAATAAGACAAGCAAAAGGTGAAATTGCGGAAAACATGATTGTTACAAAAATCATAAGCTCGGTGGGTGAAAAGTTTCGACACTTTGTCTCTGCATGGGATTCTGTACCAGTAGAAAAGCGAAACCTGTCGGAGTTGACAGCCAGACTCATTATAGAAGAGCAAAGAATTACAATGTACCAGAACAATGAAAGCAGTGGTTCTACAGCATTCAAAAGTTATACTAAAACAAGAAAATGCTTTAATTGCGGTAGAGTGGGACATTATAAAAAAATTGTAAAGCTAAGAAGAACAAAAGTGATAAGACCGAAGATACTCCATTTTGTAAACAGTGTAAAAAACGGGGACATACAAAAGAAAAGTGTTGGTATAACAAGGGCAATAAACAACTAAAAGAAGATGAAAAACAAAACGCATTTGTCATGTCAGTGTATGGACTTGGGGCAAAAAGCTTAAACAGCAAGTGGTATTTGGATAGTGGTGCTTCGGAGCATATGTGCTTTACAATGAACAATTTTACTAACTATAAAAAGTTGTTAGTTCCAAAGGATGTTGTTATTGGAGATGGGACAACCATAAAAGCATTAGGTTATGGTGACATTGACCTTGAGGCATATGATGGTGAAAAATGGATAAATACATTGATAAGCAATGTGTTGTATGTGCCGAGCCTCAAGATAAACTTATTCTCGATGAGTGCTGCTCTAGATAAAGGCTATAAGTTAGAGTCAACAGCTACTGAGTGTCATTTTATCAAAAACAGCAGTGTGTATGCTGTAGCCAAGAGATATGGTAAAATGTACACAATGTTATTCAGACAGCAAAATGCTAGTGCAATGGTTGGAAAAAGTATGTCAGGTTTGAGGGAATGGCATGCTAAATTAGGTCACCAAGATATAAATCAAGTGAAAAGCATCTTAATAAAACATGATATTAAATTAGAAAATAGTGAAGAAGAAACATGTTTGCCATGTTTGAAAGGAAAACAACATAAGTTTCCTTTCCCATCAAGTACTAATAGGGCAACAAAACCAGGAGAGGTAATTCATATTGATATTGGAGGTCAAATAGAAGAAACTTCACTAGGAGGAGCAAAGTACTTTCTACTAATCAAGGATGATTATTCTAAATATAGAAAGGTGTATTTTCTGAAGAATAAAGGTCAGTCCATAGAATATTTAAAACAATATTTGAAAGAAGTGCAAGTTAACCCCGGTCATATAGTGAAATACATAAGAAGTGATAATGCAAAGGAATTTATAAGTAAAGAAATGGAAAACTTGCTAAAGTCATATGGAATACAACACCAAAGAAGTGTGTCGTACACTCCACAACAGAATGGTTGTGTGGAACGTGAGATGAGGACAGTCATTGAGTCAGCACGAACTATGCTTCTGGAAAGTGGCCTAAATAAGAATTTGTGGGCAGAAGCGATCAATACTGCTGTCTACATCATCAATAGAACGGGTCCAAGTCGAGTAAAGGATAAAACACCCTATGAACTTTGGTGGAACAAAGAATTTGATATCAACAACCTTAAAGTCTTTGGTAGTCAAGTATCCATTCATATTCCTGATCAGAAACGGGTAAAGTTTGATAGCAAAGCTGAATTAGGCTATTTCATTGGATATGGAGAAAATACAAAAGGATACAGGATATATTTTCCAGAAAGAAACATAGTAGACATCAAGAGAGATATAGTGTTTATAAAACCATGTATAGAAAATAAAGAAAGAGTCAGAAAACAAGAAAAGGATAAATACTACATTAATTTTGATACCCAAGAAGAGGCAGATCAAGTTTTGGAACAAGAAAGTCAATATGAAAATAGAGAGAATCATGAAACTATAGAGAGTGAAGATGAGCAGGATTCCATTCATTCTTCTCATGAGCAGTCAATATTGGAAGAAGAGGTAGAGGAAGACATAGAAGAACAACAGGAAAACTCACAGAAAACAGAAAGACCTAGAAGGGCAAGCAAAAAGCCAAGCTGGTTTAAGGACTATGTACAAGGAGATGAAAATATGTTCCTAAGCTACGGCTGTGATGAACCTATTTCCTACCAAGAAGCTATGATAAGACCTGATAAAGGTAAATGGGAGGAAGCCATAAATAAAGAGTTGAAGACACTTGAGGAAAATAATACATGGGAAGAGGTAACAGAAGTTCCTGATGGAGAAAACATAATAAGTAGCAAGTGGGTATTTAAAGTCAAGGAAGCAGATGGAAAAGCTTGTATAACTCGAGGATTCCAGCAGAAGAACTGTGATGACCAGACATACTCACCCGTGGCCAAATTAACTACCTTTAAAACCATGATGGCTGTAGCCACCCAGAAAAGACAACCAGTGTACCAGATGGATGTTACCGGAGCATTTCTTTATGGAGACATAGGTGAGACAGTTTTTATGAGATTACCATGTAATAAAATATGTAAATTAAAGAAGTCAATTTATGGTCTTAAAAAGTCTCCTAAATATTGGAATACAAAGTTTAATAATTTTATGTCAAATGAAAATTTTCTCAGATCGAAGAATGACCCATGTTTATATTTCAAACATATTGGAAATGACTATATTTATGTGCTGTTATTTGTTGATGACTTGTTGTATTTTGGTAGTGATAAATACAAAGTAAATGACTTTAAAACTTCAATATGTAATAACTTTAAGATGAAAGATTTAGGTCTAGCCAGTAATTATTTGGGAATACATATTAAACAGGATCTCGAAAATTGTGTAACTGTAATTAATCAGAAAATATTTGCTAAAGTTGTTGGATCTTTATCAAATGTCGAATTGTAAAACTGTTTGTACTCCAATAGAACAGAACTTTAATTTTGAATTATTACAAAGAGATAAAAGTGAGAATGTTGAAATTGAAAAAGCCTGCAAAAGTTTAGTTGGTAGTCTTCTGTATGCTACGTGTACTAGACCAGATTTATGTGTAGCTGTAGGATTTCTTAGTAGATATGTACATTGTGCTAGTGTAGCTTTGTTTAAATGTTTAAAGAGATATTGAGATACATTAAAGGGACTATTGATTTATCTTTAACATACAAATATGATAAGGAATATACAAATGAATGTAAATTACAAGGTTTCAGTGATGCAGATTGGGCTGGTGATGTTGCAGACCGGAAGTCGACATCAGGTCAAATATTTTTAATTGTCCAGTATCTTGGTACACCAAGAAACAAACTTGTGTAACACTGTCATCTTGTGAAGCTGAATATGTAGCTCTTAGTGTATGTATTATGGAAGGATACTATTTGAAAAAGTTACTTAAAGATTTTGGATATTTTAATGTAGATATTGAAATATTAGAAGACAACCAAAGTGTAATTAACATAGCAAAGAATAATGAAAGTAATAAAAGATTGAAGCACATAGATATAAAGTATCAGTACATTGTAGAAAGTTTATTAACTGGTTCCATAAAAGTTAAATATGTTTGTAGTAACAACAATGTAGCTGATTTGTTACTAAACCTTTAGGAAAAATACTATTTGTTAAACTAAGGGATAAAATTTTGTCATGAGTTTATTAAAATAGGTTTAATAGATGCCTAGGAAGGTACTAAAAAGTTTGATATCTTGTTTATACATGGAATGTTGTTTAGTTTTCCCTATATTAATCGCATATTTGTTGAAAGGTAGGTAAACCATTAAAGGGGTGTAATTCAAACTTTTGTATAATGTTAAAATAATGGTTGTATGGAAATTAAAATATAATGTTGAAGGGGTGTGTTGGATTGGCAACATTTATATTTTAATATAGTTTAGCAAATAGATAATTTGGTTTAGTATCTGGCAACACTCTCTCGCTATGCCGGTCAAGGCGATAACATCTTGTTGTTTTGTACAGAAAAATTAATACACGGATTATTACAAACAAATCTATTTTATTTCGCTCCATCTGCTGCTGATAATCACAAAAAAATCAAAGGTAAATATTTGAAAATACTTTTATAATTATTGTAAAAAGAATGTGCTAAATAAATATCAAACACCCTCCTCGCCCTTTGGACAGTGGTGGTTTACGTTTGACAGACATACTATTTTGCAATATTACCGATTTTTATAAAACGCCTTTTCAGCGTTCGAAGTGAATCGTGAAATATTTCTCTTAGTATCTCGGTAGGTTGGTAGTGTAAGTAAAAACGCAGCAACAAGCTTGTAGAAGTTTACATTTGCAGCACCCTCACGTTAGTATTCAAATAAATTACAATAGTTGACACATGAAACGTAAAACACATAGTTTCTAGTCAAGTGATTAATTCCAAACACAAAAGCTGCATTTCAACCGAAAACAATAGCCGATCGACTTGAGTCTGAGTAAGTTTAGGTTAGTAGTTAGTGCCGAACGTAGATAGAAAGCAGCCTTTGGTCGCTTACACAAGCATTAAGAGCGCTATCTCACTGCCGCAGCAAGCTCAGCTAAAGGGTACTAACGTGTAGAATGGAGGCGCGCACTCAATCTGGAACGTAGACTCAACCCATTTTAAGTACCCCCAATATGAGATACTATAAGTAGGTTAGATGAATGTTTAATTGAGTTTCTATAACGATGCGCGCCGGCTGGCCGACGGAGATATGGCTGTAACAAATGATAGCCACTATGCAGTGACTTCGCACGATTTAGGATGAATAGTCCAATTTGGCTGTGATATTCTCTATAAACATATAGATTGTGTAGTTATTTGTAGACAATCGTTAGGAAACAATTTGATAAAGACTGGAAATAATCAAATATTTACATTTAATAACTCTTTACCTTTTGATGATTTTGAAAACTGTTGACGAGAAATGTATCGTAAATAGTAAAAATGAACAATTGGATTAGTAGTTGAGTGTGCGAAAGGCAACGGCAACCCTCTCTCTCTCTTCGAACTAATCTACGGGTAACCCTTTTAACTAAAAAAGTGCCCGGTGAAGCTGTAAAAGCCATCTGCGGCCAACAGGAGTAGTCAGTTCGAAAAAAAAAACATTTAATATATGAACATAATTTTTACATTAATCATGAATATTGCTAAATTCAGAACTCAGTATTAGGAACGCAGCCATGAACAAATCCAAAGTCGCTGAAAAATGAGGTCATACGATGACTGTCTGATTTTCCCTCAATCAAGATTGGGTTTGAAGCTGAAGCCACGCCAGAAAAACATCATCATCATCAGCTCATTAATGTCCCCACCGAGGGGCACGAGCCTACCCGTATAGGTGATTAGGCCTTAGTCGTCCACGCGGGCCCAGTGCGGATTGGACGACTTCACACACAACCTTCGAATCTCTTCGTAGGCGTGCATGAAGGTTCCTCACGAAATTATAATTCCAACAAAAACAATTCATGTAAAATGTTCTAAAGACAACCACATAAAGTTTGCCCTGCGAAAAAGGTATCAGATCAAGTTACACGGATATCAGATCAGTCTACACGGCATAACTCTACCGACCTTCACTTTTAGTTACGGTCGTAGGTTAGGCTAGGTTGGGCTCTGTATGTTCCGCATACTACTCTGTTACCCATTCATATAATATGGATTTGGAGCCTAATGTATAAGTACCAGATTTTACTGTATGAGCAGATGTTAGGGTTATTTACCATTCCTGTAGAGACATTGTACACTTGTATGTTTAATTAGTCTATTATTGACATTATATCCTGAGAATATAAACTATCTGGTACATTGGAAACCAACTCTATGAGTGTTAAAACAACGACGAAACACTCCAAAAAAGGAAGGTAGTATGTAGTTATGAGAAAAGTACTCTTTAATACTGACAAGCCTTTTAGGCGTAATTAGGTAACTAACTTAATTTATTACCCAACCTTATTGGTTTCTATGATTAATCTATGCTAAGCAAGAATCACGGATCGATGCACAGCTGCTGAACAGCGAACGAAGTTTATGAAAACATAAAAGATTGAAATATTACAATTTAATTTGAATGACACTACTGTACGTATATATTTTGCTCCGAGCAATCCTTACTTACACAATCTCTTACACTCTTTCTCTTCAACCTTTCAGTCCATTGTTAGACATAGGTTTCCCCATTTTGCGCAAGATATCCCGGTCCTCTTCTTCACACTAGCTAGTCTAGGACACTCATAAAGAGTATTTATAAATCGACCCAAGCGTAACTGCCATAATGAGCAATTATTTAAAATATCTCCTATCCTATCGCGTTTCGAGAGAATGCACTTGAACAAATAGACAACGACCGTCTTTTGTTCTTATCAGTGCCTTCGTGATCTATTGGAGCATCCCTTAAGCTTTACAGATTGACTAGAGGGCTTCGAGGAGGGCCGTAAGGCCCCGTGGACCACGAGTAGCACACAGTGTTAAAATATTTCAGTTAAATTACAACTTTACTGGTATAATAAGAATATTGATTCCGTGTATCTTGTCGTTGTTCCATGTCACAGGATTCAGATACTAAAAGCGATTATAGAACTCTGACCAGATTAAATTACACTACACATCAATATGGCCATTACCCAACTACATTCAAGATACGAAGATCATTAACATAGATACATAATTTTACCATTACTAGCCGCAGGAATTCGTCACCAAATGTAATTACAAACGTTACGCTAATCGCCCGCTCCGTCACGAACTTAATGGTGAATTATTTACTGTGTGCAGAAAAGTTTTGGCCGGACCGGCCACTGTAATTAAATACTCTGAAGGGATATAAATTACACTCCTCACTCTTTTCAGCAAAAACCTGATTCGTGGAGATTTCGAACGGGTTCGATGATATTAGTGAGAATGTTACATCATGAGCCTATAACGCCCCACTGCAGGGAATATACTCTACCACACAGCATAACCATGGGGAGATTGGGCCTTAACCCACCACGAAAACCCAATGCAGAATTTAGAACAATCAAAAATAATATGAAAATAAATAAATATCCATTGACATTCACACATCGCTATCTAGTCCCTAACTAAGCATTAAGCTTGTTATATGGGTACTAAAATGGATAAACATATTTATACTTTTTTTGTAATACATATACATTATAAGGTAGAAAACACCCATAATACTATCGATTTATTTCTTCTCTTACATAGAGTAAAATAGGTTCAAAATCATCTATTAAAAGCTGAGATAAACAATATAAGCTATCAATTTTTTTTATATCTAATTACTAGCGACCCGCCCCTGCTTCGGACGGGTGCAATGTTGATCGTAAAAGGCACGCTCCCGGCTTCCCCGTCGGCCGGTAATGCCGCAAACCAACCGCAAACGCTACGCACCGCAATTTTATATATTTAATATCTTCGAAAATGTTCATTTTAAATCATATGCTGTAAGAACTTCTTAGATCTTTATTCAACAATGTATTTAAAATATTAAATTGGATAATAATACCCCTCCCGCATTAGCGCACCCCGCCAATGCGACGCCCACCTTGCAACGGGACGGCCGTGCAGCAGAATAATATTTTAATTTCGCCATAACTTGAAAACCAAACGTCCAATTTTAATCATTCAAAGACCAAATTTTATCAACGTAAACTTTCCTTAGTGATGAAATAATTTATTTTGTTAAGGATTAATAGCATGAGTAAAATAAACGCGTTTTAATGTAGCCAAAAAAAAAATCCATTTTTTTAAATAAAAAAATGGTTGTTGTGCTTCACCCGACATTCACATATAGTGTGTCGCGGACTTTTTTGTAGATATTAATGAGATCTACACTTAGTTAGAACATTTTATAGTTCTATCTTTTATAGTTTAGGCAGAATACGCAAAAAAGCAACTTTTCTGGTAGTTTTTTTCCTTTTTTGTCCGAAAAACCCAAAATATCTTACGGAACCCTATTTTTTTCAAAATAAAATTTAGCCTATGTTATGCGGGAATAATTTAGCTTTCGAATGGTGAAAGAATTTTTAAAATCGGTCCAGTAGTTTTTGAGCCTATTCATTACAACCAAACAAACAAACAAACAAAGTTTTCCTCTTTATAATATTAGTGTAGATAATATTAGGTGATTTTGATTAGTTAAAAAAACAAGAGGATTGCAATATAACCCTTTGTAAAAAAGCTTTGATTTAACCAAATGATGTGCAAGCAACACATCTCATCAAGCCGGATGGATATCTGTTTGTTATTCGTTAACAGGCGTATTGACATCGGGCTGTATACATTTACAATTGGCGACAGACCAATTAATCACTTCAAAGCTCCGATACAAGACTGTCGCGGCTAAAAACGTCAGAGCACATTTTATCAGAGCGGATTCCGTCGACCATGGCCGCAAATACACACAAATAAGCAATTTACAATTCCAATCCGAGCCATGAGCCCACCTATTCATCATTTAGATTTATAGAGCTTTATCTGAACGATCTGTTTTCTTGTTTAATTAATGGAAGTAAGAATTTCAGCTCTTCCAGTGTCTCGTTAGGAGATCGGCGTATCACGTTGCACGGCCTATGTTCGAGATTACACTCCTAGAGAGTCCCTCGTTAGTAAGATAAGCACGTGTCGAAATATGTAGCTAATTTACTCCATTGTTAAACTAACATGCTTTATTCGTGAAATGTAATAAAGATAGACCTAAACTTAAAATTATGAGCACTAAGATGAGAGTAAGACTTAAAAATAATGTAAACTTTCGTAAGGCAGTACCCAAATTTTACGCGAAAACATTGTGAATCATAAATGATATTGATATGCCCATTTAAAAGCAAAATAACAAATCTTTTTTGTATAAAATATCACATTTGCAAAAATTATCATAATGAGATATCTTCATATGCCAAACTCTTTTACATTTCAATTATGACATTCAACAAAGGTCCTCCAACCTCATTTATAATCACTTATTGGTTTTTATTTTTTTATGTAGGTATTTATTTATAGCATTCCACATGACACTAATATAATCACGTACGTAGGTAGGTAAGGTAAACCTATCCATATATTTTTTTCTTTTGTTATGTACCTACCTATTTAAGCTCAAGCTATTTACTGCAGGACTAGGTCTCCTAAAATTCTCGTGATAAAGTTCTCGTGATAAACGATTTATACCTACTCCCGTGTGTTATGAATATGATTGAATAGCTAGAACCTTGTTAGTTTTTTTGGCACCACGAAGTGCCGGTGGAGTTTAGTTCTGTCAGATTTTATGTACGCTGAGATTCCTGGCATCCTCATCCCTTATTCTTAAATATATACGGATCATTGTTATTGAGCTAGTAAGGAAGATTATATAATTTTGTATAAATATTGGTGAAGAAATTATTATATTATTATCAGTTATCGTTGTCATCTATTGTGTATTTAATATATAAGATTTATGCAGTTGCGCTGCGCCTAATTTTAGAATTAACTATTATGATTTCTTTTTTTTCTCATTGTAAGTGAACTGTAACTGTATCGAAGCCTCGTTTTCGTTTTCCCGTAAACTCGAACTCCTCAACATATTATTTAAGTCGTCTTTAACAAATGCTTCCTATTCTTACACAAATTAGAAACTACTAACGATAGTAGCTATATAATTAGACATTAGCTCAAAAACGACTAAGTACCTTGTACCTATGAACTATGATAATGAATAGATGCAGAAACAACGGAGAAGTTAGGTACTTACCTACAGGCTATGGCGTAGTAGAAAGAAAAGTTTTCTTAGACGTGTAATTAAGTTGGTCTTGTTTTCCGAATTCCATTTATTTTCGTTTCAGGAATAGATACCTATATAATTCACAGAGTAAAAATCCTTGTGAAAAGGCCAGTTTCACCGAGAGAGAATCACAAAACAGATTAACTTTTTGCCAAACTGCCACTCCATCGCAGAAATAAAAAAATAAAAGTCATCGACGCTTAAGTATCCTAAGACGTCTGGTAAAACTCGGGGAACACCGAAAGTTACTCCGAAATAATCCGCAAAACAAAAGAAAAATTTACGTACGGGACGCCTCAAACTTTTTCGTTGTCCATTAAATTCTATTGTGTCGAAAGACGACGCGATTGTCGTCCCGCCAATTCATCATACCTACTGGATTAGGTATCCAGTCTAAGTAACTTGAAGACCAACAAAGTAAAAATATAATTCATACAAGCAGCGGCCGAGCTAGCTAGCATAGGTGGCACCACAGACATCCGAATATAATTAGACTGGACAAGCCGCCAAGTTTATAGGCAGTCCCAGTGTCGCAATTTCTTTTCGGTTCTTACCTGTGAAAAGTTATTATATTTCTTGGTAAATTTACTGATTCATTGCGATGATGGCATGTTACAATTGCACAGGATGGCATTTTGAGAAAAAAACGGTAATTTCTTCTAATATTCGTGCGTCTTGACTCGTCTCACAGAGCGTAAACTGGCAGCCAGTGTATGCTCGTTGAGCTTACATTTGTCGCACTTAAAAACGCGGCTTGCCCCATCTCCTGTATTGGGAAATCTGTGGGTGGCACGCAGGGCGGATTTTGTAGGTGACAGCGTAATAAGTAAATTTATTTTACGTACTTGGTCTAGAAGCTGTAAACTTCAAGAGTTAAACCATATAGTAACAAAGATTTGACAACGTCGAAATCAATTCAATTAATTTCAATAATATATACCGTATATGAGATTATATATAAATATACCAGCCAAATGGGTCGGCATAAGTTAAAATGTTAAGAAGACTGGACGAGCGCGCTCGCATTTTGGCGGGATTTCGAAACGAAGTAGCAAATACACATTGTACTAGGTTTTATTCCATATTTGAAAGATGAGGATGCATACCTATCTTGGCCTTTCGTTACCTCCAGCTCTACCTACAAAAGGCGTCAATTCATTGGGGAGGAAAACTTACTTTACTTCGCTTGCTAAGGCTAAGATCATCGTTGATCTTTGCTTAAATTTAGTAAGAAAGGGATAGCGCTACACAAGGTTAATAGCGGCATCCCTTTCTAACTCAATTAAGTAATATCAATGCTTGATAGTCGATCTAGAATACGGGCCTACAACTTGGCCTCTACTCTTGAACCGGAAGATGTGTCCAGTACTGTGATAAGGTGTTTACTTTTGAACAATAAACTTATATTATGACCTTTTTGTTATACAAGTGTAACAGTATCACCAACATCTCAACCATTTCCCATATTTCTACAGTTAACACAACTATTAATATTAACATAAACAAGAATATAATAAAACACGAAAATTTTACCTCAACTTTCATTATAATTTTCTTAGAAGATTTAGTATAAATGCATAGATACAAAACAATAACACAAGCAGTCGACACCTTTTATTAAAAGACGAAACTTCACAAGCTTTACATTCCGTTAAATATTTTTGTTTTTTTTTATTAAGTAGTTGGTAAGTAACAAAATTCGGTGTTTCAAAACTCATAAAAAATGAAAAAAATAATTTACACAACAAAATATTTTAAAAGGCACTAGGTATTTCAACTGTTTTCTCTGTCTTACAAAGAAATTTTACAAAATAAATGGCAATAAAAAACTTACAAATAATTATCATACAGATAAGTAAAAAGAAAAAATTTACTATTTTATTTACAGAAGTGAATGATAATTCGGATGGCGATACTTTACAGCACTTAATCACTCAGCGTATTGAATGTTTTAGGCCTTAAATTGCACTATATCTAGTAGTTATAAAGGTTTGTTTATGTTATACTCAAAATGGTAAAATTTTGAAGCCAATAAACGTGCCTTTTATAAAATATAATTGATACAATACAGAAAATAGCTTTAACAAAAATAAATATTTAAAAAAGTTTGAAAGATGGTCATTACATAGTCTGGTCGGCTGTTCTATTTATTTGAAAAAGCTTGCACTATAAATACATGTCGAAACCTTATAATAATACATAAACTATTAATTTGTGCAATTATTTCATAAACACCTACCTATCTATAAAATGACCGCCATATAAAAAATATGCACGATGCGAGTAATCCCATTATTGTACTATAATAATAATTGCGTAATCATATTTTCAACAACTCGTTGTTTGCACGTGACGTCATAAGATACCGTGTACCTCTGTAAATTAGCACCTATTTATTCATAAATATAACTCTTTAATTCTAAAAAACTAATGAAATTCATACATAATACTGTGAACAATAGAAAAATGAAAAAATTTTAAGTGATTAAATTAAAAAATAATTCAAGTGTAACACAAATATTTACAAATTCGAACCAAACGCAAGAAATGCATACTTTCGTTTTCATATAAATTATTTGGTCGATTACGAATCGCTTTGCCTATGACATCAGAAATGAGATAAATGCAATTTAACAATAAAGTCTACCTAATATGATTTAAAACGAAACAAATATAAATAATGAAAAAAATACAATTTAGTCTATTATACGTCCAAATTTGATACCAATAATACGAAGTCATCGCCGCATGTGTACAAGTACCTTCAATAATCTAAAGCATTTCTTAAAAATAAAAAACAGGTAAGCTTAGCCACCATGACACTTGTCAGACATCTTAAAAAATGGTAGAAACACAAATCATTTATTAACATAGTAACATTCAACATATAAAATGGTTCACTGTTTATTAAAATTGATTCACTATGACTCACTCGCCCATGATTGATGCAACGACTTGAGATGTTCATACGCTCTATTAGTTATGTTCAATGTAGGTACAATTTCTAACAGACCATTCTCACCAATCAAGCTTAGCCCGGCTAACCCTAAATACGTGTGCATAGGGTCCGTACACGTATCCGGCCACTTCGAGAACCCACCGACAACACAATCCTGAGTTTCGTACACATATTTCCTATTGTTCACATAATTGCTCATGTGTAGTATGTCCAATATCTTCAACGAAGCGCCCACCCAGAAGCTGTAGCACGTATCAACCGACTTATTGGGTCTGCCCTGGAAACCGTCGACTTGTCGGAAACAGAAGCCAACGTTTGAGCCCTTCGATTTGCTCCTCGGATAGCTTGTGCAGCCTGTTGGTGAGACTGAGAGTGGCCAAAGCGCAGAATGTCGTTCCGCCGTGGGACTCTACTCGGGACATTGGGCGATTCCGTAGTCGTAACTCTGCAATGGAAATTTACTTTTACAACAGATACAAAACATGACTATTCCTTTTTGACTACCCAGGTTTATTGCCTGAGAAGTTGGGAAATTAGACCAAGGGTTCGAATCCGGGCAGTATAAACATTTGTGTGAATGAACATGTCTGTTTTATGTCCGAGGCTTCGCTCGCGTTAAGAAGTATTATTTGTATCCCCTTGTGGGGGATTAATCAGAATCCTTTCTTAGCGGATGCCTACATCATGCCTTCTACTTGCATGCAAAATTTCAGCCTGTTCCGTCCAGTGGTTTGGGATGTGCATTGATAGATCACTGTCAGTCAGTAAGTCACCTTCGAGTTATATATATTTAGATGTAGTCGTAGTAGACCCCGTGGGATTGGACACCACGACCACCAGCACCAGATCACTCTTATATAATCTAATCTCAAAGATCACACAATCATAAAAGAAGTTAAAGTAAATGCCTACAGGAAAAAGATGGTTAATTTCCTGTATGCAAGATAATTAGGAATATTAATAAAAGGCTTATTTATATAATTTACTACGAAGGTTGTAAAAATATGATAATAACACTAACATGGATGAATTAACTGAGAGCCATCTGCGCTCGCCAAATGCCTGGTGGAGCTGTAAAGGAAATTGCAGCCAACAGCAGTAGTCAGTTCGAAAAAAAAAGAAATATAAATACAAATGTTTTTATGACTGCAGCAGCCTCCTTTTAATTACAACCGTTTTTGCTTTCCATTTTGCTTTATAGTATGAGTAGTTATAATAACCTTGGTTATTATAACTACTCATACTATAAAGATATAGATATATTATTACTTGTAATAGAATCTCATCGGCCAACCCGCCTAAGGCCTATGCACCCTATACGGGTAGGCTCGAGCTCCTAAGTGGGATGTTTAATGAGCTGACGATGATGAGATACTCACTATAGACTTAATGATATAATCCGTCGCTTTCTCAATGTCGAAGCCAGACCAGTCATCGAGGATATAACTGATGCACGCAGCGCAATACACAAAACGCATGTCGGACTCGCAACCGGAGAGTGTCGCCGAAAACGTGCCTTCTTCGGTCTGCAGGGCCCTTACACCTTGGGACAAGTGACAGAATTAATTAAATAATAATAATAAATTGTATTTATTTCTCTCACCACAAAATACAAAAAACTTATTTTTTATTGTATTGTATTACTTAAAGATTTCGTATGTGTAAAGCTGTTAGATTATAGCAATTGAAAATACAATTTACCTTCAACCAAGGCCTTTCTATTAATCCTAGACAAGTCATCCCCCAAGCTTAATAGTATGCACAGTCCTGTATACGTCATTGCAAGATGGCCACATCGGTAGTGCCTGTTGGCTTCTCCCAAGTCGATGTTAATGGTGGATGAACCTTGAAACCCACATGACGACATGTCGCCATCTGCAATAAAAATATCATAACTATTAATGCTTATTCTGTGGTTAATTTTAATATTATTATTTATTAACTCTCTAACAAATAGTAGCAAGTTACATGTATTAAAAACATAATACCTTTTATTTTATTATTTGATTTATAATAAATCATATCCCTACCAACCCATAAAAACATTTACATAGCTATACTAAAAGAAACCTTATTACAATACAAGAAAAGTTTATTATTATCATATTATTAAACTGGAGGCTAATTATAAAGCCACTGAATAACATCACATTAATTAAATGATAAGCATTATTAACAGTAATTCATGTATATTTGCACTACACCTTTTATAACATGGTAGTTATTATCTTCAACATACAACAAACAAGGCGTAAATAATAAAATTAAATGAGCATGTTAAGAAAGCAAATACCTACCTACTTTACAAGCTACCTACTAAATATGTTTTCCTACAATTGTGAGATTAGTGAGTCAGACAAATGTTTACAGTTAATGTAATTAAGCTGATAATTATGGTGTTTCAATGTGCCTTGACTAAACAATGTAAAGTATGATTTTATTTAAGATAAACCACACTAAACTCATTAAAATAATATAATTATATTTTTTTGCTACTGATGTCTTAAAAATCAGTAAAATATGCCATTTAAATATAAAAAATTAAGCAAGTAATTTAACAGCACTGACTACAAAGAGCCTGACATTTATGCCCACAGGTAGTAAAGTAAATATTTATCATTAAAGACAACCATCCGAAGATATTAGCTAGCCTTTTGTAGCATAGAGAGACTTGCGGGAAATTTTTATTCTCAACCATAGTATGAAGTGTATTGTAATGTAATGGAACATGTTAACAGATACATCATCAAACCCTTAAAATTAGTAAATTATGAGGATTATAAAAAATTAGATGGGTAATCAGTGTTGAAATTATCTGATGGGGGTCAGAGCCAAAACTTAAAGTGGACTAAAGTACAACAAATATGGCTTTGTTAAATTTTAAATAAACAATGGACCTAAAGAAGTAAACCATGATATCATAACAAAGTATTTCAAGCATTTCACAGTGATATTATAATATTTAATCCAAAGTATAGGGTGCCACATTTATCCAATACTTGTTGGCAGGTTGCGAAGGCCCTGTTTGTTGTTGGAAAGGATGAATGATGGACATTTAAAAAAAATTTGGCTAGATTAAGATGCCAAAGCCGCTCAATGCGACATACCAGTTTTCTAGTACTACCCAAAGCACAAACTAATTATGGCAAACAAATGTTAACTTTTTAAGAACCACAGACCTATAAGAAACTACCTTTGTCATTAAAACATACAAATGTGCAAAGTAGTTTAAAGCAAAGTTTTTCCAAAAATAGAATATCTCATAAGTAAAAAGCAAAGCAGAGCCTTGAAACCAATACTTATTTCTAAATTACTTAAAAAAATTGCAAATATTATAAAAAAATACAAACAAATTTACTCACTTTCATCAATAGGTTGAACTTGTAATAAATATATCCAATCAATTATCCTAGATCTAAGTTCCAATGAAATAGAGGATATTGCACCTAGGACATCTAACCCACTTACTGAGAAATAAGCAATTGTAACTCTGAAACAATAAGACAATATGTAAATATTATCCACTTGAACATAGCATGTGCGTAGACAAAAGATTCATGTATTGTGTGTTGTGAGTTTCCACCTGTGCTATGTATGACCACTTATATAAGTCAAAATTACTTATGTTTTGATAGAACTTAGTGGAACTTTTTATACAGTACTGTACTTATTGAAAACAGTAATGACCATTGATTTGAATAGGTATGATTGATTTGCAGAATCCCATGTTAAGACTTAATGAAGTTGAAATCCTGGTATGCCAGAGAAAACAATCTGAAAAGTTTGGAAATCCTGGAAGTATGTTGTTTGGAAGTATGTGTTAGAGTTTGTATGTCCATATCATCATTTAAGATGATTGACCCTAAATCACTCTAGCTATTCCAACGACTGGTGTAAATAACTAAAATGATAAACTAACAATAAAAATGCATAATATGATAAGTGACTCTAAAATAAAATTCAAATTATTAAAATGGTTTGAATTCAGAATATCATAAACATATCTTAATATATCAATGTTTGAATTCCAATGTATGAAACTTTGAATAGAAAAATATATTAAATACCAATTTTTATTCTAATTATATATTAATACGTATAAAACGGAACGAAAAGCCAAGACCATTTTAATATTAACTTAAAAGTTAGGTTATATCATGTTTTCTCATATACCTGGTTGTATCATGCGAAGATAGTGATGACGGCAAAATATTCAGAAATCTCATAAAATATTTTACATGTTGTCGGTGTGCTAGCTCTTGTCTATCTTCGTAGCTCATTTTTTCTAATAATTCAAATCAATGCAGTTTTACGAAATTCAAATGATAATTGAAACACTATATAAATAATTTAAGGTGATGCGACTCTTAGTGAAACATCAAAAAATACTTTGAAAAGACTATTTTGTTGGAGAATTCATATTTTACTGATAATTATAAGTTGATTGATCATATAAATAAAAACCGCTGGATGGCGTTGACTGACAGTGACAACTTTGACAAACGTGTGACAGCTATTTGACAATTAAGCATTAAGAATTTTGTCATTTTTAAACAGCACATCGCATCGGCCATGGATGAACAAAATATAATACAAAGTACATACTTTGCCACTAACTCAGTAACCACGGCAATAACGCTGTTAATTTTCTTTGAAATACTACTCCATGTACAGTCCTAAGAAATTCGAATTATTTTAGTGTTTAGTAGTATTCACTTTCAAACATAAATTTTATTAAAATAAAATTATTTTGTTGTTTAAACAATCACTTTTGATCACTCTGATGTTCTAATCCTCTCTAATCCCATGAGGATATGGCAACTATTCATGTAAAACATGGATAATCGACTTCAAGTAGACGCTGTTTACACAGATTTCCAAAAGGCATTTGATAAGATGGACCATAAACTGCTTTTGGAAAAGTTGGTTTTCAATGGAATTCGTGGAAACCTACTTCACTGGTTGACTTCACACATTGTAAATAGAACACAAATGGTGGTCATTAATGGATTCAAGTCTGACCCTGTCAGGGTTTCTTCGGGCGTACCTCAGGGTTCCATATTGGTCCCCTTACTTTCAATATGTATATCAATGACATTGGAACATGTATTCAACATTTTTTTTTTACTATACGCAGATGAATTAAAATTTACAAAGGTGTGATCACTGAAGATCTGAAGATAACTATATGTTTCTCCAGGCTGATTTACACAGATTAGTAGAATAATGTATTAAAATAATTTAGTTCTTAGCCTTCCTAAATGAAAATTCATAAGTTTTACTATAAATTAAAATAAAATTACTTATGATTACCTTCAATAACAGATTTCTAAATAGAGCCTCAACCATTTGTGATATTGGTATAGTTCTTGAAAAATAAATCTAGAAAAGAAATCTGGGGAAAGGCGTATTAAGAATTTTAAGTCATCTAATACAACATTATCGGGCGGTCAGGATAGTAATTTTGGAGCAATGCTGGCTGGATATGAATATGCAATATGAACAAACGTTTGCCGCTTGGAAAACGTAATTATTATTACTTTAACTTCTATTGTGTTTTCATATAAGTGATTGTAAGTCTTTTTGAGAATAAATTGCTTTAAACCTTAATAAGCAAATTACATAAATAATGCGGAAGTAAGTAGTTCCCAATTATTAATTACAAACATTTATATTTGGATTTTTGGTATCATCTAGCTTATATATTTTAAGGATAAAGCTAATAACTATAAAAAACTATTGTTGGTGGGGACACTTATCACTCGAGTGTTAGATCATCTAGGCCAATCATTCAATTTCCTAGCAATTGAATTAAATAAAAATTTCACAAATAGTCTATGTATGAACAACACTTTTGACTTCTCTCTGGTTCTTTTTCATGGCTGACGTTCGTAGGAACAAATCGCAGTCATGAAGGTTCTAAATAATTTCTTTGATATTTCATAAACGTATATTATAAAATAAGTCGTAAAAATAAATATTTGTAGTTTTAGTTCAAAATTTCTTTTATATTTGTTTTGCTCGAGGTTATGATCTTTAAGATATTTATTGATATTTTATTCCGTGCTGTGGAGAGTGTACTTTGATGTTATTATTTCGTGCTGTGTAATTCTAATTCAAATATACTTACAATAGTTAGAAGCAGAATTAGCAATAAAAAACGTATGATTTCGTTTTAAGGCTGCACTAAATTGTGTATCTATTCTATTTGTTTATAACCTCAAATTGTTTTTGTAGTTGAACGTTTCGTTCCCGGCGACGGGATGTCAGAAGTTATTCGAAGTGGTAGACGAGCACAAGCTCCGCATCTTCTACGAGAAGCGCATGGGCGCGGAAGTTGAAGCGGACCAACTAGGTGATGAATGGAAGGGTTACGTACTCCGCGTTGCCGGTGGTAACGACAAGCAGGGTTTCCCTATGAAGCAGGGAGTCCTCACCAACAGTAAGTTTTTAAGCTTCAAATCATATTGTATTACTCACTTTTGTCAAATGTTTAAACTTAGTTTTCTAACCTCTAACTTTGAAAATTTGATCACAAGAAATGGACTCTAAGAGAGTTCCAAACTAAATTCTATTCATTATGAAAGTTTGTACCTACTAATATTATTTGTCATTGCAGGCCGTGTCCGTTTGCTTATGTCAAAAGGACATTCATGCTACAGACCTCGCCGTGACGGAGAGAGGAAACGCAAATCGGTCCGTGGTTGCATTGTTGATGCTAACCTCTCTGTGCTGGCTCTTGTTATTGTTCGCAAGGGTCCTCAGGTATGTAGATTGAATACTCTAAATAAGTTTGTGATGTATATATATTTTTATTTAATATATACAATGTTTAGTTCACAAGTTCAGCAACTCTTTTTTACATTTTAATCAACATAACATAAATAAACATTTAAAGAAAGCTTTTCCTCTCATGCTCATCAATAAACAATGTTACTGCAAGGTAATTTATCCCCATCAGTCACCATTGCTTAGCATTGCATAGTTATGATTTTGATAATTTTAAGTGCCAAATGCAAAGTATTTTTAAACAGTAATTTTTACTGGTTTCTCTATAATTGTCTTCCCTGTTCTTACTGTTTTCAAGATCTTCAAATCTTGGTAATTATATGCGGCAGGGTATAAAAAAATTGATCATTGGGACATGTCAATGAATATATGAAATTCAAAGACACTTTCCCTTTTTGTCAAACATATTGATGACTACTAAGACATTGTTATCACCAAAATTAATTTGAATACTAATAACAAAATTATGTTTTAGGAAATTCCTGGACTTACTGATGGCAATGTTCCCCGTCGTCTTGGACCTAAGCGTGCATCTAAAATCCGAAAGCTGTTCAATTTGAGCAAGGAAGATGATGTCCGCCGTTATGTTGTCAAGCGTCTCCTTCCACCTAAAGAGGGCAAGGAAAATGCCAAACCCAGATATAAGGTATTAAAGAAATACTTAATATTTCACATGAATGGATTGCAGTGAAATTACTAGAGTTCAATCTCTGCTTAGATTAGTCTGAAATTTTATTCTGTATTTAATGGATGTTGGTTAATCAGTAACCATTTGAATGAAAGTCCCTGATTCAATATTGTTTCTAAGTTTATTTAACTTACGAGACAGCAGCATCAGGGTATAGTAATGGCACCGAGCAGAAGAATCAGACTAGTGTCTGTCAACTTTTACAGTGTGCTGCACATTAAAGCAATACTAACTAATGTATATGTCACTTAAAATATAGAATCTGAAGTTTATTATTTACATTTCTGTAAATTTATTAATTTGAAATGTGGTACATTTTTATAGTCACAAATATCAATTTGTAAGATTAAAAAAGTTTTGACCAATCAGAAGAGCGAATATTTATATGCTTCTTCAAGATGCAGTCGAGCGAAGCTCGCTTGTCGCGGCTCCAGCCGGCGAAGCGACACGTACTTTTTTTTTATAAAGCTCTGATCATCATTCTTGTTTTGGTTATGGCCACTATAAAACTTTGAAAGCTCTGCGGTTAATTACACGCATAGTACTTTTACGGGTTATCAATTTACGGAAAAAAATTTACAATAATACATTTGTCTCTGGTGTAGAATCAATAAATTTTATCAATTTCCTTGAAAACAAAACCTCATATGCAATTAATCTAGTATTCAGGACTTAGTCCACTATAATTTATATAATACAAACATTATAATCCTCACTTTTTGTTTTATATAGGGCCATAGTTTATAATAGATAACATTGAATTAAAATAAATGCCTTATGGTATTTAAAAATCATGTCGACATGCAGCGCCACTTGTCGCTGACATGAACTTTACCGCAGGCCCGCACAGTCTCTAGCTGTCGATATCGGCTCTGGCAAATTAAATCGAGCGTTGCGATAGATGGCAGGCCACTTAGACACTAGATGCGCGTTAAAATAACACTATCTGGAGGTCAGTCCACTAAAACGAGATACACCGGGTACTGGTGAAAGGAAAAAAGTTGAACACGAGACCACTCAAAATACAGGATATCTTGCACCCGCGTGAAGTTAACAGTTGCAAACTAGTACAGCACTATTGCTACTCACTAATACAAGTTATAGGGCCCCAATTGAGTACGACACGGAAAAACAATTAAACAGCAAGATACGATTCGCAGTGACACAGTGTTAACGACGATCGTGACGTCACTCTAGTGACAATGTAGATTGGAGCCCCATTTAAGCAAATGGTGCCTGTGTTTGGAGACTCCGCTCATCCGTATCTCTTTCTTATCTTTAAAAAAACCTGATAAATAAATTACCTTTATGTAAAATAAGTTTAGATTGTTCATATACATAATGAATACTTCTTATTTTTTTTTAGGCCCCCAAAATCCAGCGATTAGTCACCCCAGTAGTGCTCCAGCGCAGACGTCACCGCCTAGCACTTAAGAAGAAGCGTCTGGCCAAGCGCAAGACCTCAGAGGCTGAATATGCCAAGCTTTTGGCACAAAGAAAGAAGGAGTCCAAAGTAAGATAATAATCCGCGAAATTACAATAAACAATTATTTAAAAAATATAAAGCATCTGGTTAACAAATGGAGAGAGCTTTTGGTATAAGAAACATACTCCTTTATTATAATTTTGCATTCCTACCAAGGGCCTTATCTTATAACATAAAAGCAAGGCTTGTAACAATTACACCTGTTCTTGAAAAAACATGCTTAATGCTGTACTATACATATTTAGACAAGTTGTATTTTATAATTCAATTTAAATAGCCTTTATTTCTGAACTTAAAACAAGATGAATATATTTTATAAACCTATATATAAATGGGAGTAGTCCACACTACATTTAATTAATTTGGCCAATTTTAAGTTCTTTTAATAATGTATTGGATAAATACATTTTTGAGTTTTATTTAAGCATATGTACAGACTAGACAAAAAATATATCCATTAACATTAAAATTAATAAAAAGAATCAATTACATCAATGTTAATAGTCAAAAGTATTTAAAGTTAATCATATCATCTAATGGCACGAGCATGCGAGGCAGTTTTTATGAACTGCCTGAATACAAAATTGCAATATTTTCTGTATTCAATTTATACAGCTGGTATATAATGACCATAGCCTTATATGTGGAAATAATACTATGCTGTGAGAGCAAACGTGCTGTGTCTTACCCCTTGGTTCATGCTTGATATGGGCTAAGGTATTAAATCAGCAACATACTAAATTATGTAATATAAATATTAAATTATGTATTGAGATTCTTGTTCAAAAATAATCTTAATATAAACATTGTATTACAGGCACGCCGCCAGAAGAGATCAAACGTAGGCGTTCAGCTTCAATGCGCGACTCCAAAGCTCCAACCAGAGTGCGCCGCAGAAGTGAATTATTCTTTACAATAAAAAAATGTAAAAGCTATTTGAAGCATTTCATTTTTAACCCTACGCGTACATTGACTTTTAATTTCATAAAACATTTCGAGTTCTGATAAACTGCATTGTCAATTATATATTTTGTTGATTATTCTTCAAAAGGGATGTTTTGCTACATATGTTTTCCGAAAGGGATTTCTGCCCACGTTACGCGATTGACGTTCATGTTCGCCTTGAAATTCAAATGGAATTAAGATTGTGTTGTACGTGGATTCAAAAATAACCCTAGTTAATAAAACTATACAATTTATCTCTAGTATAATCCTACCCAAGATTATTTAAATTAGTCCTTTTTCCTAGGAAATTATAAATTTGCAGTTGTTAAATTCTTGTGACATATGAGTTCAATATTGTGATTTGATCCAGATCCATCCATAGGTATTCAATGAGTCTTCATTAGTGGGGTAGACTCGGCCACCGCAAGTTCTAGGAACGCGTGATTTTAACTTTATTTACGTTTTATATCTGTGAGCGCGTTTATTAACCAAACAACAATACAAAAAAATAGTCACTACGCTAAATTGAGGGTATTTTGTTTTAGCGGACTAGCTGGCCGGATATCAATTGTTTCGGAGGCTACATTTATAAGATAAATGTAAGTAATGATTATTTTAACCAATACAGCATTAATCCTTATTCAATTAATTCCCCTTAATATAGGTCTCTATATGTGACCCTTTCCAGCATGATTTGAATTTGATTTGAATGAATATTTGCGAAAATATACAGACTTAAAAATTGCTGTGCGTAATGTTTGCGGCGGTACCGGCCGACCGGTTTTACGAACATTGCACCCGTGCAAAGCAGGGGCGGGTCTAATAAAAAGCATAAATTATTAGTGGTAGGTTCTTTATTTATCATAGAAGCATATAATCTGCATGTCTTAATGAATTATAAAACATTTAATGCTATATCACAATAAAAATCAGTATTTGCATTTTATAATTTAAAGTTTGGTACCTTTTACTTGCATAAATTTTCAATCTAATCGTCTTCGTCCGAAAAGGTAAGAACCTGAAAATAACATTGAAAGTATTATTGTATGAAGAAACACTAATCGGGGTGCGATATTTTCTATGGAAACGCTCCGTATAAGTCGTTATTGGGATCTTAGCTATAGTCGCGCCGCTGCGCATAACCCATTTCACATGACAAAAAATATGTTATATATTCTCAGACTACGATCCCGGAAGTCCCGTGTTCGATTCCCGGAACATGCAGGTTATTGTACTGCACCATTAATTATTCTATGATTATTAATAATTGTTTATTATTGTAGCAATGCTGCCGCCCACATGCTAAAACGCCGTTAACTGGCAATTTTTAGTTCGGCTGAGAAGTAATTTAAATTGTGCACGAACACACTATACATGTGATATTTCATGCAAATCTCACATAATATATATATGGCGATAATGGCTATATGAAAGATGCCTTATCCGAAGTAGTTTTCCGTTAAACAGGGTTTTTTAGTTTCATATCGAAAAATTGTGCTCGTCGATTAACGGCGTTTTAGCTAGTGTTATTTGACGATTGACCCATATCTTAACCCTCTACTGCACGAATCATTAAATAGATGAAAAAAAAATTTTTTCTTTATGGATATTGCTTTATTTTAGCATGATTTAGATAAATCGATAAGACATAAATAAGTTCTTTAATGTAGAAAAAAACTACGATACCATATATGGACTCGTATGCACTGCGACGAAAACTCGATTGCATGCATATATGTCTAAACATATTTTCGTTGTGCTGTATATGAGCCCATATATGGTACGGCACAAAAATGGATGAAAATACTTAGAAATAGGTACAAAAGTAAAAAAATAATTGTTGATTGGTAAAGAAAGAGGTATTCAATATATAAGTGTATTTTTTTATATACAAATACTAACGTTTTGTTGTTGTTTTCGGTACTCAAAAATGTCTCTCAGACACTCGTCTTTCTTAACACCGACCACCCGCGCAAAAGTGACGTTATTTCTTAATATCATCAAATCATAGACATATTTAGAGCGTTTTGTTATTGCTTAATAACCAATTCATGGATTTAATAATGTGGAATGACTTAGTTATTATTTGTTTAGAAATAAAACAACAATTAAAATGCCATATCATATATAGGACCATATGCAGTAGAGGGTTAACATTAAACGGGCAATTACCTATTAACTTACTTCCGTCAACTCTGCTGCTAAATGCAACTGCGCCAGGCCAGTCACATCTTCCAAATAGTTGCCACTGTTAAACACTTTCAGCAGAAACTCGTTACCTTCTTGTCTATATTTCTCAAGTACTACGCCGGAGCACGCTATGCACTGCTTGAATTTAGCGCAGGTCGGCACAACTGTTTGGTATGAGTGTAAAAACCCTCGGATGGAGTGTGGTATTGGACCCAAGACGCCTTCGGTGCCAGTTGGTAAATCTTGCTCTGTGTCGCTCAGATTGTACACTGCCGGTGCTTCAACACTGTAATAATAATCATTTCACCATTAAAAAACACTTTAGATAAACTACACTAACTATTATAAATTCACGAAGAAATATTAACCAAAAAAATTCCGAGCCGGAAGACACATTTTCATTTAAAATTTGACCTCAATGCGTCATATAAAGGGTACAAAATCAAAAGCACGAGCACACTACTATGGCATTAATGTAGCGAGCGACGTGATTATGAATGAAAATTCTACCCAACTGACGCGATGGGCAGACTTTTGCCGCAGACACTTTGAGTCAGATTCTGCATCTAGTTAGTTTAATAAATAATAATAATAATAAGCATTTCACTCTTAACCCTTTGAACGCTGCCGTCTTAAGGCGCCAATAGATTTTCTACTGTGTCTGGATTCCCGGCGTTCAATGGGTTAAAATGCATAGGTATCTATGGGCTTCAACACAATAATAAAATCACCGAACCCGAACCGGTGGAAGGGTCATTAAAAAATATAATAATAATAATAATTTACGATTCAAAAGCATCTGTAACAGATTTATTTGAATAAAGTGTTTTTCTTTCTTTCCTTCTTTCATGGTGTTAACGATTGTAGCCGCGACCGATGCTGCGATGCGCTTTACGTGCCCTCCAAAGCACGTATCATCTTTATTTTCTGATAACCAGGTGATTCAGCCTGCAAATGTCCTAATCAAACTAGAGAAATCACAGTGTCGATTCCCCAAAGGGAATCGAAACTACGACCCACGGGTTCAGTAGCGACCTAAGCCGAACACACTAACAGTGAATTAAATAAACATATTTACTATAATAGGAATTACTCACAATAAAAGCCAAACTTCAACAAACAATCGCTTACCGTTTGGGATGCTGAAGAATTGCGACCAATATTTCCACGGCTAGAGCGCCGGCAATGGCGGCCACTCCGGGTCTTGTCACCGTGCACTGTTGATCCAGGGTGCGGTCTTTCAGCGACTAAAAATATGGGAATTCTCTTTAAAATCGATTTTTTCAACAGCGCCTAAGCTTTTTTGAAAAAGATAAATAATTTTGTGTATTAGGTATGTATATGTACAAATTTAATGTACAAAATACTTCAAACATACAGACCTATGGAGATTTGTAATTAGTATTGTAGTCTTATCATATTGTTATTCTTTAATATAGTGTCTTCTGAAACTGTAAATCTTCCAAAAATAAATAAATACACAGCAGTTAGGTTTCACCTATTGTGCTTCATCAATCGAATAAAATCTATTTTCTTTTACTTACCTAAATGTATTTATTACCAATAGATATGTATAAATAAAAAAGGTTGCTTTTTATTGAACTGTTAGAAGCAATAAAGTTATTATCATTACTATGAAAAATCTATCACTGTCAATTTACATTATAAAATAGCAATTTACATACGTTTCCCGGGGCGGTGACGTCATTACAGAAGTAGCAGCCAAGCTGCCCACCTGGAATGCAGGCGGCTGCGACCGAGGTGTCCCCTGCCGGTGTGTCGCCGATGCCGTGTCGCATTACAAGGTAGCTATCAAAACCGAGGGCTGCGTTAATTGCTATCTGTAAACAAATAAACTGTTATTCATCTATTACATATAAACAAAATGTCTGTTTGTTATATGGAAATAACATTTTTTTCTTCATACATAATATGAAAATACCATTACCTATAATAATAGTACCGTTTGTACATACGCCACGTTTTGAAAATTTTTGTCTTTTAAATTTTGTGAAGCTGTGAAGGCCACCTGCGGCATACGGCGATAAGTCATTCCGAAAAAAAAACAGAATTTTATTGACTTACTCAATGTGACCCCTTTTACCAGGGGAGTATGGTACCTACCAAGTGTAGTCTTAACAGGCGCAGGACAGTATTTAAAAAATACATCATTACTATATAAAGTCATTGGAGTAATAATCTCGTAGTTTTTACACCTTTTTAAATAAACAATCAATAAGCATCTCAGTAGGAACATTTGTTAGCGTGAACATGTTTTTTTTTGTATTGGTCATGTGTTTCTCTGTATTTACAAAGAAAAAGTACCTTTATATAAAGTGATTCCGTTATCGACCCATAGTACAATCTCCTTGTTTAAACATTGCTCGGAAGTAGATGGCGCTGGCTAAATGTTTGGCGCTGGATTTAAGGGTAACTCTTATCTGCTTGACATTATCGCTCATCTAGCTAGGTCAATGTAGAAGATCACGATTTGTGAACGAGCAATTATGAAAATTATCATTCTGATAATTAAATCATTGCCTCAGCAATAAACATAATGTCAACAAAGTGATTTGGTTGTTTTTATGTCATAAGTCTACGGGACGGTCTGGTCGCTCACCTGATGGTAAGTGATACACCTAACCATGACAGATCAGTATTGAAGGAGAACAACAACTGATAGACAGTTATTATTCTCCGTCAATGCCGCACTGCGCCCGCCACCTGAGACAACAAATATTACGTATCTTATACCCGGTTATTTCACCTGCTACGGTGCCCTCATCCCGAAACACATAAGTGCATAACACTTCTGTTTCACGGGACGATATCTGGCACTGCGGTGGTACCTACCTAGACGACCCATTTTCGAGCCTATCACCTAGTAAAACAAAACTCATTACCTTTCCATAATGAGCGGCGATAAGGGTAGGCAGCCATCTTGCTTCTCTTGTGTCAAGCAATAGGAAAATAACGTCGTGCTCCGCAATGGCTTCTGTGATCAGTTGGATATTCGCTAAAGTCTCTTCTTTGAGAGATTCACCAATGGGGTGACCCGGCATTGGAATGTGAGCTGCTACACCTTTACTTTGCTGGAAGACAACAATTCATTACTTTATAATGTAGGTCCTTGCCATACAATGGACACCATTTATTCAATTTGTATACACATCTTTTTATAATTTTTTTTATTATAGGGTAACGAGTAAGAGAGACACCTGATGGAAAGTGTTCACCTCCGCCCAGTGACAACGGTGACACCAGAAGTGCACCCGGTGCGTAGGCGCCTTTTAGGAAGGAATACACGCTTTCTTAAAGGTTCTTATGTCATATTTGTCAAGAAATACCACTACTGGTAGGTCATTTCATATTAGCAAAGTAAATTGTGCATGCTCGAACTGTAGTAGAATGCCAACCATCAAGATGATGAGGATGGAATTTTATCTTGTGGCGGGTAGTGCGATGATGAATATCAGCTGCAGGTATCAGTTCAAAAAGTTCGTTGGATGGAACACTCCCCAATGTATATGCGGTAAAAACACAGAGACTCGCCAAATCTCTGCGCAAGGCCAAGGAATGCAGATCATTGGTTAAATTCATTTCATTTTCATTTTAAAGGTCAAGAACAAAATTCAATATACAGTGCTCAAAAAAGTGTTAATCGTTTCAAAAGTGTCATGGGTAATGCCAATTGCATACAGCTAGCGATAGTTTATTTAATTCGGTTGCAAATTGTCTTGTCTAAGCCCCCTAATGCCATATCCTACACATTTCAAAATCTATTTGACGTAACAATCATTATTTGAAATATCATTTGAACTTTACAGCCCTAAAATTAGCCCTACAAATCTTCCGTGAGGATATTTCACGTATTCCATGAGAAATATTTTATGTAATATATTGCCAAGACCAAGACATGCACTCGCATGTGTTTTTCCCTGTGAAAGATATCAGATCGTAGACCCAAGCTTCTCAATTTACACACCCCCGTCATACCAAACAAAACTTTACATTTTAGTGAAAACGGATGCTTCGTTTCAGAAACTAAATACCTACACTTAGATATAACATATTGTTTCAGAAATTACCTGTATATTTGCATAGCAAAAGGCGTTAGTCAGACAGACAAATGACATAGTGATCCCAAAAACCATAATTTTTAAGTCTTTGAATATAAAATCCACATGATGCAACTTACAACTGTAGGCAGAATCAGCTTCAAGTTGTCAGCGGCAGCTTCTGCCTTCTTCTTACCACCTCCAAGGCAGTCTTGATAGTTGAACAACACTTGTCGTGTCGGGTTTGAATATGACACTTTTCCATTGTCGATGAATGTAATGTGACGGAATCCCCAAGCCTGCAGATAAACTTATTTTTGTACTATAAAAATCACAAGGTCAAATCAAATCGAAACGTGATCGCTCTTAGCGAGCCTAGATAGACTCAAAGGTTGCTCAGCGTGCTATGGAAAAGGCTTTGTTACGAATTTCCCTACGCGATAAGATCCGAAACGAGGATATCCGTTGGAGAACTAGGGTCACCGACATAGCCCACAGGATTAGTAAGTTGAAGTGGCAGTGGGCAGCATGGGCGTAGCCACACTGGGGCAAGCTGGGGCGCTTGCCCCACCCTAGCTCTAACATATTCAAACAAACAAAAAAATACCGGGAAAGGGGGGATAGGTTCACTGTTGCCCTACCCTAAGCCCAAGACACTCATGGTGGGCAGGGCACATAGTGCGTAGAACCGATGACCGATGGGACGGAAAGGTACTCAAGTAGCGTCCACGCAACGGAAAATGAAGCGTAGGTCGACCTGTAACAAGATGGACTGATAACCATGTTAATGTGGCGGTTATCAGATGGACGTAAACTGATTGGGAGCGGCATGCATGCTATCAGCTTATTAACGTTTTATTAACATTTGGGGTGCCTTCGTTCACCAGTGGACATATTAGGCTGTAATGATGATGAATTTGAGGCTAGCCAATAAAATAAAACAAATAAATAAATATCCACCTGACACTCACACAGCGCCATCTAGCCCCAAGTTAAGTGTGAAGCCTGTATTTTGGGTACTAAACAACGGATAAACATTCTTATATATTTTTTTTGTTAATAAATAAATAATAATAGATATCCACTGACATTTACACAGCGCCATCTAGCCCCAAGTTAACGTGAAGCCTGTATTATGGGTACTAAACAACGGATAAACGTACTTATATATATATATATATTTTTAAATACATACATATAGTACATATAAAACACCCAGACCATTATAAACAGACATGTTCATGCACACAAATGTTTGTACTGCTCAGGGATCGAACCCGGAACCCTTGGTGTTGCAGCCGACCTCTCAACCGCAACACCTCTCAAATGGGTCGTCAAAAAAACAGTATAGCATTCTTACCAATAAGTTGCGAGCAACATGACATCCAAGTGTTCCGGCACCAAGTAATAGACATTTAGTACACTTCATGATATCCACATCGATGTCTGGTACTAAACGCCATTTCATTAGTTTTATATTTAGATCTGAAGATGTGTCTGCTAATCTAAAAGTTATATATAAAAACCTTAAGCTACTACATCAATAAATCGTATGATCAATATTTATGTATTGCTCTGGCAGATTATTCTTGCCCTAACAATTATTTACGGGTTGGTAATAACTGAACTGTGTCAAATCATAAAAAACCCTTCCAAGTGGGTCAGAGTAATTGATAAGGCAAAAAAAAGTTATATCCCTAGACCTATACTATAATACTATAATTATGGACTTACTTAACTGGATCCATTGAAGCAGACATGTTGGCAAGCTTAGGACCAAAATTGCCCTTATCATTTCTTTCCCAACCAACCCATCCTGAACTTTCAACTGGTTTCAGATCCTTAAAGTAAGCCATTTTCTAGTTAATAAAAACTTGCAAATATTTATATAGGTATCACTTCAGCAGTTGTGGTTTATATAAATCACAAAATATTTAAATATAGCCCAATCAACCATCGTCCACTGTTGAACATAGGCCTCCCCCAATATAACCCAAAGCTATTCCAATTGTAAATGTCCAACAAAGGTTATTACAGAATACAAATATGGGATCAAGAAACCCTCAATTGGATGTGGCAAAACCTTAGATTGCTGAATATTAAACAAGGCTTTGGTGACCTGCCAACACACTCTTGATTAGTGGTGGATTATAGTCTGCTAGCCATTACTGACATATATCATCTCCAGCACACACATTCACAAATTAAGCTCAAGTTGCAGTAGTATTTCAAATAATATAGTTAGTAATTGTAAATTGCTCTTACCTGTGACCCCCTCAATGTAAATAAAAGGCTATTTCCTATTCCACCAGTTGCGTTGCAACGTAATGCAAGTACTTGTATATCACAAGTTCCAAGCATTGGACAATGTTCAAACAAAGCAGCAAGAAACAATCTTAAAGGCCATCCAGGGTTAGGCCCATTGCTTGAGTCTAGGAATGTGAAATATGTTGAGGTTATATCAATTTCAGTATCAGAGTTCAACATTTTTGATAATGGACACAATGATATATTGTCTCCAGTATTTTTCGTCACAATAAAGAAACATTTTTGGTCTTCATCCAAAGATTTGAAAGCCACTGATAATTCCTCCAACTGTTTATTGTTGAAAGTAGTTGAAATGCTTTTGCTTTTTTCATGTAAGTAGATTGTGGGTTGACTTGGTGCAGGGAATGCAAACCAATAAAAATAATGGAATTTTTTGAGATCCTGTAACAAACACCATACACATAGGATAAAATTGTTTTTATAGATTTAAACAGTAGCAGATAATCCAGACATTTAACCTAATTTTTTTTCTTCTCTATTTAAGAAAAATGTTGCTTTTTAATAAAAGTATTGACATAAATTTAACCAGACCTATTTAGCATAAAGCCAAACTATATGGCAATATATTACATTGATTTCTATTGTTTTAAGGTTACCCTAAATATCACAAGTTAATCAGTACTTATATTTTATATTAACCTATTGAATGCTAGGAATCGAGACAAAAGAAAATTGTATCTGATGGCAAAAGGTGTCATTGATTTTCATTTCATTGATAATGGAGAAATTTATTTGTTTTATACATCTTTAGAATAATTTAAAACTTACAGCAAAAGACAACAGAATAAAATTCAAGAGTGAAGCTGGGTTGCTGATCCATTTTTTGCTTTTTAGATCGGCCCACAATGCCTCACCTACGCCATTTAGTAAACCAGCTTTGTCCACAGCTTTGAAATCCTCAATAGTGTTTTTATTCATCAATTTACCTACAACATTCACACAAAATTGCTCTTTTTCTGGATATCTGAAACAATAAAAACAATGAGGATAATGAGCGAATAATTAAATTGATAAAGTAAAATAGATGGCAAGGTACTTTCGCTTTGATACAATGCTCTTCATGATAAAAGTGTTACTTGTTAAATGATGTTCCAGCGACTTCAAAAACTGGTGCAATATCTTCGCGATAAGTGAACCGTCCATATATTTGCTTTGTATTTTCACTTAGTTTATCAACATCCAACTTTAGTTCAGTCAGTGTGTGCCAAAATGAGGGATGCACAAATGACATGAACGGCACATATTGAATAATTTCACCTTGTGGTTTTAGAGAAGTCATTATTAACAAATATAGGAATTATGCATTTATTGAATAGAATTAAAATATTGATTTATTATTGTATTTTATTATTTCGATCCTCGTGAAATGACAATGACAACTTCTGTCAATGACTGTCAACGACATTGAATAACGTCAAAATCAGCTGTTGGTATTCTTTTTTTTTATAGAAATAAGGATATGAAAGTATGAAATAAACAGAAATAAAGCTCGTTTAATTTTCCGTGATGAAAATTATATAAAGGTGTTTCAATATTACTAAGGTTACATTACAGGTACGAAATTACCGTCTTTCAAATCTATAAATGCTGGTGTCACGCAAGATAAGATATGATAGGTTAAAAAATCTTTATTGCACATATAAAAAAGCATATAACACAACACATCAAGAAACAATAAAAAACAAGTACAATGTAGGTGGCCTAATTGCTAAGGCCGGCAACGCATTTCTTTGCCCTATGGTATTGCAAGTGTACATGGGCGACGGCGTCATTTATGTACCATCAGATGAGCCACCTGCTCGTTTGCCAGCTATAACATAAAAAAGGTAGAAATTTCTTCCAGGCAACCTTTGGGTGAAAGTAAAATTCTTGTAGTTAAGCGGGCTAGTGCAAAAACTTATCTAAATGCATAGTTATAATATAATAGTTATTAACTAAGTACACATTACTACATAAATAATTATAAAATAAACTTTTACATAATATCATAATATATAATGAAATAAATACATAAACTAATGGAAGATAGGAAATCAATCAATACAAATACTACACTAAAGAATATTAACTATAATCAGAATTACATGAAGGAAAAGACAGCGACAGCATAGGAATAAGGGTAAAGGAAACTAAGATTACAAATATTTATTGTAAGTAATGATTTTTTACTCGGCTCTTAAAAGTCTCAAGTGACGGCGCACGACGAATGTCCTCGGGCAAGGCATTCCACAGATTGATCGCTCGCACTGTGAAATACTTTCTGTAGAAGCCAGTCTTAATGTTGCGTGCTATCACTGACGTTATATATTCTGCTTACCAATCAATGATATATTTCTAGTTTATATATAGTATTGATATCAATAATGTAACTGTTAATAACTTAAGGCATTTACGAGTATGACAGTACGGATAGTGCTTTGATTTGAATACGAGCCGTGCCAAATACACCTCGAAAAATCAGTGCCGAAATAGATTTCCAGTCTGAAATCGAGGCTTCACTGAACTAATTTCGTGTTTGTGCAACAAGACGATCACCTGAAATGCTACAGCCATTATAAAATAGCCATTATTTATAGCTGAATTAGGTAAACCTAAAATAAAAAAGAGAGCTAATGTTAGAATCGGTAAATAATTTCTGGGACTTTTTATATCTTTTCCGCGTTAGCTCATGCTTAAAAGCCTAGAAGTATAATGCTCAACATAAGGCTTTCGCTCTGCTCTCCTTTTTACCCATAGATATAGCAGTGCGCTAATTCTAAATCGGTGTTCTAACCCAAAATTACATAAATACGAAAAAAGTCTGACTTATTGTATTTTTTTTAACAAAAACCAATCGAGATTGTTTTAATGTCAATCATACATTTTTATTATGTCAATGCATGAAGTATATTGATATTTTTTAGATTTTGATACGAAATATAAGTCTGCATCAATGTAGGGGATCTACTAATATTAGTATATGTATCGAAATTATTGTGGGATAAAAATATTTTCTCTAAGGTTTGTATTCTTTATTTCTTATCTATTATATAACTGAAATCTTTAATGCTCGGAGAAACTAGGGTAATCGACGCAAACGATAGCGTGGAATAGCTGTTGGGGACGTCCGGCCTGTGCATACGATATGCGATCGTGCATAGCACGGGTGGAAAATCACAACAAATAATAGATGAATCTATTGTCTACGCGCGTGCTACGTTCTTAGTAAATGGATTTTGCTTATGTGAGAATTTTTACGTTACTCCAAGTCTAAGCTCTGTACGAATGCATAAATAAATTATATTTATTTCTAATCATTGTATTGTATAAAGACAGATTTTGTAACTTACGATTATTTATCTTTAATATTTTGTGCATAGTTTCCCGCATGATAAAAGAAAAAAATACTCTAGATTAAAGCTACTAGGAGAATTTCAGACTTCTGGCCATCGAATGGAACGTTCGATTATATGTTCACTGTATTTTGAAGGAAAATATTACCAAACTTTGCATATATGTGCTAATAAAATGTGTAATGGAAAAGTATTTAAGAATTAGGTTTCATTTTCTTACAAAACATGCAGCACCTGAAATATTAAAACGTCAAGTATTCACTAAATATTTAAATTTTACAGGACAATACAATATGCTATTGCTATTCATGTACATACACATATTTATGCAAAAATGTGTGTTTAATTCTTTGGTGTTCCTAATTAGTAAGTAGCTGTAGGTTTACGGAATGTAGCAAATCATTAGAAAACAAACTAACGTATTACTTAAACCAACATCGATATTAAATTATCGATACACTTCTCACTAGCTACTCAATAGATATTGACACTGTAGTGGTGCGCTTTTTGAGTCGTCCGGTACGTCCAATGAGGACTCTGCATTTCCGTTATCTTAGTGTGCGTTAGCTATTGTTCCTATTACGTTTCAATACACTTTTTGTAGTAGGGATATTTTTGGGCGGATACCCGACATTATGATAGGACCGGGCTGCCTTATCTCCCTTTATTGTATAAATCTGTGTATAAAGATATACAAATATCAAGCTTTTAATTTCCGTAATTTGCTCGGCTTGAGCCATATTCCTAACCTAAAGCTTTTATAAAAAATTTAAGTCTACAACGTCTTCAAATATAGATCTACTGCGGTTTCGATTTTTTTATTGGGGAATAGTTTCATAAAAACTTTCACCGTTTAGGCAATTAAGCAATAAAAGATCTTAAAACACTATAGTTTCAGCAAAACTTTAATTGCTAGTTCCACTCCTAGGAATGTTGTATAACCTTTCTAAATAATTGAATAACGTGTTTTCAATTCGAAACTAGTTGTTCCTGCGATTACCGTGTTCAAGCAGATATTATAAAGTGAAATTTAACCACCGCAGAGGTGTACAGACATTTATTTATTTGATTTTCTGTTGCATTTGAAATCCAAATAATTTATAAAATGTCTCTCGCAAAGAAAATTTTTTTAGAACACGTCCTCGTAATGAATTAAAAACCCACTAAATATGCGTTGGCAATATTAGTACGAATTTGCGTTAATTGCGGAATGTTACGATATTTACAGTGTCCGATTACTTTGACCTGTAATTACTGTCTTATAATGACTTATAATTTGTAGATCTAACAACATAAATTCTGCGATTCAAGACAAATTGAAATGGCAATTAACTTAATCGAGAAACAACGTGAAAATAAATTAATAAAGCATTCCTCTAATATTCCTAAAGAAGGTGCTTTACCTTCTCATTTAATTAAACTTAGAATTACCGCGGATGGAAGCATTTCTAGTAATTGTGATGCCAAGAGTAATAGACTGCAAAAGAGCAAAGCTTCAAAGTCGCCATATCTCTCTGGCGATTGCGTACAGTTACTTTCAAGAGTGCAAGAGAAAAACTTTTACACCCAACAGAAAAGAGACGAAGGTGTAATCTCATCATTTCCATTGGCTGCTACCATTTACAGAGCTAACTCAGATGAATTTAAGTCGTCAAAAAAAGCTATGAAGAAGGTTAAGAAATCTGTGTTGACACTTCCCAATGCACGGACAGCGGTACCACAAACTTGCACTGTAAGTGATACGAACGACTCTAAATATTTTGAGACATATGATAATCAGAAACAGAGAACAAAAAAACGGTTTCAAGTGCATAATAGGAAATCCCGCATGCGTAATAAAGAAGACTACGATTTTTATGACAGGGACGCACGTTACTGTTCCCAAATGAACATTGATCTTGATTGTAGCTCTACGGAACTAATGAACCAATTTACAGGAGATTGTAATAGAAAAAGAAGAAATACTGTTAAAATAGGCAAGGAACCAAGAAATGAACAGGAATTTACCACCCATGATGTATGGGCAGTGCTACGAAATATTAACAGGTTTCAGTTTCGTCCTTCGCCACCAATATCAGAAGATAGTATCAAAATATTAAAAAAGAAAAAAAATAGAAATATAAGAAAGAAAAACAGAAGAGATACCCGGTAAGTGTTCCTTGATTTGAAATTTTAACCATATTTGAATGGGGATAATATGAGCAAATCGGGATACTTAGCAAAGACAGGGAAACCTGTGTCCAGCAGTGGATTGCGATAGATTGAATGGATAGGGATCGAACATTTTATTTACAAGTCAAATCGTGACAACCTTTACTGCTCGGAGTGTATCTTGCTGAACATCGTTTGAGGATTAGTGTTTTGTCAAGTTCATGATTAGTATGATTGGGCCTTGAAGATCCAAGAAATAACTATTAAAGTTTTATGGTTATTTCAGCGTTATTGAGACCTGTCGTACTGAAGAGTTCGCTTACATATCCAGTTATGATGTTGACAGTAAATCACCTATCAGTTTTTCACAATCGTCTAGTTTTGACCGCATTACTGTCATTGAGAAACAAGATGAGTTCAACAAAATATGTCAACATTTTGAAAAAAAAAATGCGTATTCTAAAAACGTAAAAAGTAGTAACCGCCAGGCATTAAGTATAAATCAGAATAAGAAAAATATGAAATCAAACTGTCATGCAACTGTTCAAAGAGAACTCGAGGAAATGGTAGATACACAAATGCAAAATCCACAAGCTATACATGATATTCCGTCATGTGAGCATCAATTCAAAATTAGTAATAATGAATATCCAGTGACGCTAGTAACTTTGAATCAGGACGATAAAATGCCTAAATTCACAAAGTATAGAAACAAAATAAATATAACAAACAGCAGTAAGCATAATGCCGTTACGTTTCAACCAAGAATTTCTAATGGAACTCTTCATTCCGGATCCAGCAAAGCAGCAATTGTCATTTCGACGAACTTAAAAAAAGGTGATATTTTAAATATTAGGTATTACTGACTACCTACATTATTGATAAGTAACATATTAATGATTTTACAGAGTTTAATGGCAATACACCAAAAGTATCTCCGAATGAGACACATAAGCAAGTAAATGGAATCACAAAAGTAACAGTATGTACAGGTCCAAGTATTGCAGTTCCAACACGAAATAATGATAATCAAAATAAAAGATCTCCACGAGAGAACAAATTAATAAATTTGATGCCTAAATTTACACAAACTGAAATCAAAAGACGTCTTGCTAATATGAGATTCCCTATAATTATTTTGGGAAAAGATCAGGTTTGTACTACAGCTCTAAAGATAACTGAACATGACCCTCCGCATCTACAAGGCTTAGATCAACGTATATGGCCATATATGAAGGAATGGTATGTTCAAAGCTCCGTCAAAGACTGCGGCCCCGTAGACAAAAATTTTGATAGCAGTATTTCAAAGCATAAATCGCAATATATCGACCGAAAAAATAATGCACGTAAATTAAACATCGGTGCAAGAAAAGCAGTAACACCGAATATCAAATATAATTCAACTAACGACACATCAAATAATAAAAAGAAACAAAATAAAAGATCGGGGCTAATACATGACATTGATAAGAACAAGGCACAGCAACCAAAAAAAACTAAAACTCTTAATCAGTTTAAAGACAAAATGTTGAAACTTCTATACAAAAAATCATCCAAGAATATTCTACAACAATGCAAATTGAATGATCCTGTTGATAACTACGTACAAGTGAACGTTCAACCTGCAAAATTTTCGAAGAAAACTGATGTAAGCACCGAAACTTTCATAAAATATGATGTTATATCTGAGGGCATAACAAGGAATGCAGATGTCCACCGTAATGAGGCAAAAACGATGCCAATCATGACTAAACAACCATGGGCTAAAGCAAAATGGGCCAGTGACTTCATTGAGACAGTCATTAAGAAAATACGTAGTGGCGTATATTACAACATGGAAATAAATAAACACACACTTAAAGCGCGAAAATCAGGTTAGTGTTATAATAGTAGCATTCATTACTCAATAAGTTATATATCAATGTTTTCATCAAGTCAATCGTGATAATAATAATGATATTTGAAAAAACATTTCAGATTACAAAGATATTCCTATACAAACTATATTGACTGGCCAGAATGTATACGAAATTTTAAAAGAAGTCGATACTGAGCATACTGTAACCGAAGATAGTAAAACTACTTGTACTGAGCTACTTGCGTATCCTGCTAATGATTATTTAGATGCATTGCCTGGTTTTGATGACTGCCTTCCTGCCTTAGAAATAAAAACTTTAAATATGAAAGAAGTAGCTGTTAAGCATTGCCCTACAAATGTAATGGTGCAGTTTGACGTTGGCGTTCCATCTGACCGTGAACCTCAAAATAAAATACGAGAGTCATCATCATTGGTACCTCTGGCGGTCACCGAGAGTCACACAAAAATTTTTAAATGCAAGACAACAATAATTAACGCGATGTTGCCTGCTGAAATTTGCAGTATACTGCCACAAATTTTCCGCAGTATTTTAGACACAAACCTACCCCTTCCTTCAATTGCACCTTTAAAAAATAATTGTTTGTTATACACTATTTCAGAAACGAGTAACAGTGCAAGTCAAGATTTATTTAAACCTATTAGAGAAGGGTCTACGTACAATGTGGGTTCAGAATTACTGGGCATTTTAAACGGAGTGTTTGCAGTCTGTGCCATACCACTAAAGTTGAATAGTAAATCTCCAAAACTTCATTACGATAATTTTTCTACAGCTACATTATTGTTAAGGAATTTAGGTGAATATCAACAATTTACGTGCAAAATAAGTTTCCTTTCAATTTATTCAACGCAAGCTACTATGGATAGGAGAAATAATGCTCCCGCTAAGCCTTGCACTGCTTTAGCTTTGTACCAGAGATTTAGCTTGTGTGATATTTTACGTGGATGTTATGATACTACCTTGCCTACACATACATCAAATAGTGAATTAAGTATGCGATGGAAAGTATCATTTTGCAAAATCCCAATAGACCTAATAATTAGCAAAAATACAATATCAGTGAATGTGACTAATATAAATAATGGTTTTGATGAAAAAAGATCTATAATTATTAACAAAGACAATTTTTGCTCTATTTATAACGGATTTAAAACGTTAAATATATTTAAACCCAAAACGCAAAAGGCTCTTGAGGTAGACAAGTCTTTTTTGATAGAAACTGATAAAAAGTTTACATCTACAATACATATCAAGACTAAGAAGAAGAAATACGCTAAGCTTCATCGAAAATGTAAATCTACTTCAAACATATCAGCGGAGAGACTAAGGGCTTCACTTAGCAAGATAACAAATTTGGACGATTTTTTCCAAGTGTTGGGATTAAGCAAAATATTGTGCTGTATATTTGATGGGCTAAGCGGTAAAAGAATATTATCGGCCATTACAGAGGTGAGATAAAAACTTTTGTAAAAGATACTGTAGTGAGCAAGAAAATTTACCAGCCACTCTTTGAATGTTCTACCCAAGATACACATTAGATGTATCTAATGTGATGGTGATACATCTAATGTGATTAAAATTGGAAGCACACATACAAAACAAAGTGACCTGTTCGTTGCAACACTCGATGCAGACCAACTAAAAGATGATCCCATTGGTTCGTCGTTTTCGTTCGTTGGGTGACATATCTGCTTCTTTTTAAAATAAAATATCATTGGTTCTACCTAAATAATTACGACGCTCATTCCAAAAATCATCAATAGCTTAGCTGAGGTTGCACTACTACACAAATAAACAGTGGTGGATTTACACTAGTGGGCGGGCACGCCAGGTGCCGCCATGGGCACACCGGGCGAGTGCCTATGGCGGCAAATTCATTAGGGCGGCAAAATCTGATAAAGGAAAATAATTTTAGGTTTGTCAAAATTGCAAATTTCAATGATTGATTCTATGATGATAATTGAAATGACGCGTTATTAATATCAATTCTAAAATTTGATTATTCCGAAACTTGAAACGAACCTAATAATTTAGTTAGGTACTTATGGCATAAATTAGGGCGCAGTTGGGGCGGCATTTTCTTTAGTTTGGGCACTAAGCGCGGCAACAAGTTTCAATCCGGCCCTGCATATAAACATATGCTAGTTTTGACGTTTATTTACGCTCTCGGAAGGCTGGCGGGTAGTTTATCACGAGACCAAGATCTGAAGGGCGCCGATGCATTTTGGAAAGGGAAGACCGTTTTATCGTGTTAATCTTTCGCCTAAATTGGCATTTGACTAATGTCAACGTCTAATCACTGACAAACTCGCCTTCAATTTGCTCATTCTTATCTTAATTGAGAGATTTGAGGCCAGTCCTGTACTCCAACGGGTGGATAATGTGTTTGCTATACAGCGACTTAAAGGGTCGGTTCTGCATACAGACTATTTGGGGAGCAATTTATGTTCCGCTGAGACGGAAACTTAAGCGAGCGGGGGACAAGACCGCGGTCTTAGTTCAGAGCGCTACATTTCCGATATTCTGTAACATTGGACTGGCCAGTGCTCAACTCGGGTTTGAATCCAAATGAGTAAGCGTGGGATGAATAGAGAGCTGGATTTGTTCCAAAAACCCAGATTATGATGTTTAACTAGTCATTAGACAAATATCAAGTATGTAAATGAATTCGGACTACTGCTACTAGAGGAGTTGATAGGTTAGATACCTATAATGTATTACCTAACTACATAGGTACTCATAAAACATTGCAATTGAATTTTTTCTTGTACGACACAATATCAAATAGATACTACCTACAATGGGTTATACATACTTTTCATAATTTGGGTGGAGAAAGGGTATCGACCAATTCGACCACGTCCTAGGTCTTTTGGATTCTCGGGTCGCTGTAAAATCCTTTAACGTAGATAAATAATAAATTAATGGTCTAAGACTAAACTTACACATGTATTAAAATGTCATCAGATGAAGAGCTGGATTACGGAGATCAGCCAAAGGCAGGCTATGTTGGTATTATTGCTGTCGAATAAAAAAGATACGCCGAATTTAATAAGATTCCGCCCAATTTTACTTCAGGTAAACCAACAATACCTTCTTTGGGTTGGGTTAGATTAACAAAATACTGTTCTTTCAATTTAAACTTCAGTATTAATGTTTGATTTTATCACAGGCGATCGCTGTTAACAGAATTACTAGAGCTTCCGAATTAGACATGGAGATTGAGGTCATTGAAAGGGAAAATTTCAATAAATTCTCAAAGGTATTTTACAAATATTACTTTCGTCATCATCATCATCAGCTCATTAAACGTCTCCACCGAGGGGCACGAGCCTACCCGTATAGGGTGATTAGGCCTTAGTCGTCCACGCGGGCCCAGTGCGGGTTGGACGACTTCACGCACAACCTTTGAATCTCTTCGCAGGCGTGCATGAAGGTTTCCTCACGAGGTTTTCCTTCACCGTAAGAGAGTCGGATAACGTACATATATCTTCGAAAATTCGAAAACACATTGGTACGTCGGGATTCGAACCTGAACCCACCCGGTAGGAAGGCGACAGTCCACACCATTGAGCCACCGACGCTCTTACTAAATAGTCGATATAAAATATTATTTTATATCGACTATATTACTCACTTTGTAGCATTACTTTACTTTGTCTCGACGACCCCTGTGGTGTAATTGGTTGAGATGTCGGCTCTTACGCCAAGGGTTCCGGATTCGATCTCCATCAGTATAAAAAATTGTGTGCATGAACAATTGAACATGTATGTTCGTATTGGTCTGGATGTTTATAAGTATAATATGTATGTACATATAAAAAAAGTATGTTTATCCGTTGTTTAGTACCCATATTACAAGGTACTAGATGGCGTTGTTGGAATGTCAGTGGATTTTTATATTTTTTTATCACGCTAATCATAGCCTACCATATATTTTCATTAGGTATATATATTGTGGCTATCAAGGTACAATATTACCCATAAAGCAAACCTATGATCTAAAAGGAAATTGTGAACACGAATTTAAAGTAAGGTTTTTTTAAAGATTTTTTGTTATGTTATTGTACAGTTCGAAGGAATTCCATACACTTCGGAGTCCGTAGAGAATCACGATAATTTATTGGAAGAGTTATACTGGATCGCGAAGACCACTGTAAGACTGTTTTTCAATTTCGTTAAATTTTAATTTAAATCGTGATAAGTACCTACATACGCGGGCTACTGCCTCATTATATTATTTTTACCCGATGGGTAAAAATGGAGAACCCATGTCTAGCAGTGGACTGCCATAGGTTGAAGAGGTATAAAAAAATCGGATTGAAATACTCAGCATTATAATTATTATAAGCGTACTATCACCGCGTTTACCGTTTCCGGTTACATATCACAAACCGACAAAAAATAATCCATTGAAAAATAACAGGAAAAGGCTGTAAACATGTCAGCGTCAAAATCGCTGCTTGCCAGTAGCATATGGCATTAAAAGTATAATCAAGAATTGCTACCTGCTTGATTTTTTTTAACCAGCCATATAAACTCAGATACGCTAGTTGCCTCTTGTTATAATATATAACACAGAGTTTCTAAAAGTGTGATAAACAAAAAATGCTATCTTATTGCTATTCTCCTAATTTAAAGACAATTTAACATTTCTTTTTGGAAAAATTAGCAATTTTTAATTTGATTATGCTCTTAATGTCTTATGCTACAGGCAACAAGCGATTCTGACGCTAATGAAAAAATAGATTATTATTAGATTTTTTTGGGACTATACAGAGGAAAGGTTGAATAAACTTAGCCGTGACTTAGTTCTATTGAAATGACTGACGTAAAAGTCAAAACAGATTTTTATGTTATCACACTCAACTATTTCGACTAAATTTCGCTAAGTATTTATTTAAGATATTTTTTTAGGCGTCTGACTATCAAAAGCCGTTTAATGAAGCCTCAGAAAAACTATTGAAATCTCTTTTAGAGAAGAGAAAGAAGCTGAATCCATCATATCTTCGAGTTATGGCACGGTACGTGGGATTGGGACTACTTAAGTCGCCAAATAAAAAGTGAATTGTATTGAAGTGTATGTAACTTGTATTAGATTTAGTGAAATTTGTCGTTTGTCCAAGTGTTAATTTATAATATGTACACCTTTTTGACTTATAGAAAATATACCACACCTTTTCTTTGATTTTGAGTATTTTTTCTACTGAAATATTTTTGCAATGACCATGAATTAACTGATGAAGCGATATACAAACTAGTGAACTAAAGAGAGGGTGTGAGAGGGTGGAAGGGGATAACTATTGATCTCAAACAAAAAAAAACTACAAAAAATATAAACACGGAAAAAAATAGGTACCTACTAAAATGCTTATGCTATGCTAAAGAGTTATGCTCATAATAAAAATGCAAACTCAACTAAATAACAATTTATTAATGGTATTAAATCAGTAACTAAGGACGCATGCTGAGCTTAATTTCGGGAAGGGGTCCTTTGGCCGCTTGAGTGATGACTTTAACTGGTTTCGGTGGTCTTATTTTCCTGCCATGTCTGCCGTCCTTTCTTTTCCATAGACCAGACCTCGGCCGGTTGCCGAGCCATCTGTTTCTTTGTGGAGAGCCGATTGGCGTGATTCCGTGATCCACGTTGGACAATCGCCCTAAAATAATCAAAATTTACTTTTATTTTAAATATAATAAATCTATTTTCTTATACTACCCTATGAACGCCAATGGCACCTAAAGGCGTAAGAAATAATATTTTTTTTATTGTCTTGCATAAAGTATAATCAATCAGCCCACCATCGTCCACTGCTGAACAAAGGTCTCCCCCAATGAGCGCCAACTATCCCGGTCCTGAGCAGCCTGTATCCAACTTCGACCAGCCACCGTCCTCAAATCGTCGTTCCAACGGGCAGCCGGACGTCCCACGCTGCGCCTGCCTAAGCGAGGTCGCCACTCCAACACGTTTTACTCCATCGACCATCTGAACGTCTGAAGACATGACCGGCCCACTTCCACTTCAGCGTGCTTATTCTCCGACCAATGTCGATAACCTTGCTTCTCCGGCGGATATCTTCATTACAAATTTTATCCGCCAATGAGATCCCGAGCATTGCCCTCTCCATTGCACGCTTAGCGACTTTTAATTTGTGAATCAGGTGAATGTCCAAGTTTCCGCTCCATATGTCATCACCGGAAGAACGCACTGGTTGAATACCCTCGCCTTCAAGGACTGCGGGATCGACGACTCAAAAATATGACGCAGCTTCCCATATGCTGCCCAGCCCAAACAGACTCTTCTGTTGGCTTCCTTATCGAAGTTGTTTCGGCCCAGTTGTATGATTTGGCCAAGATACACGTATTCTTTCACAACTTCAATCGGAGCGCCATTTATGACTACAGGTCTCGGGGAAATATGATCACTGTGCATAATTTTGGTTTTCTCTAAGTTCATCCCGAGACCCACCTGTCTTGAAGAGTTATTTAGGCTGTTCAGCATATCCTACAAGTCTTGCGGGGACTCTGCTATAATAACAATGTCATCCGCGAATCGCAGGTGTGAAATATGCTGGCCGTTTACATTAATGCCTTTTCCATTCCAATCAAACGTCTTGAAGACATCTTCCAATGCATTGGTGAATAATTTGGGAGATATCACATCTCCCTGTCTTACCCCCCGCTGCAATTGGATTGGTCTCGTGCACTGTACGGGATGTACTTGGACAGTCATTGTTGCGGCCTTATGTCAACACCCGAACATACCGCCAATCGATGAGGCATCTCTGCAAAGCCTGCAGAACAGCCCAGGTCTCTATTGTGTCAAAGGCTTTTTCGTAGTCCACATACGCTAGGCACGCACAGAGGCTATTTGTACTCCTCTGATTTCTGAATAAATTTGTCCTAATGTATGTATGTGGTCCACTGTGCTGAAACCCTTCCGAAACCCGGCCTGCTCGACTGGTTGGAATTCATCGAATTTCCGAGTGAGATGATTCGTGACAACTCTCGAAAACAACTTAAACACATGACTCAAGAGGGAAATGGGGCGGTAGTTCTTCAGCAAGGCTTTGTCTCCTTTTTTAAAGAACAATACCACCACGCTCCTGCTCCATGCCTCCGGTGTAGTGCCTGAATGGATAACGGAATTAAAGAGCTTTGCAAGCTCAGTCAGTACAGGGGTGCCACCTGGACCCCTAGGAATATATATAGGGCCTATAGGAATAAAGCAACATCAAATAAAATTCGTTATAGAAAGCCATATTTAGCTGGCAAACAAGTGCTAAAATAACTAACACTGCAAGGTTTTATACCAAATGATTGACGGTTGATGGAATTTGATTGAATATTAACACATTTAATCGCACCTTCTCCCTCGAACGTCCTGCATGAGATACTCTTGCCCGTCCGCATTACGGAGTGCGTAACAGATTGCAAAGATCTACCTACTGTTATCGTGTCGACGTTTCATTTGGTGTTGCGGTTGAGACGACGGCTGCAACACCAAACAAGGGTTCCGGGTTCGATCCTCGGGCAGTACCAACATTTGTGTGCATGATTGTCTGATGAACATGTCTGTTTTCAATCTGTCTGGGTGTTTTCTATGTATATTATGTATGTTTAACAAAAAAAAATGTATATAAGTATGTTTATCCGTTGTTTAGTACCTCTGAGTACCCATAATAGAGGCTTCACGCTTAACTTGGGGCTAGATGGCGCTGTGTGACTGTCAATGGATATTTATTTATTATTTATATGGCAAAGGTTAAAAAGCAAATATATATTATATTGATTATGAATAAAAGATATAGAATCTTTTATCGATGAAAGTTTTGAGAAAACAACAAAGTCATGTTCTTGGCATAAAATATTATTCATATTAAGAAATTGTACATACCAACAACTGCCATGCAATACTGGTCAAAGGCGAAGGTATGCTTCGATGGCATTTGGACAATCACTTTATCGTCTTGCTTTCTTAGTATTGTTCCAAAAGTGCCAGCTGCATGAATGTACAATCCTCCACAACCTTTTGAACAAAACATTACCTATATCATAAATAACGTACAATAAGATATGACGACGCATGTGGTATTGGCCAGCCTCCGTGTTCTTCGGGGCACAGAGTTTAGCTGAGTGACCCGGAAGTCGTGGGTACGAATGCCGCGGGCAAACATCACTGTGATATTTTTTCTAGTTTGGTTAGGATATTACAAGCTGAATTCCTAAGTGTCCAAAAAGAAAGATGATTCCGGTCTTTGGAGGGCACGTTAAGCCGTCGGTCCCAGCTACAATCTTAGGAAAGGAGTCATTAACACCATCAAATCCGCATTGGGCCCGCGTGGTGGGTTGCGGGCCCAATCTCCCCGGAGCTATGCTGTGCGGCAAGGTGCCCTGCAGTGGTATCAATTGTTCCGGGTTCGATTCCCATATAGCTTATACTATCTGTATTAAATAAATGACTGATAAATATAATTTTCTGTAAATATGTACTTATTATACATTGGCTCAATGGTATGGACTGTCGCCTTCCTACCGGGAGGACTGAGGTTCAAATCCCGACACGTACCAATGCATTTCGAATTGTCGAAAAATATATGTACGTTATCCGACGCTCTTACGGTGAAGGAAAACATCGTGAGGGAACCTTCATGCACGTTTCGAAGTTAGTGTGTGAAGTCGTCCAATCCGCACTGGGTCCGCGTGGACGACTAAGGCCTTACCACCCTATACGGGTAGGCTCGTGCCCCTCGGTGGGGACGGTAAATGAGCTGATGATGATGATGATGATATATAGAAACATCCGATATAACAGATATTCATACAAACACATGTTTGTCTTGCCCCAGGATAGAACCTGGTGTGAGAGCTGACTTCTCAACCATTACATCACATGGGTCTGAATGCAAACATAAGCTCCCCTATTGCTAGTTTTAAAAAAATGACCCATATGTTATGTGACGAAAACATCCCAGCCATAACCCTCATAAAACTTAACTTAAAAAATATAGCTTTCATTGGGACTAATGGGAGGGTATTTGTCGAACTCTAAAAAAGATAACTAGGCATTTTGAATTATATGTATACTTAATTCAAATAAGTGTCTACATACTATAGTATAGGCGATCATACGTTACGAAGAAGTTCCAGTTTCGAAAATAAACAACTTCTGTTCACTTATGAAAAAAAAAATATATTGATACCTCTGATATATATCTCTCCGTTTATTACTTTTCAATGGACAATATTTTTTATCAGTTTGATAAATTCATAAGTTGTATACATTCAAACAGAACCTCATGGTTGTATGGTCCCTTAGTACTATTTTCGAAATCATTACCTTAGGGTAAGTGATATATATGAAGGTCACTGGTGGAGGCTAGCTGAGAGAATGGGGGACTAGGTGGTAGACTCGATACTGAGTCGTCTAGGTAGGTACCACCACAGTGCCAGATATCATCCCGTGAAACAGGAGTGTTATGCACTTTTGTGTTTCGGGATGAGGGCACTGTAGCTAGTGAAATTACCGGGTATAAGAGACCTAACATCTGTTGTCTCGAGTGACGGGCGCAGTTCGGCATTGATGAAGAATAAAAACTGTCTATCAGTTGTTGGTCTCCTTTAATTCCGCTCTGTCATGGTCTGGCGTATCACTTACCATCATGTGAACATCCAGACCGTCCTGCACACTTGTAACATAAAAAAAAACACTTGTAAGTGCGCTGCAATATTTTGAAGAGAGAAGAGTAATTATGCTACTCATAAAAATATAATAATTTATAATGGAAATAATGTTTTCTTGCAAAATAATCATGGTAATACTCTCCCATTACCAAAGCGTGCACAGAGATTATGAGAAGGGATGCAAAGTGAATGACACTAAATGCAAAAATATGATGACAGTAAATCGCCTATGGTTACAAATCTTTACAGGGAAATGGGCGAATAAGCGGGAATTATGTAATATGTGACGATTCTCCGGGTTGTCTGGACGCATAGGGTATGCACTGCTTATTTGCATATATGGAGTGCACGCCACTGCCCATTACTAATTTAAAACTACAGTTTTTTATGTTAAGTTTAATTAGGGGTGACAACAGGTTATTATTCTCTGTTAATGTCGCACGGAATCCCACACCAGAGACAACAGGCGTAAGGTCTCTTAAACCCGGTAATTTTACTAGCTACAGTGCCCTCATCGCAAAACCCATTTTTTTAGTATTTAACTAACTTACCCTACCTTCATCTGAGGCGCTCGATAATTTCAGATGATCAATTTTTTAACTAATCTGATCCTTTATTCTTAATGTGCCATATATATGGGGTATTGATAGACCTCCGATACGGAATAAGGAATAACTTCTTGTCCTCAATAAATAATGAGGATAGATTGTGGAATAACAATTACATAATGAAAATAGCATTACCTGGCACTTTTTCAATGCAATGTACCACAGTCCCTGTAGGTAAGGCTCCTAGCAAGTATGCGTCTCCTTCATTTGCTCTGACTGTAAATAATAAAAACAAGATTAAGAAGCCTATTATATATTATAAGGTTATTAGTATCATTAAACCAGCTGTATACTAGATCATTTGTTTTGCATGCAGTGTATACTACAAAATTATGTGGAAATGGTCAGTTGTTACATTAAATAAGTAAGAGGTGGATCACTTAGCATTTAAATTATGAAGAAAGAAAGAAAAAATCTTCATACAAATAAATCTGTTACAGATACTTTTGAATAGTCAATTGTTACTATAATTATATTTTTTAATGACTCTACCACTGGTTCGAAATAAGTAGGATCTTCGAGAAGAGCCGGCAAGAAACTCGAGTTACTCTGTTAAACTTTTTATATCAGTGGTTACAGAGTTTTATCATTTACCTACACATAACTTTAAGCCTGTTTAATGACGAATTTAATCATAGGTATAATAATATTCACAGAAGATGACCACAAATGGCGGATGCAAGATTAAGACTATTTTAATGATAGTGAAAAAATATAATTATAAAACAATTGACATATATTGACGCCATCGCCGCACCACACCTCCAAAGGGAGTGTACAGTGGTGATCTATTGTGAATTGAATTATAATTAGTAAAGTTATAATTAATAATAGTTAATTTTCATTTTATAATACCTGGAATCCTAGGTAATTCACGAGATGTCTTCAAAATATCTCCTGCTTTCATATTTTCAGTAGCCAGTATATACTTAAGTTTATCTCCTGAAGCAATCAAAGCTATATGTGCTGTTCGGCATCCATCTTCCATTATCTAGGAAAAAATCATAGATGGAGCAGTATTTATACAATTGTTGGGTATTAATATTTAAATCCTACCCAAGCAGTTGGCTATACAGCTACAGCAATTAGGATAATACGAAGAATTAACTTTGCAGTTTATACCTGAATAACTTTTTCTTCCTTTGGTGGCCCCTCTTTTGGGCCATCCCTAATCCAAGATATCCAGTGATATTTGTGTTTGATACCTCCTCCAATACCTTTAGCCACAACTCTTCCTGCAAAACATTTCATTGATAATTGTGTTTAGTTATTATTACACGAGAGTGTAAATGATTCGCAAGATACTAAACCTGTTACTGGATCTCTTCCAGCTAAATTAGTCACTTCTAAGGGTTTGACGGTGTATTCTTCAGGATAATGTACGATACGCCTGTAAGATATGCCAAAACCTGGTTTTGGTTTCTCGATGTTAGGCTTACTAGCGAAATTGGTAGCACACACGTGAATAGCTCTTCTATTAATTAGAGCTGACCCTATAGTCAAATTAGCGAATAATCTGTTCAGTGCCATGTTGTATTATTAAGTAATAAAGAGATATTTTAATTTGAAATGCATAACCAGGTTAGGATGAATGTTAGGTTCCGGGCGTGTTCCAGGTGTCACATATAAGAAAAATCTATGTATTATACAGTATTAAAGTTGCGAAAAATAATATCAGAAGATTTTATGGCGTGATTTTAATGCTAGAGAACACAGCCTGGAATTTTGACATTCTATTTCATAAAAACAATAATGTTCGAAAATAATTTAGAACGCACAATGATTATGAAAACAAATCTTGTTCACATAATTCAATAGGAATCTTAGTATTTTTTTTGTACCGTTTTCATAAATTATTATTAAATTATATAACTAAATCCAAAGCTTATTTCCCAGGCTTTATGTAGAAGTTATTTTTGTCTCCGTAAAAAAAGACATTAAAGTCTCTAAACGCCCTCTGGCGTAAATTTCTTGACAAATATACATCGTGAATGTGGCGTGTGTTGTTTGGATTCTTGTGAGTCGTAAATAAAAATGCTCTCAATCGGTTACTAATTAATGTCGTAAGTGCATTTCCTAAGTGTTAAAATATCAATCCTTGAAGGAACAACTCGTCGATAACAAGGACGTGTCGTAAAAAGTAATAAGCTTTTAGTATTTTGTCATATGTTGCACGCCTGCCTTGGGGTCTGGAAGAGGACAAAAAAATTATCAGTAATTCTGATGCTAAATTGATAATGCAGTAAGTTTTTTGTTATTATTTTTCGGTTATCTTGTTTTAAGTTGGTATTAAAGAAGTTTATTAGGTCGGCAATATTGAAATTATTTAGTGAATTAGTCAGGTCACTGGACTAGGTGATCACCAGGGAATCTTAACCGTAATCTTAATAAACTATGTTGGTTATATAAAAAAATGAAATTTAACGTACGCATTTAATTAAATGTCACGTATTCTTTTATCAAACAGCTGTAACATCTATATTCTTTTTGTTACAGAAATAGTCACAAGCAGTCTTCCGGCACTATATTACAGTTTTTTGTGACAATGAAGTGCCTTGTAAGTGAATCTATACTTTGAGCTCTTTATCAGTACTTCTTCATGATGGTTATTAGAGCTGAAAGTTAATAATATCAAAATGAGTCACAATTTGGCTGGAATGCCATCATACAGGCTGCCAGGCCCAGGTTTGGGTCCCCAGACTTTAAGCCTCCTATGGACACGCCAACACCGCCAGTCTCAGCCCCAAGCAACCCAAAGAAACGAAGGAAAACATCAAATGCTAATAATGCACTCACACCGCAGCCCCCGCCTACAGCTCAAGATCTTTTACCTCCACCTCTTACTGGGTATGGTGACACTATTGTAGCATCAAACCCTTTTGATGACTCCCCTTCAACAGTTTCACACAATGGACCTATGATGAGCCAAAATGGACCAATGATGAGCCAGAATGGGCCAATGGGAATGATGGGCCCAATGCATAGTATGGGTGGACCTCCTATGAGACACATGAGCCCTTTGCCACACAGTATGAGCCCAATGAATCAACAAATGCCACCCAGAGGAGGGATAAGCCCCATGGGCAACATGAGCCCAATGGGACATATGGGAGGAATGTCACCAATGGGTGGACCTAACATGGGCATGAGCAATCACAGCATGGGTCCAGGTATGGGCCCAACATCAAGATCAATGGGTAGTCCCATGAGTCCTATGAATTCTATGCCTATGGGCTCACCTATGTCTTCAGGGCCTATGGGCAGCCCAATGAATATGGGATCAATGGCTGGAAGCCACATGAGTAACAGTCCAATGGGACCACCTATGCACAGTCCACTTGGTGGTGGCTCAATGAATGGACCTATGAATGGCCCAATGGGAGGAGGAGGGCCTGGTATGAATGTGCCCCGAATGAATGGACCAATGGGTCCAAATTGTTCAAATGGCTCCATGGGCCCTACTAGTTCAATAATGTCATCAAATTCAATGCCTAGTGGTGGAATGGGACCTGGTCACTGTGGGCCCATGAGACATGGGAGTCCAATGGGCTCTGCTATGGGTGGGGGGCCAATGGGTGGCAATGGACCAATGACATCAATGGGCCCTGGCCCTCCATATGGAAGTCACCTTGGACATGGTGGTCCCATAGGGATGGGTGGGAGTGGATCAATGGGAATGGGTCCAGGCCCTGGTAATATGGGAAATTGTGGCCCACTAGCTGGAATGAGTGGAATGGCAATGGGAGGACCAGGAGGCCAAGGAGTGGGCCCAATGGGTCAAAGTATGGGAATGTTTGGCCCAAAGCCTATGCCAGTCAGTGCTGGTAAAGTGTATCCACCTGACCAGCCTATGGTATTCAACCCACAAAACCCCAATGCTCCACCTATCTACCCATGTGGAGTCTGTCATAAAGAAGTTCATGATAATGATCAAGCCATCTTATGTGAATCTGGGTGTAACTTTTGGTTTCACAGGTAAATATTATACTTATAAGCATGTTATTGTATTTGCCTGTTTTAATGTAACATTGTTATGAAATTTCAATACACTTTTGCCACAATAAATTAATCTTTGTTAGATTAGTGTATTGAAGATATATAATTATCTTTTGTTTTGCATTCTAAGGGGACATTGACTAAAATATTTGACAGTAATTCAAACATTCAGGGACACAGACACACATCACCTACATAATTGTTATGTTAATTATTCAAGCTGTTATTATAATTATTATACTTACTGCACAACTCTACATATTTTTTATTTACAATTATTTATATATTATACAGATGGTACCAAAAAAGATTGAGATATAATTATATTATAGTCACTAATATTAATATTGATACTCCAACCACACCACATACACTAGTGGACAAAATCTTTCCCAATTTCTAAGATTGGTGGGTTTTTTATAATAACCCTCCTAATTTGCGTGAAAGCATTGTCTGGCTCTCATATACACTGGACAAATTGCCAAAACTTTATTATCTGTTCAGCAGAAAGCAACAATTGAAGACAACTTTGCTTGCACCTTTTAACATGCATCCTGTGGCAAATAAAACCTTAATTACTGGCTTATTGCCTAAGTATTCGATTGCCAATAGAAATGTTTGCTTAAATATTTTATTTATTTAACTTTGTTACGCAGCTTTTCTGATATACAATGATGGTGACATTGCTTGTGGATGCACTCAAACAATGCACACACACTATTATTTGGTCTCTTATTTTATTTTGAGGGTTAGATGAAGCCATAACACGGTAGCTTTTGTAAATTTAAAACAACTAAAAAAATGTTGATGGCTGGTATATATATTTGTTTTGAATTCTCATGTGTATTATTTTTCTGGTTTCTTGTAACAACGCTATTTGTGTATTTATTTCATATACATAGAATCAATACTTCATATATAATTTTGTTCCTTGTACCAATTTAAATAAATATAATAATAAAACACACATTAATTTATGTTTCCAGAGGCTGCACTGGGCTTACTGAGCCAGCCTTCCAATTGTTGACAGCAGAGGTATATGCTGAATGGGTGTGTGACAAGTGCCTACACTCTAAGAATATTCCTTTGGTGAAGTTTAAGCCATAGCGCTACGCCGCACCACCCTCTCCTCTGCTTTTGCCGACTATGTAAGTTGTATCTTTGTGACCCCCACCAGTATTGTGGGCAGAAACATCTGTGACCTAATACTATGATTGAACACCAAAATTGAAATGTAGAGCTCAAAATCTAGGTCCAGTCCCAGTTTACATTGTGCTTAGCTGTAAGCTCATCACAAATATTTATTTCACTTCATTCACGAAAAAGGACTAAGCATAAATAGAAGGAACTGTACTTAGGTATGAAATTGGTATGTCAGTAGTCTTATTAAAAAGATCTCAGTTGGATAGTTGCATTAAATTAAGACAACTGTGTGTATGGATTAAACAGTTATGTTTGAACAAATACTTTTTTTTTTCAAGCCAATGTATGCAGTTGAATGAAAAGAAATGAATCATGAAAATGCAGACGGTCCTGAAAAGTCTAGTCTGTTACAATTGTCATTTTATTTATTTTAACTTAATTAAGATGTGTCATGTCATGGTCTAGTTATCATAGTGGACATGACTAGTATTCAGCATACTGTTTTTAATATGGTTTTTCGTCTATACACAAAACTTAAGGTACAAGCAATATAATGACTGCCCATTTAAGTATTGAATACTATTTGTGTCAGTTGTGTTGCTTTAGTCTTTTGTGCATATTGTAAATATCTCCTAGCTTAGTACTTGATAAGTCTATGAACACTTTCCGCCTTATAGATGGTGACCTATAGGTGTACAGTCATTTTAATTTCTAACATAATACAGATAAGACCTTCTGTTGGGACAAGTATTTTCTGCCATTTGATTGCGCGAAAACCATATCCACATTGGATAGGTGTTGTAACGATGGCGAAACTACTGCGTAATTTGTGGAGATATCATTCAGTAGTTTCCAAATAATGTACTTATTACTTCAGAGCCCTAATTGGCATGTAACAATACGCGCATTATTTTTAACTTACATGTATATAAAATGAATCCATACGCTTTGTTAAGAATAAGAGTGTTGATGTGTTTGTCAATTTTTTATCTTTTGGAGATTTTTAATTATAGACAAGAACATTAGGTTTGTATATAAACCATTAGGAATAAGTAAAATGAGATTATAATAATGTGGATTAATTGGCTCCAGATAAACGCGTGGTTGTGACTTAATTTGTGTGGAAATTAACTGTTTTTTTTTACTTATAGTGAATGATCAGGCGGCCTTCTGGGGCCAGTTGTAATAATCTTGTGTGAACCGAGTCACGGTGCATTGTACAGTTAATTAGTTTGGATTTATAGATATGTAATGATTAATTGAGATTCACATGACCAGGATGTATTTAGAATAAAGGAAAAACTGATATTGCTTTATAGCACATCTAACACTATCTATCTTTATATAAGTATAAAATTACCCATTTTAAAATAAAATTGATTATTATACTATGTACATTGAATAAACCATGCAAAGCGCTTTCTTTGTCTGACATTTCCATATAAAACGATAAGGAGTAAAAATATTTAGCGTGCTTAACACGGCTTGACAACATAAGGGTTGATTCGAATTGGTAATGTTTAAATGAGAAATATTATATAATTTTGTATATAATCCGTTCCTAAAAATTAACCTAAACCAACTTTTATGATCGTAGAATGCCGGGAGCAGGTTTCTGAAATAATAATATAAAAAAATATATATCCCGATTCTGTGGAAATCAGTTGGGATTCCTGTTTATTTTTTTATTAATGTATTTTTTTATTTCAGACGTTTTAGTTAATAATAGATTAGTGCAGACTAAACGAAGTGATGTATTGAAAAATTTTGAGAGACCTATTTAACGGTAACCCACTTGATGGTATTGGATTAATATTTTTTTAATAGCTAATTAAAAAATGGCGTTCTACATCCGCCATTTTTAATTTTTATGTTTTAAATGTTGGGTACATTTAAAACATAAAAAATATTTTGGGTGATACTCGCGCTATGAAGACAAATCTAACGTCACCTCATTTGTTAAAATCTGGTCAATTCGTTTACGCTGCAACAGGGTACATAGAAACTACATTACATACACTTGAAAAACATAACCCTCCTGCGGTTGTCGGGTAAAAAAGCACTTAAGAAAAACTTATGTTAATCGCAATTAATTGGTTATCTTTAATTTTGTAACATTATTTACACAGTAAACAAGCATTCATTACTTTTTCCGGTTATACTTGGTTGGCTCCTTTATTCAAGTTCATCCTGTGCAATTGCACCTAAAATAATTTGTTATTAAAAGATTTAAAGAAACTGTTACATACATGACAAGAATTATGTATTCCTATATTTTTTTATAAAACTGCAATGTTAACATTTTTGCGTGTAACATGTTAGTCCCTTACAAATAGTTATCTGTAAATATACAGGTATACTAAATATAATTTTATTTTGCTTACTACTACTACCTACATTCACAAAAATTTTACTGTACCTAATATAAAAATGCAAAATACTACCCATGGTGTCGTTTGGACACAATTTTCATTCATAATCACGTCACTTATCATGTGTCTTAATGCCTTAGTAGTGTGCGCGTGCTTTTAATTTTGTTCCCTTTCAGTGACGCGTTGAGGTCGACATTTTAAATGTGTATGTTTACAATAACTTTACGTACGTGTAGTGCGGTTAGGATTTTTTTTTTGTGATTGTGCTAATAACTTATAGATAGTTTATTGTTCAATTAAACCTACTATTATTATGGTCTGAAATTTCAACTATAAAATCATATTATGTAATTATTTTGACTCGTTGACCGATACTGTATTTTTAAAAGTATTTTTGTATCTTTATAACCCTATAATTTTATATGTGTAGTGCCAGTTACACTGTTAACAAAAATGAAAAAAGCAAGCAGACTGACATTATACATAATATTTCATAAAACTTCAACATACGCTTCATAAATTCAAACATTAAAAACGCACTTTTAATGGTACATTGGTTAATCAGTGTTAAATGTTGAAACTAAAATATTGGAAAACTGCATGACACGGGATTGTAACTATTACTCATATACCCTTTTTTCTAGTAGGAATCTATACCTTATATACCTTTACGTAATTCATGGGTATCTACCCAAATTATAATATATGACGATTTCTACTATTTTAAATTCGTTCATTTTTGTAAGCGATGTAATTATGTCAATGTATTAAAAATCTGTGTACAATAGATGTGACTACTGCAAAATTCATAGCATAAACCTTTGACCGCCAAAGACGCATTAAAGCGCCACAAACAATAGATTTGCCATTGTGTCTGTATTCCTGGCGGTTAATGAATTAGGTAAATCATTCAGTACATACAAATTAAATGACTGAATTGTTAACATATAAATCACTCATGCAATATAATAATAATAAATAAATAAATATCTACTGAAATACACACGCCATCTAGCCCCAAGTTAAGCTAAAGCCTGTATATGGTACTAAACAACGATAAACATACAGTATACATTTTTTTTTAAATAATACATATTATACATAAAAAACACCCAGACCATTACAAACAGACATGTTCATGCACACAAATGTTTTACGCCCAGGGATCGAACCCGGAACCTTAGTTTGCGCCGACTCTCAACCGCAACACCCAAATGGGTCGTCAATCAAATAAATATTATAATCAAATATATCTCCGAGTTGTTTTTTATTTTAATTGTAATCACTGTACTTAATATTTTTTAAATATATCAAAATAACTACATATGTATATTACAATCTGAATCATATGACATGAATGGAATAAAATTCATAAGTATTTATTATTTTATGTTTCTTTATTATTTAGCCATGACAGCATATTTTATACACAGAAGAATTTGTTGCGGATATTGTTCCTATTTATTGGATGGCTATGGTTTCCTATGGTCAATAACTTGAATCAGATATAGCAAGCTTGTTATATCAAAAACCTATTTAAATTTATTAGGAATTTTTTTGCCATGAGCTACCTTTTGATTTGAATATGGAGTTCCTATCTTTACCCTCCATGGCCATGTGGTATTTCATTTAATAAAACAGCGAAATCGTATCACGCACAAATTCAATATAGGTACTTACTTGTCCTTACCAGTTAATCATATCACTGAACCATTTAATTAGCATCGAGAATTTGGGTGCAAAGATATTTAAATTTATCATTTTGTAAATAAATATTTTAAGTGTCAATCTACGAATATTTGCTGATAATAATTGTACAGTTACTTATAAATTAGAATTTTATCTAGGGTATTCGGCCATGAATGTAATAATTATTTAATGCCGTTAGAACATCACAATTGGTTCACGGGAGACTGCTGCTATTGTATATTAATTTCATCTGTAAATGTTACTTACGTGTTACTGATATCTGCGACGTAACTGTTGGGAATGATAGCAAGTTGTATTTAAGAATATTTTATGAAGTCTAATAGAACGACAACAGTGGTCTTATACTTGTGCATAGTTTATTTTGTATTATGTGAATAATAACAAGCAATAATAAAATTGTTATCAAGGAAACTTACCTATGTATTATTTAAGAAAACCCAAACCTATAGTTATGTCATGATTAGCTACTTAAAATTCCGAATGTTCCTGCTAACAACTATACATCTAGATATATAAGATATCCGAAGCATTCGTTTCATACTGAAGTGTGAACTAATTTGAACTTACGCACATACCACACGTAAGTGTTGGCGGTAGCCGCGATCTTGCCTTACACAAGGGCTAGGTAGACCTAATGATAAAGGCAGTAACATTCTTAGAATGTACTGTTTCTTACATGGGAACATTATGAATTAATAACTGTTATAATATGATCTCTGAAGTTATCTAACCACTAGGTGGGTTTTCTGATTGCTGCACACGTCCAATCTAAGGAAAAGAAAAACTAGGGTTGTGGATACACTTATTTCACTTTAAACTAATTACGCAATTATTATAGTCTGGGTGTACCTACCAATACTACCAGATTTAAGGCGATCGCCAAGCCCCGTTGCCGTAGAAGCATATCTGGTTATACCGCTTCTGTCCGTCAAACACCGTTTACCTACCTACACTAGAATAAAAATACCTTCGCCAATCTTTTTGAAAGACGGAAATCGGGATGATGATGGTGATGAAGTGTTTATTTCCTAGCAAGACTGTAATGAAATGTAGGGAAACTAAACTTTGTATTTTCAAATATATTCGGTTCAAATTTATTTTCACTTCATACGACTTTTCTTCCTCTTACATTATCTTGAAACGGATTTTTAGTTTTTTTTTTATCCTTTATAGGCAGACATTTGACCGCTATCTCACCTGATGGTAAGTGATGATGTGGCCGAAGATGGATCATGCCTGCCTAGAAACAGCCTATTCACTCTTGCCTTGAAGACGGCCAGGTTGTAATGATCGGGGAACATATAAGGAGGCAAAGAATTCCATTCCTTTGCGGTGCGCATTAGGAACGAGGCACCAAAGCGGGCTGTGTGGAATGTCTACCACGTAAGGATGGAACGCTCGCCTCCGTTGTACCCGATGTGAAAGGGGCTGGTGGAATTAACGCGTGTAATTCCATCGCACACTCACCGAAATGTAGCCTGTAAAAAACCGACAGCCGTGCAACTCTACGACGATGCTCGAGGCTTTGCAGCTTAGCGTCAGTCAGAGTAGGGTCGCCAATGAGCCGCTCAGCACGCCGCTCAATCGAGTTTTCAAATATTGAAGCCATAATCCTCACCAAGGTACCTACCATTATTTCTCTGGAAGCTCTTGAGAACTATGTCTCAAATTTGGCATGTCGTGACTATTATTGGGAACCTAATCCAATTCGGTAGGCTTCACCGTTTGCGTGCACCAGAGATGAGGATTACAGATTGACATTCAAGCCTTAATACTCACCAACTTCAGCTATAACTCCGAAACCAATGGTACTTTTTTTTACTTGTTCGCTACGACTATTTCAAGACTATTTTAGAATTTTTCAAAATTTGGTCATTGAAATTTCAAATATGAGGATTACAGCTGAAGCACACAAAGGTACCAAAAAAATGACTTAAGTGCCGTGGTCATCTTTTGTGTCGTAAAGTCGAATTAAACATGACATTTGTGTCAGTGATAAGTTTCGTTAAAAACCCGTTATTATTTAATTTTGAATTAAATTGCGCTCTTACTGGGGCTAATCACCTAAACTAAAATCAAACTAAGTTGAGTATTATTTATTTGACTGTAATAATTATGGCGTACATTCATACTAAACCTACATTACTGTAATATGCACTTAATTTATTTATCAAATACTTTACCAATATTAATAATTAGAAAAAATACAATACAGTCAGCGGTGTCCTTAGTTGGGGTTACACTTGCAGGAATTTTACTGTTATTTTTGAATGTCTATTACTTACAAATGTACAAGTGACTACAATTGAATAGTTACTACATTGTTTACTTACTATGAATGGTTTTAGAACTTAAGTGACTTTCCTCAATAAATTACAAAAATAATATGAACTAAAGTGGATTTTCATAAAACAAAATCAACATTTAGAAAAATCTACTGTAACAGTGTTGTCGCGTATGTCTACAATAATAATGTAGCTTATATTTTTATATCTAATTATATTTTGTAAATAATTACAAAATAAAAAACCAAGAAAAAAGTTTACATCATACATTTTGAAGACAAAAATGATTTGGTGTACATATGTAAACATAGTAGTCTTGACTATTTCTAGACTAACATGCCAGGTGAACATATCCATTAAGGTTTCTACACTTAGGCCCGTATTCTAGAACAAGGCTCAAGAGTTGATCTTTACTTGAAATGAGTTAGAAAGGGATATATATATTAAATAGCGCCATCTCTTTCTAACTCAATTTAAGTCAAGTTCAATGATGAGTCTCATTATAAAATAGTTTCGAATCATGATTTAATTAAGTTAAAAATAAAACCTAATGAAAATTAAGAAACTGAAATGGTTACTCCCTGTGCCCAAGCTCAGTCATTTGATATGTTTCATACAATGAAACTTTTGTACTTTTCACAATAATTTTGACTTCTCATGGGATACAATATTGATTATCACATTTATTTCTATTCATAATACAGATCATTTAAAACAGTAAGTAAATGTAACATTATGAGTGATTGTTAACAATGCAAATGTTCCATGCATTAAAATACTGTTATTCTATGGCAGGCTGATCATTTTTTACCACTCTCAACATTACAGTAATATTTATCCTTTGTGCTTAACAAGTCTTAAATATAACTTAGGTACTACTTATATAAATTGATAGCTCAAAACATTTGTCACCATAATGTGTTTATTCTATTTTATAAAATTGGGGCTTAGACATTTCTTTACGAAATGATATACATATGGTTTTACTAAAGTCAAAAAGGTGTTATATCATGAGATAAAACAATATTAAAGGTAAGAATAACTATTAAAGAAAGTACATTAGCCATATTCAGCACCAAATGCTGTCAATCCTTTATTTTGAATTGCAAATGAAACAGCTGCATCCATAAAATCAAAATGATTGCCTGAGGAGTTATCTTCACTTTCAAATTCAGAAGAGTTTGCTTGTAGGTGACCAGTCTCATTAAAATATTGATAAGGATTTGGGTCAGGAAAGATTGAGAAAGGCATCATTTCATCACCAACAATTCTTTTTGGGGCATCTGTATATGACCATGGCACATTATTACTTGAAGTTTCATTAGCCATCTTGTGACCATGTATTTCATCCTGAGTAGTTTCCTCATCAGAATGCATTGGACTACTTGGTGGTGACAAAAATGTTTCATCTTTAGAATTTAAATTAAAACATTTTTTGACACTTTCACTGTTGTTACTGCTAGATCTGGAACTTGATGTATTTTGAAGACCATGTGCTGATATTGCCATAAGTATGCCTTCATTTTCAATGGAATTATCTCCTGGTAAATTATTTATAAATTCTGCAACATCAAGTGCCAAAAATCTAGAGTTGTCCATATCTGGTGGTAGTGGGGGATGAATCCAAGAGTCTAGCACCCGGTTAATTGTGTTATCAACAAATCCTTTCGCCATCTGAAATGTTGCATAAGTAAAATTTTAGTAGAATATATAAATAATAGTTTAATCAGATTTTACAAGTAATCAGCATCAATATTTACCTGTCTAGCTTGCCACCGAGCTATACATTGATCTTCATTATAGCTATTAGACATGACCTTATAAGGGGATATCAAAACATGGTCATCATTGTAACTATTTGCTATAAATGCTTTACTGGTACTAGTATTGTCATATGAGCTAATGTATCTAGGGTATTGCAGTATTTCTGAAGATACACTAGAACTAGGTGTCAGCAATGATTTATCGGGATCAGTAATAACAGAATCTAATGTGTTGAAATCTTGCTTTAAAAGGTAATCTCCCAATATTTCTAGGTTTTGTTCAGTATTACCCACTAAACCATTACTGTTAATGTTGTTCTCTGAAGATGTACCAGCACTTTCAGATCCGTTGGCTAGCAACGGAGACGGTGTCACAGAGTCAGAAGTTTCGTTTTTCAAATGATATTTGCCTTTGACTTGCCACGCAAAACGCGCTTTCTTGTGTGGGCGATCGGATCCAGTTGAAGCGTCGCCATTTTCTTGTCGTTTCGACGAACACTCTCCCATTGATTCCGGAATATTCATTTTTAATACTTCAAGCCGTATTATTGTTTCGTACCAAAATTGTCATTAGTAAACAAACACTGACATCACTAATTAACAACATATGATTGAATGACAACTACATAATTAATCATTTTTAACAACATCAAGGCCTTTATTCCTACAACAACTAAGAAATACGATAAGTTTTACTATCTTTTACACATTTTTATTAATTTTCCTAGGTGATTTCAATATAATCTTATAAATACGAGATTCTGTCACACTCTCCTGTTATTATTAATTAACCAAATTGTGAAATTTGCAGGGTTGCCACCTTAGTTTTAGGAATCGGGCTTTTTGAGAAATTAAAAAAAGGGGCAAGATGGAGTATCAGCTTTTCGATACAAAAAAGCGTGAAATAATCATTGAGCGTCTAAAAAACGGCTTCGTGACCGATAAAGTAGCAAGAAAGTTGTTGTTAGCATAGCGAAAACTTCATGCTTTGGTAATATTTTCAAGACACTCATAAAAGGCTAAATTACCCTTTTGGGGCAAAATTTTTAAAAATGATCACCTATAGTAAAAAGTACTAGATCTGGCCCCGATAGTGCTAAGGTGGCAACACTACAAATTTTATGTGTGTGTAGTCTGTGGAAAAAATAATATTCTCTTGGCTCTCTTGCTTGTCAGTTTTAGGCGAGGTTTTCATCTGTGTTTTCATCCGTCGTAACCATCGTAAAAATATCTACAAACACAGGAATATAAATAAATTGTATAAAAGACAAATTTGATATTAACGTTATACATTGAGAATGATTACCGCATAACTAAGGCATTATTTTTTATTAACTTGTGTTTCCTACGTCAAAACGCAATGATTTAAAACTCTATGGCTACTGGTATGTATATATTATGGCGCGAGTTTTAAATAAAAAAATATGTCTTTTTTTCCAACGACACCACAGCCTAATAGACTCCTACCTAATGCTAGGCAAATACTTTCAGACAACACGTTAGACTTACAAGTCTTACTCAAGACACTGATCGCATAATCTCTCTTATATAGTGGTCATCTATATCCCACCAAAAACATTCTGTAAAAAATCTAGCCAAGTCTCGATGGAGTTACTTGATTATCTCTAAAAAGTAATGAAATCAAGACAAAGACGTACCATAAGGTTCCTTACTGCGATTACTTTATTATTATGGTTAATGTTGTGTGACTTGGCCGTCAATCGCAGTAAGGTAAGTCGATCTCTTATAAATTGGCTAGGCTCTTTTGTTATCTAAGCAGGGTCACCAGGAACTCCAGATCATCTATTATCCTAGTTTTTATAGTTTTACATTTATATATCCATTAAACCCTAACTCTGTACCAAATTTCAGCTCTCTGAGTTAATGGGAAGTACTAATTCTATTTTGATGATTTTGTTATCTAAGTAGGGTCACCGGGTACTCCAGATCTTCGATTATCCAAGTTTTTATAGTTTTCCCTTTATGTAGCCATTAAACCCTAACTCTGTACCGAATTTCAGCTTTCTAAGTTAATGGGAAGTACTAGTTCTATTTTGATGATCATGAGTGAGTGTCTATCTGTCGAAAATGCGAAACTTAGCTTTCGCTTAACGTCGGAACTAAATCACCTACAGACTTGAAATTTTAGATTTAAAGTATGTTATTATATCTTACTAGATGACGAAAATTTCAGCGCTCTGGTATTATCCAATGGTTCTAAAAATCGGGGCCTGAAAATGCGGCGAAATGGTTCCTGTAAAGGATGGTACGGCAGTGTTTGCTTCGCCCTCGACTTGGCGGGGGCACGGCCGTGCCCCCAGATAATGGCGGGAATTTGAATCGGCAAATCAGCTTGCATATTTTTCTCAGCCCCCGCTTCGGGACATAGACGGAATTATTGGTTTTAAGAAATTCAAACATTAGGCGTCTAGTAAGCTAGTGGTCGATGCTTTTTTCCATTTCGCCAAAGATGTATAAAAATATTGGTATGTGGAAAACAAAAACTACTCTACCTATATTATTTTCCAATATCGTCGGTTTCGACACATCGTCTGTTTAGGAGTTGTAATTAGATATTATTCATTAATTTATTATAGAATACCTTCTGTAACATTAAAAAGACAAACTTTTTGAAGGGAGTTTGGTCTCGTAATTCCCCCTAAATGCTAAATAAATAATATAATAATAAATGCTAAATAAATGTCCTTGTAGTCTCAAACATAGCTATTATTAAAATATAGTCATAGACTTAGAAAAAAATACGGATGGAGTCTCGGTATCAACAAAAGTGTGTCAAAATTCGGCGACTTTTTACGGAATACCACAAAATATGAAGATATTTGACGCGAGGGCCGATTTTTCAGGTCAAAACTCCCAGAACGGTAGCAAGCAAACCAATAACAGTTGTGCGTCGTTGATGTTTTGTGCCGCATTGTTCCTACGATGGCGTTAAATACTATTTCGTAATTAATTATTCGAATTTTTTACGTATCCATTACGACAAAAAGGACTGAAATGCGATGATAATGTAACACTAATCAATAAACAAATGACTACTTTTTGAGAAAGAATTTCATGTTTTTAAAATAAAATTAATTTAATATTGAATTAATAATCACATTAGAATTCTTAGCCAAACAAAAATTATTTTGATTTAAATTTAATGACCAGTACTGCATAACGACAATTTTATTCGCGCCGCAAAGGCTACGTACCGCAATTTTTAAATCTGTAATATCTTCGCAAATATTCATTTCAATCATATGCTGTAAAGAGCAATATAGATCTCTATTTAATAAACAATTTATTTAAGGTATTTAATTGGATAAGGATTAACGCTGTATTGGTTAAAATCGCTTCGCAAATTAGCCATTAAGTATTTGTCGATAAAGTAAGTGACAAAAATGTTATTTTGGGATTTCCATAAAAGATATACATATACTATCGCGTAGTTTTCTGTAGACCTTTTTAATGTATACAATACTCAGTACATTATTTTGATAAATCTTGCAGGGTTCAGCCTAGGGAATGCAAATCCGTTCTGTTTTAAAATCTGAATATTGCGAACGGATTTCTTGTCCAATCCGGATTTTACGGTTATTCTTAAAAATAAACAAAGATACCCCGTTTTGTATTTCTATTAAAAAGGTTAACAGTTTTTCTCTTCGTCTGCTGGAATACCAAAACGCTCGATACCTACCATTTAAGGTACCGGGTATTGATGGAGTTGCTCGTAGATCACTAATCCCATACACCTCGGCTGGTAATATTCCTTGGTCTCCTACACGAACAGTTTGGAGGTGGATGTGTGGAGAGGTGGTTTGAATTTATCGTCTCATAGCGAGACTGTTATCACAACCCTAGCCAACAATTTGTAGACAAGGCTTAGAACGCTATATCACCTCAAGAAAAAACGACTTAATCAACATAAGTGCATGTAGCTATAACCCCCGATCGAAATGTTGTATTGTTTAGAAAATCCGGATTCGTTTTTAGTATCCGAATTTGGCAAACGAGTGAAATCTTACGGATATCCGGATTTTCGGATAACGAATAGACCGGATTGCATTCCCTAGTTCAGCCTGCGTTTGCAATGTAGAAGCGGAAAAAGAATTATTTACATCACATTAGAAACCACAAAAATAATAGTATTTCTCTACTATTTTATGAATGTTATTATACATATAAACCTTCGTCTTGAATAACTCCATCTATTAAAAACCGCATCATAATCCGTTGCGTAGTTTTCAAGATTCAAGCCCACATAGGGACAAAAAAAGCGACTGTTGTGTATATGTAGTGATTATTCATAATTACAGAGGTAGCAGTCGAAATAAAATAAAATATTAGGTATTTTATATTAGGTATTGGGCTTATAATTATAACTGAAAGTTCCTACACTGTTGCAAATTACAAATAAATTTCAATGTATTATCTCGTTGTTGATTTTTATTTTCATGTTCCTGGAAACGATCGCTTTCTCTATTAACATTATCGTGTGTCATCAATTATTGTAATTGCTAACAATGTCCGTCCATTAGGCCCACTTTATATCGTAGCGCGGCGACAAACGAAATCAGTCCTAACGACTTATCTTTAAGGAGCCCTCGTTTCAAATCCTAATCACCACACAAAGGGGGGAGAATTCCCGGTATGGGATAATATGATGATTGCGGCCAGTCGGTCCCTATCCGTCGTTGGGACACCCAAATATTCAACGTTTTTGTAAGAGTACGTTTTAGTACATAAGATAAAAAAATCTGGTGCGACGAGCGTTCGTGTCAAGTGTTTCATACCTTTTCGACCAGTTCCTTAAAATGCAGGTAGGCATTAATTATAAATTACTTACTTTATGTACTTATTTTAATGCAGTGATTCGGTATTCTTAGTTAATCATAAGATTATAAGCCTTCATCGATGAGCTTTTTTATTCATGCAATTATACTCTTAAGACGAGAAGTTATTATAACGTCAAGTTTTTGCTTCCGCTTGGGTGTATTGATCTCTTTAGTAAAATATAATTCCGCAGTTGTGATATTTAGGTAGGTGCCAAAAATAATGTTATATGTACCTACCTAAATAGTATGTAATATTAATAATTTGGTATCTGATGATAATATCTACATAATACCAAATGTTAATAAGTAGGTAATATATAAATTGTGTTGCCTTATTACCTATATCAATCTGCGTAGGAATATTATTTTTAGGACTAGATACTTACGCACTTTTTTATAATGTGTGAAGTATTGAACCTTTATATAGGTATATTGTATAAGTTATATTATATACTATTGTAAATTAATGCACCAAAGTACGAATATCGCTACTTTTTTCTACCATTACGTTGATACTCTTACAAATTACTAAACAAATTAGGTATTAAAGTCCAATGTGTTCTTCGTTTTAAACTTCCGCAAAACGTGTAGCTTGGTCTTCATCATAAATGACAAAATAAACAGGTTTTGCCTTTCTCAATAACTTTTGCGAAGGCGCAATTTCATAAGGAAAACGACTTCAATATGGCGTAGGAGACTCAGGTAATATTTACCAATGTAGATAATCCTTTTTAAAATGCTTTTGTATTTTAAGAGTTCCAGGGTGGCCTTTGTAGTCAAATTTAGGAGACAGCTTGACCATATTGTAAAGATGTTCCATTGTCTGTATATCATATGGTGGCAGTGAAACCTTCGAAGACTTGTGACTGGTCACTGGGGGCTAAATACTGAACAAAGTGAAATGTTGGAATTTCTAGCGTAGAGTGCAGTAGGTAGGCTTTATGTTCAGTATTGGTCTGCGATGGGCTTAATATGTCTATTAGGAAGGAATAGAAGAAAGAAGAGAAAATTAAATTTTATTTAATTAATTTTATTAATGAAAATTTATCTGATTGTTATGGTGTTGGTTTGGTTTGCAACAAGTTCCAGTCCATGTCATTAACCAAACGTAAGACCAATTCATATACCTGTTATGATCATCGCGTCTTTTGTCGGCTTAAGCTTTTATTGTTGTTTGTTTATCTGAGGGCGTACATGACCATCCTACTAAATGCCTAATAAATTATCGTAGATATATACAATTGCCGATACTGGACCAGCGTCCGCCATGCGCAACGGAATTCTTAACTTTCAATGTCCGTTATCGAAAAAAACACAATCATGTAATAAGTAAATAATTCGCGCCCGGAAAAACACTAGAAGAGTAGCAGTGATACTGCTGGCTCCCTTTTCTATGATCCCACATTTTACGTATCCCTTACACGTTTATGGGAGGAAGCGAAAAACCTATTTTACAGTCTTGTCTTTTTTCTAAAGGTATTCCTTCTTGTGGTGTGCCTTGCGGCGTGGGCAGCTGCCGCGCCGCAGATGACTGACTCTCAACTCGAGCAGACTCTGGCTGACCGAAGCACCATGCTTAGGCTGCTGCGGTGCGCATTACAGGAAGGCCCATGTGATCCTGTTGGAAGGAGGCTCAGAAGTAAGTCATTGAATATTTGTTAAATAATTTATAAAACTTCCACAATCTCCCCAAGGCTATGCTGTGTGGGAATTGTGCCGCTGACCGATGGTCCTTAACCAACCAACCTTTTGGGCCCGCGTAATAAATTACGGCCCATTCTCCCCATACTGATAAATAAATAAATATTCACTGTTATTCACACATCGCCATGTACCTAGCCCCAAGCTAAGCGTAAAACTTGTATTATGGACACTAAACAAATAAATACATATAATGCATAAAAACACCCAGCCCGATACAAACAGACATGTTCATGCACACAAATGTTTGTACTGCCCGGGGATCGAACCCTATATGTTGGGAAGGTTCAAACGACTTGGCCCCCGCCAAGACGAGCCAAGCGGCCAGGGCGACTACCTACCCTTTCTCGAACTGTTTCGTCATTTTTTTAACTCTCATAGAGTTGGTTCCGATGTACCAGATAGTTCATATTCATAAGATATCATATTATTAATAGAATAATTTAACATACAAAGTCTCAATTGAATAACTCTAAAACTCTTAGATATTATGGCTAGATAGCCATTTTATTAGCTTAGCATTAATATTTTTAGGCCGTCTTACGATGAAATCAATAGTCTCTACCTCTGGTCATCTCTCAGATGTCGTTAGAGGCGGCTTTGGAGACACTATATTTAGTAAGGAACAGATCTCAGTGGTCCACACGAAACGTTTTTAATAATAATTTTGATTGGTCATAAAACACGTTACATTTGAAATATTCGAACACTTAATTACCTGAACTAGGTCTAGCCCGTTCCTATAGGCACTTATGCTCTGGTCTGTTTTGTGCTTATAGAATAAGATATATTTATATACAGATAAACAAATAAATAGATAATGATATAATAAGGCCCTTTATATGTACTGCTATTCCTAATACGTCCGTCAACCCAATATTGCAAAACTCTCCATTATAGTTTGGAACTTCTATGGCCCTTCATGTTCAGTCATGCAGTGAACCGTAACGGGTTACTAAAGTTATAATTCGGAGGAGATTAATAGACCTATTTGAGTTGTAAGCTAAATTTATTGTCAATAATAATTTTATGTAGGTACTTACAATTAACCTTTGTTATACCTAGTTAAAATTGGACTTCAGACCGTCAATTGCCGAGCTTTCCTTAGTCATTCATTACATTTATTGCTCATTTGTTGTCTTACTATATCTACTGATTAGTTAAGTGAGGTTGTTTACCCTAAAGAACTTTATACAGAATGAGCTAATCCATTGTTCCGACCCTTTGTTTCCTATCAAATACCTACACCGACCCTAATTTTTGAACCGTTCGTGCCATTGTATTTGTAATGTGCACTTGATACTTAAGACAGCAGTTTCGACATGAGTCACAATTAGAATGGCCAATTGCCATCTTTATTTCAGGAAATATAGTTGTTTTTGAAAACACTGGAATTTGTATAGTGCAAATATGTGCACTTAGCACATTTGGAAAAATAAAAAAATCACAAAATTTATTTTTAGTCATTAATTGTATTTTTATGAATATTATTTCACACTAATCTAGACTAATAAAAAATATACATGGATTAGCCATTGCTTCTCCCTTAAGTAATAAAAATAGAAAGCTAAGAAATAAAATAAATTATTTAATGAGTTTAATCGAGAAAATGAGTTAAATCATTTTGTAAATAACTTATTTTTCGTACTATATTATTTATTTTACTAGTAGGTAGGTATTTCAATGGACTAAAATATAGTACAATACAGATGTTATAGTAGGCACGGGTGGCAACCCTAGTCACAATGTCTAGATCAATTTGGAGTCCTTGAAGCCAATCAAGGTTTGAAATTTCACCTTGAGTTTTAAATGTTACCAAAACTAGAGAAACTTTTTGTCACACTTTCCAATTAGGACTCAATAAAGAAACAGTCATTGTATACGAGGTTTAACAGAATCAGTTTAAAGTTCACAGTTTACAACGAAGCGTTGCTGATAAAAATATCATGGCAGTGGTAGTTACTATGGTTAACTATACCTGTATGTTTGGTAAAGTGAACTCCAATCTGTTCGGTAGTATCTATTAGTGTAAGGGTTCCTTATTCATGTTTTAGGCTCCAAGCCTACCTTACAACAGTAAGTGAGCGAACGACGCTATGGTGACCTGCGTCTGGGGGGTTTTACTTTCCAAACACAGCATTGTTATAGGGGAAATTGGGTCGAAATTAGGGCCGGGTCCAAAGTAGAGCCTCATAATACTATTTTTCGCTTATCCATCCAATTACAACCGTTCCTATAGGTACGTGATTTGATAGTCAACCGAACGTGCTAGTGCTAGATAGGTATATATTTGTAGTTTGATGTTCGGGTTATTCTCTCTTCAACCTATTTTAGTCTCTGGCTAGGACATAGGTCTCCCCCATTCTGCCAGATATCCCGGTTCTCCGCTTTATAATCCAGCGTCCACCAGTGACCTGTGGCAAGTCGTCTTCAAGTTCGTCAAGTTTGCCAAGACGCGGTCTTCACTCCAGAACTTGTCTGCTCTAAAAGCCATCGATTTTGCGAAATACTGTCTGAGTTATATCGTAAACTTGATCACGACAAACATTATTTCTGATTTTATCGCTTAGAGAAACCAAGCATAGAATATTAAATAGTATATTTGTTTCAGCATTAGCACCGCTGGTGCTGCGAGGAGCGTGTCCTCAGTGTTCACAACAAGAGACCCGACAGATCCGTCGAACACTTGCTTTTGTCCAGAGAAACTACCCGTGGGAATGGGCTAAGATCGTCCGCCAGTATGGATGAAGGACTCAAATAGATTTGTGGTACATTCATAGGAATAGGATTACTAATTAACACTATTTATATTTTGTATTTTTTTAATTTAAATTATATGTTTTTACGGATAGCCTACGCATTGAGAAGCCAGCATTAGATTAGGAACAGAACAAAAAACAAAACCTAATTCGGTGATTTATTTTTTTAACTGAAATAGTAACTGTCGATTCACGTAAATATTTAAGCTAGTTTGTCTTTGACCTCGTTTAGTACCGACCCGTAACTAGATAGTTAACTAATTGAGAAATGTTTAGGATACCTACTATAAAAACATAAATCTCTAATTCCATGAAGTAACATTTGTCGTTAAATTTTGTAGCTATTTATTAATCAAACGCCCTAATATATTTATTTAATTAAATATTTGATAACCTAATTACACAAACGTTTGATGTAGTTAACTAATATTTATCTTGTGATTCCAAGAATAGGAACCTAGATTAGTAAAAACAAATCCACCTATTATGTTATGTCATTAAGACCACGTTCCATAGTAAATATATAAAAATGACCTTGTAGTTTTATTTACACATGCTTCTATGTACATTGACATACATTAGAATTTTGCTCATTCTTACAAGACACATCGAGCATCAAACATAATACTATTACTAGAGCGCAAAAATCCGCAAGTTAAAAGGTGTACGTAAGTATCGAAGGAAAACCGATCGAAATCGCCGATGGAATAAGGCCTCGCGCAATATGCTTGAGTGCAACGTAGAATAGAGGGGATTGGCAGAGTTAAGTAAGAGGTTACGGCACACCAAGACCCAGCATTCGCCACCAAGTCGCACGCCTATTCGCTTCACCGCTCCACAGGCTGTGAATTCTTTAGAAAACATAATTCTGAGATCCGGGTCATTCGCTAGGAACATTCAGTGCAAAGAAAGTAAAAGTGCAGAGTGAGAGAGCAGCCAGTATGCAGGTGGGTTGCATTATTATGTTCTAACAACTCCGTAAACCACCTTTTCGTGCCATTTTTTCGTTTTGTGTAATGTATGCAGCTAATATATTGTTAGAGTGTGAAGGACAGTCAGATTTAAGAACCTGGTTCTGAGTCCCTGTATCCAAGTTTCGAACGTAGCTTTAGTAACGCAATTAGTATGCAAGACACATATTATTTGGCAACATAGGTAGCCTTTTCCTCTCGGTCGCGATAAGGTGGACACATTTATTTAATTGGTTGGTAAAGTTTCACTTCAATTTATTTATTTATTATTTATTTATTGTTTATGCACACATACAAAATAGTCAGAACAATATATAGTGAGAAAAAAAAGTACAAAGGTACTGCTTATTCCGAATGGAATTTCTTCCAGCAGTCCTAAACAGGAGAAAAAAAAAACATACTGAGACAGGCAGACAAAGTGCACAATTACACAAAGAAACTATTAAGTGTAAGTTAGTTACCTGTTATTGATATGTATTTATGTAAGATAGTTACCTGTTATTACTGTTAAGTTAGTTACCTGTTAGTACCTATTATTGATTTTAAGTGAGACCTACAGGGATCTAGATACGATACGAGGGATAAGAAGAATTATAGAGCACGTTGTATAGAAAGCAAATATACGTGAATTTCTACGAAGTTGAATAGGAAGCCACCCAAGCTGAGACCGAAACTGCGATACGTGATCATACTTCTTGAGCCCAAAAATAAAACGAATAAAAAGATTTTGCAGACGTTCCAACATATTTAATTGCTCATTTATTAGGTTCATGATCCATTTTGAATCCTCATTAGGTATATTTTATGTATAGACCATACTCTCTTCAACCTACCGCAGTCTACTGCTGGACATAGGTCTCCCCCATCTTTCGCCAGATATCCCGACCATACATAACTTAATAATTATATTTAGATGTATTATATTTAGATATATAATCCTTTCCTAATTTTATTAGGTGAGTTCTTGTATTTATTTATCCATGCTTACCGAGAAATTGCTATAGTTATCTACTAAATAAATAATTATTTGAAATATAGAAAGAAAGAAACTTACGAGGATTACGTCTACTTAATCGTATTTTTACTATATGAAATGTAGCAAAATACATTCAGAAAATGCACTAAATTATAAAATTAAAATGGTACGTTTAATGTTACCTACTTCAAAAAGTAGGCCAAAATTACAAATCCATAAAAAAAATAGGTTGGTATTATGCGATGGCGCTTACAACAACTAGTGTACGATAACAATTTTGTGAGTTGTATAATTTTCTATAACTGTTGTGATGATGCATAACCTTCTTATCCAAGACGGCAATCTCTTTCCGGGGCATACCGAAGTCGATATTGCAGTCGGTACTTCCGAATTTACGTAATAAACTTTGTGGTTCACAACAATACGAGTTCTTAGTATTATTTCTTATTATTACGACAATAAAGAGAGGTCTCAATACGTCCGGATGTTTTATGATTTTTAAGTTGACAACCAATCGATTGCAACATTCTTATCCCAAGATGGCATCGAGTGTAGTTCTGATACTCTTTACTGTACTCTTTCAGTGATACGTTAAGGTCAAAATTTTAATTAATAATTTGTGTTATAAATATAACGATAACTATATGTATGTGTAGTGCGGTTCAGACATAGTTTTCAGGAATTTTCCAGAAAATACGCGAATCAATTATCTGTCTGCTCCAACGACTGGTCTTTTTCTCTTCATGAACTGATATTAATGTAATTGAGGACGTATAGACAGAACGACCGATTTAAAAAAAAACATTTGAGCTCCTGAAAGCAAATGTACAACGTAGGTACCTAAAACGTAATTTAAAGGCCAAAATATATAACGACACTAAATTGATATTTATATATATTCACTGCTGAAACGATGGCCTCCTTAAATGACTTCCAAGTGAACTATTCCCTAGCAGTCGACATATTGATGTATGTAGGTCAGATAGTCCGATGACCTTGTCAAGGTGGCAGCACTAACTTACGTGGATGCCTCTCATGAACCTTATCGCCCCATAGGATCATCAGTTACTCATATTTGCTATGCCCACTGCCACATCAACTTGCTATCCCCTTGTCTATAATGTATCATAGCTTTTATTTTGTTTCACCTGTTTACAAAAACATAGGCTTTTGTAAGCTAAGATACGTTTTTGTCATAAATTTATCATTAATAGTTTGACTATTTGCATGACTCTAAATTCAAGTTATGGCTAAGTAGTTCAAATATATTTTTTTAAGTACTAAGAACATACCTTTTTAAATCAAATGTCAAGGTTTTACGAAGCCCGTATTTCCTCTTTGCTTATTGAAATACGTTTTTTCCTATTTATTTTAGCTAAACGATGTTTCAAAAGTATACAAGTAAAACTGTTGGTTGTTATAAACACTTTGTGCTTTTTAAAAATATGTTTACTATCTCAGTTATATATATCATATTTGTTTTGGCACGAGCCCACCCGTAAAGAGTGATTAGGCCTTAGTCGACCACGCGGGCCTAGTGCGGATTGGCCATCTTCTCCTTGCATAACCTTTGAATATCTTCACAGGCGTACGCAGGTTTTCGAAAATCGATAAGACATTTGTACGCGGTGGGATTTGAACTGCACCCTCCACATCGGAAGGCACAACAGTACACACTAATGACACCCCGACTTTTAAACTTTTTAATTTTACTACTAATTTTTGTAGTAAAAATGAAAAGTTTATGAATTCTAGGTTGTGTTTTCAGAGAATTTAAGTAAGTACCCATTAGTAGGTTCCTAAGTCAAATTTTGTAACAAAATAAAATGGTTCCTCTAGGTAGGTATTGCAAAAGTGGTAAAACTAGCTCCTTACTGAAAGTGGGCGAAGGGCGTCGATTTTGTATTATATTTAAGTACTTTTACGTGTGTTTGTCGCCATAGTTTTGTGGCGTTTTGTGCGAAAATTACGCTGGCAAAGTCATTTGGTCACCACATTTGTGTTACATGGCCACCGTGACACCATCAGATCTGTATCTGTCCTCGGTACTAAAAAAGTTTTAGAATACGTGATCCGACATTTTGAATGGACAAACATCGCTTAATCTGTCTCGTATTGAAGTGGTTTGAGCATCGGTTTAGATTACGGGCCGCGCGTGGACGACTAAGGCCTATACAACTTAAGATACAGATTTAAATACAATCTTAAATATTCATAAATCTAATATTAAAATATTAGAGCGTTTTATTGAGCCACCCTCAATGGTGTAAACTGTTGCCCCCCTACCGGGAGGGCTGAGGTTCAAATTCCGCCGTACCAATGCATACCCTGTCACCCTTATGCAATTTATATTTTAAATTACTTTATATTGTGCCATAAATTATGCCAGTCTGCATAAACTACTTTAGATCTCTATGCACGTCAATAGACAACAACTAACAATAGCAGCTTATCATTGGGGTTGCATTAAAAACAAACAATACCCAATTTTCATTTAAAGTCTTTTCATACCATTAACGATGGCTAACAGATTCTGCTGAAACTATTTCAATAGGTTTTTAGGACTAGGCGCGTTACAAATATAATAGTAGGTAGACAGTAACAAAGAACATGTTAATTTTGTTTGAATGTGGTATTATTAACTGGCAAAAACGGAACACATGGAGATAGAATAATGAATAGGTGAAAATGAATAAATAGTTTTAGAATGTAGATAGGTACCTAAAATTGTTTATCATATTTTTTTTTGGTTTATGAAACCAATGTGGTTTTAAGTGATCGCAAAAATACAACCTGGATTCTTGTTTTAAATTATTTAAAAAGGGGTTTTAATAATGAGGAACTAGCTCATGATTAACATGATTTAATAGCGTCATATATTCAGTTCACGTTCTCGATCTGCTAGTTAAGGAAGGAGCTATCTGATGACTTATCATCACCGTTTATATGCAGCACTTCTCAAATGCGAGTCGCCGGTGTGCCTCGTTTTCAAAGATGAAGGTACTATAGGCAGCTTAAGTGATTTTATGGTATTTTTGCTTGCTTTAGTTTTTTACTGGCATGTGGCGAGTGCATATAGCTCTAAGACATAAATAACGCTCACATCTTAGTCTCAAAGAATAAGGCAAAGATGTAGAGCGCCTATTGTTAAGTGTAAAACTTGGCTACAAAATATTGATTACATAACAAACGTGGCGACCCGTAGCCAATCCGTATTATTTGTTAGTGACCCATCAGTTTACACACGCTCATTGTGTGCCGTATCACGTGTGGCTTCGACACTTTTAAATAATATTGAGTGTATGTCGTTTATGGGCACTTTTCTTGGAAATGTAATAAATGAATTATTTCCCGCTTGTTTAAGAAGACGTACGAGTACCTAAGTAATGTTACTTACGTTGTTAAATTTATGCATTAAGTAGGCAGGCATACAATAAACGCGTCGTGAATTTTCGGCCATACAGCAATGCCCATATTTTCCATTTATTACCGAAGGAACGAATTGAACTATGCCTTATTAATAAATACTGTAAATAGATAAATATCTACTGACATTCACACAGCGCCATCTAGCCCCAAACTAAGCAAAAGCCTGTAATATGGGTTCTAAACAACGGATAAACATACTATTGTACTTTTTTTCGTAAATACATACCTATTATACATTGAAACACCCAGACATGCATGCACACAATTGTTTGTACTGCCCGGGGTTCGAACCTTGGTGTAGGTAGTAGCCAACGTCTCATCCAATACTCCAAATGGTCGTCAAAATTGAAATATTTACCACAATTTTTACGACCATTTGGTGTTATTGATTATTAGGGTGAAACAAGGTTATCCGTTTCCCGCAGATTTATAAAATAAAGGTTATACTCGTAAATATGTAGTTCATAAATCTGTGCCGTTTTCCTTGTGTCTAAAATGTATACAATACCTAGGGTATTAAACGATGAAACGTGATTTCCGTAGTTGGGTTTTTTATAAATAAATATCTGTATATAATATTGTTTGTTTAGTTACTATCCGTATATTTAATTTTCCATTCATATGTGAGAATATAATATTTCTCAACACTATTGTACCGACCTATTTTCACCGGAAGAAAAGTTCTAGTTCACACCATTGTTATCTTTACGAAACACAAGTCAATAGTCCAACTAATTGGAAGAATCACTGCATGGCATTTACTGGTACAATCACTGTCAATTAAACTATAAGCCAGTTAGAGCGTGGAATTTCAAAGTGTTAATTACCCTTTCTAACATAAAGGGCATACCATAAAACTTTGCCGCATAAACATCTGTCATAGCAGGTTATTAGGCCTGTGCTCTTTTATGTCATGCCTAATTTACTGTTATATCACCGGGTTACGTAAACTCAGATGGTATCAAATTACACGGTACCAAAGACTAGGAACTGGGTACTTTATATTGCAAAAGGTAATGTGAACATGTTGGTTGGGTCTGAACTATGCATTAGCAAAAGTTGTACTGAATTTAAAACTTAAATAACGACGCATTGTTTTCGTTTCCGTGCGGTTTCATGTGAATCATGCTTCGATCCTAGAAACTATTTATAAATGATAGTTTTGAGGATCGAAGGAATCATGTTTAAATCTTTTAATTTTGTTGGTGCTAGTGAAACTAGACTTTATTAGGTGTTATAGCTACGTTTTTTGTTTATTTATGGTTATAAATTCATCGGGACGGGCACGGTTATTTAGCTCACGTTGGTAAGTGTCACGCCTGACCATGGCAGAGCAGTATTGAAGAAAAACAGTCACTGTATAAAGTGATTATTCTACGTCAGTACCGCCCTGCGCCCTTCATCCCGACACACAAAAGAACATAGCACTTCTATTTTACGGGACGATTCTGGCACTGCAGGGGTACCTATCTAGATGATTCAGTATCGAGCATATCACCTAATAAATATGTATTTTAAGAGCGTTAATATTATGCAACTTATATATGTCCGAATCTAAGAAATAGGCATAAGCTTTAATGTGTCTATCGACTTCACTTGCGCTTCACTCAAGAAAGATAGGTCCTATTGTATGTCTATTGTCTGTAGCTAGACAAATCCAGTAATAGGAAAACCCTGTCTAATCATTAAAAAAGTTAGATCCAGTCTACGTATACTTACGTAACATTACATATCTATTCAATTATGACAACATTCATTAGATAGAATGGAAAAGTAGGTATTCGATGTTTTAAAAGCCGGAATGTTTGCCAGGCACCGTAAATTTTTGGCTGGAGAGGTTATCAAAAAAAAAAGATTTAAAATGTCCGGGTTTATTAGAAGGCCGGGCAGCCCTAATAAGCAGGAAAGAAGAAAGAAAAATTCCCGAAAGTTGAAAAAAGAATAGAATAGGGCTATTCATTTGCGAAAAGAGGCGGCTGGATGAGGAAAGTGAAGAACTGGTATGTTTTAAAATGTTAGAGAAGACTTAAGTCTCGAATAGAATCAGTGGCGATGCGAGGATGCGAGGCCTTTTGTCAGTATTTTTACCTATGAAGTACCACTAGCCAGTAATATTTATGCAAATATGAAATGAAACTTTTTGGGTTCATAGTTATTCACACAGTAGGCGAGACCCCTATGAGCGCAAGACCGCGGGAGTGAATTGAATAGAATTGCTATTTAGGTTGCCCAAGGGTGGACTCAAAGTTCAAGAGAGAGAGAAAGAGTGTGAGCTTAAAGCGATTGGTTAATTTGCTTATGCAGGAAAAAAAACATTTTTCTTATCACTATCAACTTTTTTTGCAGGTCACAATTTTCTTCTTGGTTTTGGTAGCGGCGGGATGCGCCTACGCCGCCGAAACGACTCGGCCCCCCCGTTTCCGACACTGCTCTGGAGGATGCACTCAATGACAAGAGATTCATCCAGAGACAGCTTAAGTGCGCGTTGGGAGAGGGACCCTGCGACCCCATTGGCAAAAGATTAAAGAGTAAGGATGTCTATTTTTATTGTTGCTGATATTCGAGTCCGTGCTTTTTAGGAAATACAAGTACTGATTAAGCTTTTATTCGACAGGATTCCATCTTATGATAGTTTCATAGACTGAAAGCAAAATTGTACAAATAATTGATTTGAAACCAGATATAAAATATATATATATCCGTATCAATCGTTAATATTCTATGCTGAGTTGGGAAAAAGTTATATCAAAATGTGAAAACTTAATAATTATTTGTCTGAGTCTTACCGATATTTATATCCAATTTATGGGATCAGTGAGAACCTTACGATCCTTAGTCGATCTAGGCTCTAGACCTACACGATCAAGGGCTCTTTCTTTAGTCAACTGAGCCCGCTCGAACTTATCCCGCGGGATGCTTTGACGCATTTTTGAATCAGTTAACCTTAGAGTATCAATAATGGCAGTATATATAAGCAGTCAATTGATCCCACTGATACAATATTTTTATGATTTGTACAGTCACGAACAACACAACAACTTAACAAAAAATGCAATGCAACTTTTGTTTTTTTAGGGAATGATTAAATCAAAGTTTGGTTAGTTATACATTCTTTAACTAGAATGAAAACTGCTTTTTCGTTTTGGACCAGGACCAATGTTTAAGAGGTTCTAATTTTGAAAGCAAGGGTAGAACCTAAAGTCCAATTTAGTACCTATTCAAAGAAGGATTTTTCACATAATTCATTTAGCCGGTAATAACAAAAATAGATTCCCGCGTCGAGGTTCGGAACGGAGTCACTTTAAGTCAAATTGACTTTCTTTGCATCTTTTTTTAAAATTTATGCTCTTAAAATTTCTACATCTTAAACATTTATGGTCTCCTGGTAGTTTTCGCGGAATTCAGACAGAAATGTTTTGACCTGAAAATTATTCAACAATCATAAGATTGATTTCACACTATTCAATTTTAATACAATTGATACCTAATCAAACTTTGTTTAAATCATTCCTGTTCCAATAACTTAATGTCAATAGTAAGTATAGTAAATGGATCTAACGTAGCACTATGTTAATTATAATAACACAACGGTGACTTTAATTTTAATTCTATGTCAATTCATCCCGCGGGATACGTTCGAAGCGAGAGTTGAAAGAAGAGAGCCTAGCATTAAGAATACCCAATATTTCTAAAATCCTTGTTAGCGTGTACCTAACTTTATACATAATTTAGAATTCCTCTTTATATCGTGTTATTCTTTTGCAGCTTTAGCTCCACTGGTGCTACGCGGTGCGTGCCCGCAATGCTCGCCGCAGGAAACCAAGCAGATTCAACGTACTCTGTCATACGTGCAAAGGAACTACCCGCAGCAATGGGCTAAAATTGTTCGCCAGTATGCGGGCTAAGCCTTATCCAGATCTAGTATAAGCAAACGCATATAAATGGAATTAGCTGGACTGTTAGAAAGCTGAATTTTCCCATTAACAGGGTTAGATTTAAGAGAATAATTGTTGTAATTTGTAAATATAGTTATAAATGACGTATATAATGTGATAATACTTATTCGAACATTTACATCTAATAAAATTTAAACTAGAAAGTAACATAGATACTACTGCAAAGTACCTAAAGGTATATTAAATTTACCATTGTAGGTAATTGTACCTACATATATTTTATATTCACTATTTCAAATAGGTAGAGCACTCACTTTCTAAAAACATAGGTATTGTAACCTGAACTAGCTTCAACTAGACTACAAAAACTTCCAGCTAAGTTAACGATACAGAGTATCAATAATAGTAGTTATATTATTAACTCTAAGACGATACGTTTTAATTTAACATTTTATAAATAACCATACACTACGGGTTCAAATATAGGCCCGAGTACGTAGCTCTACAAAATCTTCTAACAAATCCCACGTGGCGTTTGAATAAATGAGATGGTATTTATTTTAATCCCATGTGTTATTCACAATTGGGATTTAAATCCGCCATCCGTTAATCCATAGGTCGCTGGTTCATATCCGGCTCGAAGGACCATAGAAAATATGTGGAGATAAAGAATACTAGACTTATGCAGCGAAACAACTCTTGGTAAAATAAAATAATATATTAAAAGAAGAAAACACGTCTGCCATTTACAATAGTGAAAGAGAAGAGAGAAAACATAAAACAATCAATTAATAATATTCTTTTTACATTTGACAAGTTCTCGTAGAAAAGAGGTTGCATATTTACCACCGCCGACGTTACATAAATCAACTATTATTTAAGTTGTTCGATCCTACCTACATAGTAACACAGATATACTTACAGATTGTGATCCTGGGTTTATATGACTTTACTTTTAGCCTAAACCATTAACAAAGATTCAATTTAGAAATTAAATAGCAAATATAAGTTCTGTTTGGCACTTTCAAACTATGTTTATAGGAACCTTAATTTAAGCTATGGAATATTTTGTTCGTTTACTATGTTCTAATTTCTAATATTAATCAAAGTTGATACAGAAACATCTAGTAACTTTTGTATTTGGAACTTACCGAAAGGTGGTTATTTTATTTATCAAAAAGTATCATTGTTATGTTATTTGCCTCGGTAGTTTTATAAGGATTAGATTTTTTACATAGAATTAGGCTTAGAATTAAGGCAAATCAAATTATTAAGATGACATTTAGTTAAATTATTGAGACATTTAATAATAAAAGTGATACTTCTAATACATATAAAATGAAGTATGATTATACCTATATATAAGCCTTTTCCTGTTTAAGTTTATTTTAAGAAATTCAACTACCATTAATCCCTCTCACAAAATCATCATTTAGTTAGAACTTTCTCCAGTTTATGTATGAAAGGTAAAAGAGCTGTTTTTAAGTACTATACTAACGTACATAAACAAAATACCTTATAAGTTCTTAACTTGACTACTACTATGTGACTCTCCCCTGGCGCCTAGGCTAGCCTGGATCCGCCCTTGGGTAAGTATGTGTGCCAGCTGCCTCCGTGGCCTAATAATTTGGGACAGCGTTCTGCTGCGATACCCGGAGGTCGCGTGCGTGGGTTTGTTAGAATCCCGAGGGGAAACAGCACATTGTGTGATTTTTCCTAGTTTGGTTAGGATATTGCAGGCTGAATCACCTGATTGTCCGAAAATAACGATGATTCCGTGCTTCAGAGGGCACGATATAGGCTGATGGTGATGTATGCCAGTAATTTAAGTGCGAGGTTATTTATCGCTTGATGTACTACCTACCTCGATACAAAATAAGTAGCGAATAACGTAGATCGAGTATTAGAAGTAGAATTAATAATTAGTAATCGAGGTAGGGCGAATACGAAACGCCTTAAAATTCAACTCAAAGTTAAACACCAACCAACCATTTAAAAACTTTAGATGAACTTGATTATGATATTCTTGAAAAAATCTACTGCTGTCCCGGAATTTTGCCAGATTGCTCGTTTCCGTGTAAGGAATAAGACCTCATCGCCCTGGATTCCAAAAATATACAAGTTTATGGATTAATCCGCTTTTCTTTTCGAATACTCTCTGACCCGGTGGATTTGACCACACTGAGGATGGCCCTGCGTTCCATCATTACAGATTCCGACCATCACCAACGAGCCGAAACTCGTTGAGAAGAAGTCCGGGTAAGTAGTTATCAACTCGCCGCCCGTATCCTATAAAAGAGGAAAAAGTATCAGTAAACTATAAATAATAGTTTTGTTAAATCGATTATATCAATTGATAATAAAATAGACATACCCGATACTATATATAAACAAATACAATTGCATTTATGGACAAAACATTACAATTTATAAGGGTTTCATTTACATAGCAAAAATAAGGTTAGAATTGAGGAACTTTCTCCTTTTTAAAAGTTGGTTAAAAACTAGCGACAGAATCATTGATATAAACTAGTGTTTTTGCAATGTCGACTGCAAGCATCATATTCGTAGTATTTATGCTTGCTGCCGAACATTGCAATAGTAATACTATCGTTTAAAATAATGCATGATCCCCAAATCTCCTAGCGTTCTGAACTTTAAGTTTGAACGTTCAGGCAATTAGATCACTGATTTCGCATAAGTAATGAATTAATTCAGTTCTTAAGTAAGGTTCACAAACAGTCTCGCCAGCCTCTTTACCACCATTACTGTGTGACATACGTTTATTTCCCACTAGCAAAATTAAATTGAAAGAAATGATTGTATTTTTTTGTGTGCTTAAGTCGTACAATCGTACAAATCTAAAATTAATATTTTAGTAAGAATATGCATCGACCTTATTCTATCTAGTCTATGGTCACATTTAATTAAGTGGTAACACACTAACTGATTTTATTATGTTGGTAGCTGCTGACGCCGTCCAAAATACCAGTTTCCGGTGTAACTATACACAGTCTTTTTAATTTATTTCTTTATAAAATTAAGTTAATATAAATTTTAATGCCAGCGTATTTCATATTATTAATTTTAAAGCACATATCTTTATTTCATTTTTGTGAACTAAATATAATATAAACAGTGCTGCCACCAAAGCGGCCGAAGATTAATTTCGTACGCAGTCGGTGATATTTACAACTAATATTTTGCTAGTGTTTTGACAAATCCAAGGCATTTTATTGACATCAAAACTCCCTTAACTTATTTGACGATTAGTATTTGCAAGATATCGGTGAATATATTAATTCCTTGAAAATGTTATTGTTATAGTAACAGTCGGCTAAGATATTAGTTGACAAAATATGGTTGTACCATTAGTCTGCTGAATACAAAAGTGGTGATGTGTGAACAGACTGAAATTAGTTATTTGGATGGGGACGTGGTGTGGGTAAAGTTAGGCTCCTGCTGGTGGCCTGGCGAGGTGGTAGCGCCAGATAAGCTACCACCAGATGTCCTGCGTTCATTTCGGAAACCACCGATAGCAGTCGTCAAGTTCTTTCAAGAAGACACTTAGTAAGTCCAGGTTATAGTAAACTTCTCTGATGACAAGATATCAAGGAAAGATTTTTTTTTAAAATAAGATGTCTAAATACATTATTGGTCTTTGTCACAACAAAAATCCAGTAATATTTACATATTTTCTAGGACATTGACTTAACATAAGCATTTTGATTAATATATATAAGTATATGCTTTTAATAGTGTCTTATTTCCAAAAAATCTTTTACAGTTTTAAAGACTTGTTTTATAAACATTTGGTGATTAGTAACATTTTGTTAGTATTAACACCTTCAATCTTGATCATTGACGTTATGTAAAATTAGGTTAAAACTATCCCTGATATTAGTATTACTATTGACTATTCACAGTCTTCCTCAAATATTGCAAAGGCAAGAGAAAAATTAAAGATTGGTTTTCTTTTTAATTGAGATAAATCCAATACTTTTAGCACTAATTTTTATACTTGAAAGAATATTTTAAATTATGTGCCAATTATTTCTTATTTGCTTTCCAGTGAATATGTGAAGAATATAAATTCTATATACAAATACAACTGCAGCCGTAAAAATGAGTTTATTAACAAAGGGTTATGTAAGTACTATTTTTATTATATTGGTTTTTAAGTTCAGGTAAATTGCACTTAGGGGTACAAATATCTGTAAAGTATGATTGCAATGAGCTTACACAGTTAATTACTTTAATATGTGCATGCATAACAACAACATATGTGCGTGAAGTCAGCCAATCTGCTCTGGGTCTGCATGGACAACTTAGGCCTATACAGGTAGACTCGTATCCCTCAGTGGGGACATATAATGAGCTGATGATGATGTAGATTGTTAAACATAAACAATAGATTTTGTTTTGTCTTTCTATGATAAGTTTTTGAGCAGATACAAGCTTTGATTGTTTGAGGATGTAATTATTTATAGTGTAGTATTATATGCCTGCACATAATTCTTTAGATGGAGAATGAGCATCCTATGTGTATGTTTCTCCAGCCTATTGGTATTTAAATAGGTAATGTAGAGGTTTTGAGATTTGTCCACATATACCAATTAATTACTTCTACTAAAATCCAGTAATCATATACATATCTTTATTCACAGAAGACAAATGGATTTTAACTGAATTTTAATTTAATGATAACATAAAATGGGGAGATCTAAGAAAGTACTTGTTCTACCCAAAGGCTAAAGTAGAAAGACAATAGAAAATCTATTGTTTGTGAGAACAGTAATTAACCATCTGAGGATTTTTTTAAATTTCTTTATTGTTATTATAATCGTTGACATATCAACATTCCTAAAGTCCTATTAGCTTTAACCCTTGAACCACCAGAATTCTAGACACAATAGAAAATCAATTGTTTCCGTTGGATATATCTGTCAACCGCAGTTAAGAGTAAAGTCAATTTTGTGTCAACAATTTTAATTTAATGAGCTGTGCTAAATTTATAGCATAAGCTAGTCATTTTGTTTTAGTGCTAAAGCCAATTAATATTTTCAGATATGTACAGAACTAAACATGGACCTATGGAAAAGTTTCCAGAGGATGTTATACGAGCTGAAACAGCAGTTGGAGGTGATATTGAAATTCTCACAAGGGATGAATTCCAGGAAACAAAAAAAGAAAGCTATGCAGGCTTATTTGGTGAACAAAAGAAAACACCCATCACATTTAAAAGAGGTAACTAAGCATGTAGTATAAGGTTATTCAATTTTGATACAAAAATACCAGACATAAAACTAATATTATAGGTGAAAGTTTGTGAGTGTCAATGTTGATTACTTCTTAATGTCTAAATGACTGAAGCAATTGTAGTAAAGTCTTAGGTCAAAAGTTCTACTGTTGTCTCTTTTCGGCATCATTGTTGCATGGTATGCATTAGTTGTGACTAATAACCAGGTAGGCGTGTTGTTTAATTGCTAACTTATTTTACAAAGAAGTAAATGAGCAAGCTACCATAAAGAAGACTATCCTGAGGCTCACCACCATCTATCTCATTATTGTCACCAGCTCACAAATAGCCCCACAGAGGGGCAAGAGCCTACCGTAAGGGTTGATTAGGACTTAGTAGTCCACACAGGCCCAGTGTGGATTAGCCAACTTCACGCACAGCTCTTGAATCTTTTCATTCACTGTAAGAATTTCGGATAAACATATATAAATAAAATAAAAAAGCCTGTTATTTCTGTGATTACCAACATTATTAGTTTAACAGAACAGTTAACACCAGAACCCTCTTTATGAGGTAAAGGCACTCTTCCAGAGACTGCCACGCATTTCTATTTTGGGCCCAAACCCAATTTGGACCCGCTATTTTTACAATCTCATCTGACAAGCGCGCCAATGGTCGACCTCTTTTTAATTTCCCTCTAGACCCTTCCAAGTTGTTATCTGGAATGTCCACCTCTTGTCTTGAAGTCTGGCAACGTCACGGATAAACATACATATCATTTCGAAAATACATGGGAACAAGGCGGGATTTGGACCTCCACCCGCCACATCGGGAGGCAACAGTTCACACCAATGAACCACCGACGATTTTATTTCACCTTTTCTAGTACTAAATTGGAAAGTATCATTAAATTGACACTGTTTAAAGAGATGGCAGTAAGCCCCCTGATGTTCCTTTCATGTCTTAACCAGTATCCTGTCTGTGACAACTATCAAAATAGTCTCATTGAAAAAATTACTGCTTGCTATAGTGGTCTGAGCTTGGATCCCAAAGGCAGACAGCAGAGTGAAACTCAAACGCAATCGTTCTCAGTTTGGTTAGTACAATGCAGGCTGAATAACACCATTGTCTGAAAAGATTAATGAATCTGTTCTTTGGAGGGCATTGTGCCCATGTGGTTGGTAACCTATGCTATGTGAGCAGTAAGGCTTGTGCCTCGAAATTGGTTGTTAAAGCAGATGATGACCATTTTAGGTGATTATGAGATAAACAATAAACTAATTGTATGCATGATCTCACTCAAAAAGTGTCCGCAGCAAAATACTGATCATCGCATAAGTTGGGCAGATTTTTTGTTCATATTTCAAATGACATAATGGCATAGCAGTGTGCTCATGCATTAGATTTTGTACCCTTTCAGTGTCACAATAAATTCAAAATTTAGATGAATAATTTTATATTATAAATATGTATAAACAATACCTATTATGTATTATGTATGTGTAGTGCGGTTCGGACATATTTTGTTCGACATCTCTTTGTGATAATGAATGAAGTGAACCATATTTTTTTGCATCTTTTTATTTGCTTTACAAATACTTTTTGTGTGTCAAAACGAGTGAGACCTGAAACTGGAAAACCTGAAAGAAAAAACATTTATTTATGACACAGTCACAAAATACAAACCATTCAGTTACAATATTGTACAGTTATCTTATTACTAAGTGTTAAATTTGCATTTCGATTACAACTGAGCACAACATTCAAAGAAAATATTTCAAAGTCACATGAAATATTTTGTGTAATTTAACTTGGAAAAAGCAAAACAATATCTTCGTCATGTCTGACAGCTTTTAAAAATAAGACCAAGCTCTGGTGACATATATCAAGATACTAGCTTTTAAGAGTACTCATGAGAACATCATATTTTTTACACATTCAAATTTCAATAGATCAATGGTCTATTCTGTGACACATTATTCCTAGCCAACTCTATATAAAAGGCATTGTCTTCGGCTTGATCTCGAGAAACACTTCAATGAAACATGACTCAATATATCAGAGTCAATCTTTGAATTACATAATTATTTAATGTTAAAAGAGACAAATATGCCGCTTACAAGAAGTGAATCCATATTGAACTTATCCAGCCTAACTTCATAAGTTGTTCATAAGGAAAATTCACTGTTCTCCTTACTAAATTTAAAAACTTGTATTTTTTTATTATCACCATCAGCTTATTAAACGTCCCCACCAAGGGGCACGAGCCTACCTACCCGTATAGGGGTGATTAGGCCTTAGTCGGCCACGCGGGCCCAGTGCGGATTGGACGACTTCACATACAACCTTCGAATCTCTTCGCAGGCGTGCATGAAGGTTTCCTCACGATGTTTTCCTTCACCGTATGAGAATCGGATAACGTACATATATTTTCGAAAATTCGAAAATACATTGGTACGTGTTGGGATTTGAACCGCAGCCCTTCCGGTAGGAAGGCGACAGTCCACACCACTGAGCCACCGACGCTTTTTTATATTAAGGGACATTTTATTGTTAGTACACCATTTAGTTGAGGGTATTTATATCTATATTTAGTAACCATGAATTGTGAGAGTTTAATCTAAAAGCATCATATTTAAGGGAAACCGAGTTTTTAAAATATACATATAATTTTTCATTAGTGTAATTTATAACTTAATGTTTGTATAAATATTTAATTTTCTAATTATTATTTCAGGTAGAGGCAGGGGTCGTCCTTCCGAATCACCAAGAATTTCTACTCCCTTAAGAAAGGTACTCATTACTGCAATATTTGTTTCAGTAAACACACCAAATTAAAAAATAACTACCTTAATCATGACTTTGCATTTTATTTTTCAGGTTAAAGAAAAATCTGACTACAAGGTACATATTCTATTACAAGGCTCAGCGACCCCCAGTAACCAGAATAATGAAGAAGTTTCAAATTTATCTACAAGTTGTGCAGACTCTGTTGATTTAGAGGAAAATAATAAAAACAATGATAATGCTGAGAATGCTGTAAAACCAGACACACCAGAGGCAACACAAGATGACAAACCTGTTACTTCATTTTCTACTCCAACTATTTCAAGTTCAGGCATGTATTCTTGCCATGCTTGTTCATTTTCTACATCACGTTTAAATGTTCTTATTCTACATAACAAAACGCACAGTGTCAAGTTTATGCCCTACACACCATCACCCGTTAAGAAAAAACCGACCAAATCGCCAGTCAAAACAACACCAATTTCGTCAAAAACACCAAAAACCATTCGCCCACGGAAAGAAAAATCTGATAAGCTTCCGAAAAAGACATCACAGGGACAAAAACGAACCAGTGAAGCATCTAAAGCTAATGTTGATAACAAAAAAGCAAAAACGGACCAAGAAATTAAAAGTAGCCTTCTAGCTGATTGGGATGATGTCGATGAAGAGTCTAATGACGAAGCTTCAGCTATGGGAACTGTCGAATCACCAGAAATAGCTGTGGCTGCCGAATCACCTGCAGTTCCTACCCCAGCTGAGTTGCCGAGTGCGCAGGTACCTGTAGAAATCGAAAAGAAGACCGAAGATCTCACTTGCAGTGAAAAACCAGAGTCAAGTAGTGATTCAAAATATGAGTTCTGTGAAGATGAAGATTGGCCAGTAGAGACAGATGTAGGTAGAAAGATACCGCGTATCAAGTCTAAACGGAAAGATGAAACTAAAAGTATAAATTTAGAGGATGATGACATGGCTCGGGAAGTGGCAGAGTTACTAAATAAGACTACAGTACCCGAACTACCATCTGTCCCGGAACCTTTGAAAGTCGAGGAAAATTTTCCTGAGCCTTCTGTTGTAAAATCTCCCGACAAACAAGAAACATTGCCAGAATCTCTTAAACTACAAGAAAAACCTGAGACTCCACCTACTAAAGCCATCTTTAAAACAAAAACATTTTTTCGAAGCAGACACTCTAGAAGCCAGGATGCAATAGGCAAATATGTAGCTGAACAATTAAATGCTGTAGAAAGAATGGACTTGTCTGAAAATGAAATTAATGGTTGTGAGGCAGTATCTTCACCAGAAGCTAGAGAGTCCCCTCCCATTGAGCATGTCAAAGTTGCTCGATTAGCGCCTAAAATACAACTCAAGAAAATGAAAGCTGAGGCTGCACAATTAAGAGAAAAAGAGAAAATGGAAGTAGAGGTACAATTGCGTGATGATGCTATACTAAAATCTGTAAGTTCTACTTTTGAAAGCACTGTAAGTGAATCAAATACTAAAGTAGTAGTTGAAACACCTACTTCACCATGTCGTATCCAAGATGTATTATATCCAACTCAAGAAATTAAGCCGGTCACAGAACATAAAGTAGAAGATAACGAGACCTCTCCAGTTTCGGAAAGCAATGTCGAAAATAATCATGTTAAAGATGTTATTCAATCTATTGCAAATACAGTTGGTTGTGAAGCTAAAGAAAATGTTTCGAAACTTATTGCTATTGTAAACGAAAATCAGGAAATACAGAATAAAGAACATGAGTCTATAGGTTTGGAACTTAAGGAATCTAATGAAACAAAGGAACCTGAACCGAGTCAAGAACCCTATATGAACGAATCAACTGCTTCAGCAGTTGATGCTCTACTAAGCGTTTCTAGGGAAGCTGATAGGGTGACAAGAGTAATTAGTGACGATTTACCTGAAGACTTATTTGAAGATGATCACAAAGAAAATGGTATTAGCAATATGAATGGTTTCAATGAAACAGCGATTGTCGATCATGTTGATAAAATCGATTTCGAAAATAAGTCTTCGGAAAACAAATCGCATGTAACAGAGTTGAATGAAAGCAAAGCTTTAGAGAAAATTGAAGTAGACCAATTAGTAGATAGTGAAGAAAATGTAAACAAAGGTGCCGATGAAATTATTACTCAAACTTTTTCGTTGGAGGATGTTGCAGAAATTGAGCATGAGCATAGTACACCTAAAGTCCTTACTGAAAATATACCTTCTGAATCTGATCTTCAAATTGCAGAAGCACTTATAAATTTACCTGCAACTGCAATCAAAAAGAACAGCGATAATCAAGAAGCTCAGAGCAATCCTTTGCCCCTTGAAGTTCTTCCCTCTGTAGACGCAGATGTTCCACCTAAAGCTATGGAAGTAGATAATGAATCATTTGAATCTAAAGAAGAAACCCGAAACATCGAAACCGATATTTTGTTAAAAACCGCGTTACATCAAGATACCGAAAGTGTGAATAGTGTTCGTTTTGAAACAGAACTAGAGAAAAGTGAAAACTTAAATGCTGCCCAATCGTTGGTGCAGATGTCAGAGTCAGTTGATCATAAAATTAATATCATAGATACTAAGAACACTCTAGTAAATAGCAATGATATCCCTGAAAACGAACTGTTTAGTGTAAAGCAAAACAATGGAATAGATGCCAAAACAGCATCAGTAGAACAAAAAGTAGCATCACTGTCTAAAGATAATAGCAGTGAAACGGCAAATAATAAACCAGCAAAATACGAAACTACGTCCTCTAAATTACTTAAAATCTTAGAAGAACCATGTACTCCGAAAATTACAAAACCAACGATAGCTAAACAAATTGTTATGCCAGGTAAAGAAAAGATTTTAAATTTCGATGTCGCCAAATCTTCGTTTAAAACTAAAACGCAGTCTCCAGTTATCATACGTCGTGCTACAAACAAAAATATAATAAATAATATGACTGAAATTAACTCTCCTGAAAAAATTATACTTTCCCGAAGCAATAAACAACCACAAGACGGATCCGGCGTGCAGACATTTACAATACAAACATCACCTGATACTCCTCCGGATTCTAACACAATAACAATAATTCAACAAAAAGTAAGGAAAGTGCCTAAACCCCCAACAAAATTGCAAAAAATTAAACCACAGAACTCCCTTATTACACCTAAGATCGAAGCAAAGACATCAAAAGGGACTGACGGTGAAGAGCAAGTTTTCGACATTAATTCAATGCCTATTGTATTATCCGACGAAATATTAACGCCAGAAAGTATAGACAAAATGCCTATTGTAATGACAGATGGAAATCTAATAACCAATTCGTCAAACCCTCCTAAATTAGTCAAAACTAAAGCACCTATACTAGAACCCGAGAAACCTGTAATTCATTCAGCAAGAAACAAACCAGAGTTGAAAACGTTGTTGATGAATCCAGTTAGTGAAGTCAACAAAGTCGCAACTCCTAATATTCTCTCTAAGTCTTCGAAACTTCGTGGTGCTAAACCGATGTTAGTTATAGATAAAACAACTGGCAAGCAAAAGATAATCATGACTCAAGCTGAGCCAACTGCTGTAAAGGAAATTAAACCGACACCTACTTTAATTCAACCTGTACCTCAAAATACGGGCAAATCAGAGAAATTTTTAATTCTACCGACAGCTCCTGCAGCCCGTCAAGGGCGCACGCAAAAAATTGTAATCGATCCACAAACTGGTAAAGCACATGTTCTAGTAGCAAAAGGACCAGAGTCCTCATTAAATATGAATGATAATAAACCTGTATCAGCAAAGTTGATTCCCTCATCTTCTGATGGAGCAGCTACCGGGAACACGGTTATGATAATCACCAATGCTCAGGGTGCTCAGTCAAGAATAGTGTTGACCTCCGAACACGAGAAAATTTTGTTTCCTAATAAACAGCAGCCGAATGTGTCCCAATTAAAGACAGTCACGCACAGAATTAACTCTGCTCCTCCCGCGCCTCAGAAAACATTGGTGAGTACACCTCAAATAAAAACACAAACGAGAATCGTTCCAAAACAAAAAGGCGCTATAATAACGTCTAAAGGTCAATTAATAGTAGGAGGACGAGTAGCGTCTACTGCTCAAAACATAGCACCGATGCCAGAAATACGACCGATACAGAAGAGAATAGTTCCGGCAGAACCCAAAAAAATCGTTCAAACAATTCAAAAGGCCTCTTCGGAGCCTTTAATATTTTTACAGCAGAAATCAGGTAATGTAGTACAACTTACGGCCTCCCAATTCGAGCATTTTCAGCGAACCGGACAAATTATACAGAAGATTCCAGTGCCGGCACAAGAAAGTAGAACAGTAATGCAAAAGACAATAACCATCACACCCGGTGAGCCTCTTGGGAAAGTGGTGCAAAAGCAAAGAGTAAGGAAGCCTGTGATGGAATCTCCTGCGCCAGCTAAAAAAATAAAGCATGAGATAGCGATCGCGCCGGCGCATCCTACGATCACGCCAATGCCAGCTTTAACGCCGCTATCGAATACGGTTGCCACAACACTGGGGCCTTCTATATCGAATACAGTGTCTGTGACAACAACTTCTAGTTATTCTAATTTAGAGAACTTCGAGGAGATGTTGCCTTCGACGGCTATTGCGAGACAGCAAGAGGCGGCAACGACGCCACCTGAGGCGGCTCCACCATTGACAGATGGCCAGTTGTTGGCAGTTCCTGGAGAACACTTTGGCGGACCTCCGGGCTCCTTCTACCTTTGCGTAGAAGACAATGGTACTCTTACCCCCATTGACAATCGCCCATTAGTCCTCGAGAATAATCAACTTGTGCCAATGGCAGTAGAACCCATGCCCGTTCTCTCCCAACAGCCTGAACGACGGGATATACTCGAAGCAGCACTCGCTAATAGCGACGTGTTTCACGCAGATCCGCCCAGAGACGAAGCGCCCGATTTCAGAGATTTGAATGCCAATGTTTCCGTTCACTGTTGCGTATCTGCGACAAGCACGACGCTCAATCAGCCGATCATGACACCCGTTGAAGTTCCCACGAAAGTTGACAGTGAACCGGCAGTACCATCTAATCTGGAAGATGGCCTCGCAGTTATAGGTGTCACTCCTCACACAGTACCAACATCACTGGAATTACCGATCACTGTTACTGACCCAAGAATAGCGCCTAAAACTACGGATCCGTTGAGTGGAACGCATTATGGAACGTCATTGTTACCATCACCAAATACACCAGAAATGACGTATATAACAACGGAAGAAGTAGACGTGCCAATGGGCGGCCCAATATCTATGCCCCTACTGACTGATGATGAGTCTGTTGGCAAGTCTATGCCCAGTTTGACGGATGAAGTTGCTGAGAGAACAGTTTCTTCAGTAGAATCAACTATTGGATCGCCTTCGTCCATTGATGTTCGGGAATCTGAGATGGATGACGGAGGTCAGTGGTCTCGTCGGCTCTTGACACCAGGCTCAGACACCTCAGAAACGTCGACAGAGATCCCCTTACAGCCCTCCATACAGTTATCGGTTAACGATATGTCGCGACACAGCTAAACACTACTTTACCAATAAATATTTGTTTGAACTTAAAATTGTCATGTTTATGATTTTATTGTAATGTCAGGAACATTTATTTATTTGTAGATTCTCAAAACTTTTTTACATAAATATAAAAAGTGCAATAGATTAAGTTTTAACGTTTTTATTGATGTATTGAGTGTTTCTGGTATACTGTAGAAGTCTAATGTGCTCACTCTCGAGTGTAGTGGGTATATTTTTTCGAAATGACGACATGTATCTACAATTTGTTTTGTTAAAATATCGCTATTTTTGAGAGGGTATCGCGTGCGTTACAAACGCGCAGATAGGACTGTACATATACATGAGTATTTAATAGATTGCGAAAAGCCAGTGTGTGCATTTCCTGTTATCTGGACTTGTCATGTCATGGAAAAAATTATAATGCATTACTGCATACATTATATAGATATAAGGCATTACAATTGTAAATTTAAATTGAATTATGATATTGTTGGATCGTATCTGTAATATATGATATGAAAGTTTAGGTATATAATATTTTTATAACGTCTAATAAAGTTTGGTATATGTATGTGCTATTTACGATTTGTACATGGAAAAAAGTTACTCCAGTCTGCTGATAAATTGGAGAAATATTTCATTAAAGACTCTAAGAGTTGCGCGGAAACACTAGCGATATTTGATCGGAATTACTATATCATAATGTAGTTTTAATGTTAAGTACAATATGTATTGTTGAGGTAATGAAACATTTGTCTAAGGCACACATTGGTTTGTTTGAGTGATCTATGTCGGAATCTAGATCGAACTATGAAGGAGTCGTTAGTAATTAACTTCTGTGTAGTTTTATTAAATAAATTTTAATCAAAATCTTTCTTTTATTATTTATCCTATTTAATAAATAGTATACATAAAAACCATTTGAGGTAGGGTTAGGACAAAGGTATATTTTATTAATCAGTGATAAATAAAACACTATAGCAAGTTTATGATTTACTCGATTTGTGCAACATTTATTCTATATAATATCTATATATTAATAATTCTGTATCTTATAAAATAAGATGTATCAATGCAATATATACAATGCAAAAATCAGGACTCTTTCTTAGATTTATCATGTTAAATATAATATGGCAATAAAAAAATAACATTTTTAATTGCGATTTTTTAGTATCACAACTCGCAAAATTTTGTTTCTCCTCTACATACTATTACTACAAACTACGGTAACAATTTCTAATTGATAAATTCGTAATATGAAAATAGTTGCAATATACAACAGAATAATGAATGACGCTTATTACTCTATAATACTTCTAATAAAAGGGCGAAACTTTGTTTCAGTGTAGATTGTAACAAAATAAGTTATGACAACCTACATACAGTCAATGCTTTAACTACAAGGAATATGTGATTCCACAGACTAACTCTTTTTTTTTAATACAAAATTATTGTACATATTGAAAACAAAAGTTACATCGGAGAATCATTCGATGATAAATAATAATCACAAGGCAGGCTCAGTACAGTCTTTACACGAGTTCAAACAATGCTTTATGGCGTCTGGAATTGTTTTAACGAAGCGAGAGTTAGTATGATTTCGTCCATCGCTATAATAAGTGCATTGTTCTAATTGGCGTAACAATTCAGCTTTAATCGACGGTTGTATTAATTGATTTTACCATATTACTCCAGGCACATGTAAACGTTATTGTGCAAATTAGATAAGCCTTTAATGTATTACTGAATTAAAGATAGAAATATCTTACACTTAGTAATATGACAGTGTTGCCATATAAATATTTGGTATAACATGGTAGTTTTTTCGTTCCAGTACAAAATTTTGTTCAAGTCCTATGTTAACAATTGGCAAGAGTAATATTCTTCATCAATAAAGACTTAATCCGTTCACCGCTATGGTAATAATTATTGGCAAATTAAGTTGACTGGGTTTATGTCGGCTATATCGTCGATTCGTAGTTGTTATTACGCCAGTAAGTGGTTACTGTAAGGCCTGCCGTGTGGTGTTGGGCAGGAAGAGGCACATAAGGCCGCCGCTGGCGAGCAGCACGGCCACGATGAAGGTGGGCGCGGGGCAGTAGGTGTCGAGCAATGCAGCGATTACCACGTTGCCGATAATACCGCCCAGACGAGCTGCCACCATGGACACAGCTACACCGGTAGCGCTGTAATAGAAATTTGTAAAAAATTACTACACCGTATACGTGTTTACTGATAAGGAGCCATGAGGTGGCGGCAGATTTTACAATTGTCACCACACCGCGGGTGCCGTAAGAGGTGGCTTATGGTTAAAATATATAAAAAAAACAGGTAATACCCTCGTATTAAAATTTTTGATGGTACCTACAGCCAACTCAAACCTGCTCGCCAAGCTTGAAATAGGTGACACTTGTTAGGTGAAACACATTCAACACTAAGTGGTTACCAGGGCCGGATCTAGGGGGGGCAGACGGGGGCACGTGCCCGGCGGCACGGTCAGGGGGCGGCAAACCGACTAATGGACCACTCATCATTTACCTTACTTGCCGGCGGAATAAATAATAGTACAAGTGCATGGCCATAGAAATACGACTGATAACCGGAGCGCGGAGTAAGGCATGTTACTGAACTATTACATTTTTTGCATAGTTCTAAATAGGCGCCCGCAGATCACGGTCAGCAGGCGGGTGCAGCTGCGATCTGAGGAATGACGCTGTATACGAAAACTCTCTGGTCGATCTCTATACAGGGCAGCAGTGTATTATTTCAAAGTTACCTAGTTTTTTCTATGTTAATTGATGCCAACTTAGCTGCTTTAAAGCTATATCATTTTCATGATGGACAGCTACAATTGAAAAAAAAAATAAAAATAAACAATTAAGCTCCTTTTACTTGCATCAAGCGACCACGTTTTTTAAGAAATATACAAATAAATTGGAAATAAAACGCCTTTTTCATCCAGTGTGACTTCGAAAAAGCTGAGCAAGTAGTCTTATTTCATTATATAACTTAATTGATTAATATCAATACCAATAATGATAAATTGTAACTTTTTAATGACATTGCTTTATAGACCCCCGCTACGACGGATATACCGCAGAGCTTTTGAAAGTAAGGGGCACGCCAGTGCTTAAGACCTTCAGAAGCTTATTAATTCCGGAATCGGTGATGGTGCGACACAAAGGTGAGGAGCAATGGCGTGGTGGTGTTCTTCTTCAAGAAAGGTGATTAAACCTTTTCCTCTCTATTCAACCTATCGCAGTCCACTGTTGGACATTGGTCTCATTTTGCGCCAGATATTCCGGTCCTCCGTTTTTCTCATCCAGACTCCACCAGCGACTTTTCGCAAGTTGTCGGTCCATCGGGCCGGAGGGCGTCCTACGTTACGCTTGCCAAGACGCGGTCTCCGCTCCAGAACTCGTCTGCTCCAACGGCCATCGGTTCTGCGACATCATTACCCTGCCACTTTGTCCTTAAGCGTTGCGGAATCGTCGACGTGAAGATCTGATGTAACTTGCCTGATGCCGCTCAGCCCAAATGAATCCTCCTACTAGCTTCCCTTCCGAAATTGTGCCGGTCAAGTTTTAGCCCAAGTAAACTTATTCTTGGACAATCTGGAGAAGGACGCCACCGACGCTTATCAGAAACGCTACCGGTCTATAATTCTTCAAGAGAGCTTTATCACCCTTCTTAATGAACGCTTGTGGACCACGCTTCCAGTGTAGTTCCCAGGTAGATGACGGCATTAAAAGAGCTCACCTAATGTCCTAAGGATGGGTTGTCCACCGGTGTTTAGGAGTTCTGTCGTAATACCGTCATCCCACGGGGCCCTTTCATTTCTCAGTTGCTTCAGTGCTGCACTAATTTCGCTAACGTCAACATCCGGCATATCCTACGTACAATGGTGCCTTAGTAGGGCACGTAGATCTTCGCTGTCTTCGGTCTGTACTGATGAGCGCTCGACAAATCCATAGAATTTCTCAACCTCTTCCAGGATCTGTTGGCGTAATGTGAGTAGTTGGCCATCTGCTATATTAAGCTTCACCAGAATGCTCCTGCCAAGTGGTTTTTGGAAAACTTTGGGCCCCCTGTTCTCCTTAATAAGGTCCTTAATTAACCTTGTATTGAAATAGTAGAATTCTCTGCGAACGAGTTTTCGTATCCGCTTGGAGAGAGCCTAATATTCCGGGTATGATAAGTTAAAGTCAAAATTCATTTATTTAAATTAGGCTTACAAAAAGCACTTATGAACGACAAAAATATACAAAAATTACATTACAAAAAAACAAATTTATTTCTTTGAACTGTTCTTTAAGAGAGTCACGTGGTCTAAGGTTGTAGATAAAAGCTCTTTTTGTAGCACAAATATTGTATCAATGTCGGCAGCCGTACCCCACAACGGTAGACCATACGACATTACATTATAAAAATTACTAAAATAAACTAATCTTGCCGTTTTACATCTGTTACGAGTTATCTTAGATATTAAAAGCTTATTGAAGAATTAACGACCCATTACGATATTGTGCCACATCTTCAAGTTATTCTCCAGAGTCATTATGATCCGTCTCGCGCATATGTTTGACGATTTCCAGCCCTCCGAACAAGCCGGGTTCCTCAAAGGCTTCAGCACCATAGACTACATATTACATACGCTGTGGCAGGTTATACAGAAGAGCGGAGAGTATAACTGACCATTATGTTTGGCGTTTGTGGACTATGAGAAAGCCTTCGATTCGATCGAGACTTGGGCTGTGTTTCATTCCCTCCAACGGTGCCTGACTTGACTACTGCTATATCGAATTGTTGAGATGTTTGTACGAGAGCGCTACTATGTCAGGCCGAGTACATGAAGAGCTTACCATTGGCTTATCATTGGCACCGAGGAGTAAGACAAGGAGATGTAATATCTCTGAAACTGATCACAGCTGCGTAAAAAGTTGCAGCTTTGTCCAAATGTCAATCAATTTGAGGACCTATTATATAAATTAGTGAAATAATATAGGATGATAAAGGTAAAAATAAATAAAAGAGGGCGGGGGCGGCATTTAAATTTTTGCCCCACCCAAAAAAATTGAAGATCCGGCGCTGGTGTTACTAAGGATTTCATCAGCTCATTAAACGTCCCCACCTAGGGACACGAGCCTACCCGTATAGAGTGTATAGGCCTACAGTCGTCCACGCGGGTCAAGTGCGGATTGGTCGACTTCACGCACAACTCATCGCAGGAGTGCGCAGGTTTCCTCACGATGTTTTCCTTCACCGTAAGAACGTCGAAAAAACGTACATATTATTTTAAAAAATCGATAAGACATTGGTACGATGGTACGTGGCGGAACTTGAAGTTGCACCCTCCAGATCGGAAGGCAAGGCAACAATGAGCCACCGACTATCTAAACAGGATTCATTAAGGCCTAATTAAAAAATAACTTACCGTAAGTTGGTAGGGAAGACCTCGGTGATGAGACAGTCGAGTGACGCGTTACCGCAGGAAATGACGGAGCTAAAGATGGCGCTCACGATGAGGTTGTTAGTCTTGTTATACACGAAGTACATCGCGGCTGAGCATAGACCCGCCGAGAATGTCGCAAACACTAAATCAAGATAATCATATTAGGTAATGTTGCTTAAAGATAAAAATAATACAGCGAAGTATCGGCTTATTGTACCAACAGCTTAACAATTGATTTTTACCAATCTACGGTCTAAATATGATGTAGGTACTCAGGCGCATGATTGCAACATAAAGTTGCTTTAAATATAATGTACCTATGCAGACAGATGAACATTCTTTCAGGCTCAGCCATAGGTACATTCCAATACTGCTCATTGTAATTTCGATAGAAAAACTGGCAACACCATACAACACCGTCACGAAGCCTCTAATGTTAAAAATAATTGGGGGATATGGATTTTTATTAAATTATGGGAACTCATATTTATGAATGCTTAATTTATTGAAAAGGTTTTAGATCAGTTAATTGAAGGACTTCCCGTGAAGGAGTCACTGATTGAGATGATTTAGATCAGTCATACAGCCTTAGAGTATATATATATATATATATATAAATATAATTAGAGTATATATATATAATTCATCATCATCATTACAGCCCAATTATGTCCACTGCTGAACGAAGGCCTCCCCTAATGATTTCCACGCGGACCGATCCCTTGCAGTTGACATCCATCTGCTACCCGCCACCTTAACCAGATCATCCGTCCATCTGGTTGGGGGTCGGCCTACGCTTCGCTTTCCGTTACGTGGACGCCACTCGAGAACCTTTCCGCCCCATCGGCCATCATATATAATTAATTAATTATAATATAATTTGATATCTAAGTGAGGCTTCAAGTAGAAATTAATATTCTTATTATTAGATCGTTAATTCACATAAAATATAGGTACACACCCAAGAAGAACTTTCTGCCCAGCCTGTCCATTCCGAGCACGGCGAATATGTTGGATGGTATGGCCGCTGCGACAGTGATCAGCGACTCCATGAAGACGTCCGAGTGGATGTTGGCCTCGCACGCCGCCGCCGCCGAGTGCGTGCCGTGCTGCGTCACGTACGCGGTCACCATGCAGATGTCTGCTTCCGCGTTGTCGTGGGTGCGCGACCACTCGTCGAAACGGTTGAACATCTCGGGGAACCACATCATTAGCCCGTAGTACCTGTGTAGTATTTACTATTAGATACCTATAAAGAATAGGGTATACCTATTCTGCCGTAGTATTAATAAAATGCCGTTATCTACTAAATCTATCTTTGTTTTTAATGATACGCGGAAACCACGGTACAAATTTAAAGGGGTGTAACTTTTTAATGGAAACTACAAATTCAAAATTTATACAATTGAATTACGCATCTGCTCCTCGAACACATTGCAGGCAGACTTCGATGACAAATTGTCCACTTAATAATCATCTATGCTGTGTAATTTAAATTTATTGAACAGCGTAGTTTTTAATAAAGGCTTTAAACTTATACAAAGGTAGATCAACAATATTTTGTGGCACCTTATGAAAATACTTCATATAATTTACAATAAAATATTTCACTAATGTATGAAGTCGATGATTTTGAATTGTCATGGTAAAGGCTTAAAAAGCCTTTCTGACATACTGAGCTTGAATAAAGGTGAAACCCGTAACTTAATTGTGATTCAAGTACTCACCCTATATGGAATGTAAAGTTGATCGTTATAGAGATCATAGTGAATTTGAGTATAGGTGGCACGAACAGCTGTTTGCTATGTTCCACGATGTCGCTAAACATTCTGCGCATTTTGGACTTTGGTTCCTTCACTTCAATTTGCTTTTCTGGCTTCGTGTTAGTGTGAGCTGGTTCATCTACAAGGATTTGCTTAACAGGATATTCGTCTTTACTGCGGCCAGTGTTCATGAGGTAGATGCTTCGGAAGACTTCTAATGCCTCCTCCTGGCGCCCGGTAGATATTAAAAACTTTGGTGATTCCGGCAATAAAAATAGAAGGGCGGCGACGAGGAAGGAAGGCAGTGACATGACCAACAAGAATATGCGCCACGAGTTTACACGTACAACTGATACCTCCGTTCGAAAAACCTATTCGAACTGATTTTCTGGAAATTAAAAATATTTGCGAAAATAAGTGACAATTTATTTACACCAGTGTGTGTCGTCTTTGTAAAAAAAGATATCTTCTGGTTTGGCCTATTCGTATTTTTTTATTCCGGAATAAACTACGTAGAGTCGAGGTAGATCCTATTTAACTTCGGAATAACAGTTTGACTCAATCTTATTTATAACATATCGCCGGTTAATTAGAAGATAGGCCGTAACCTACTTGGTCGGCCCAATGCGGATTGGTGGTAGTAGTGGTGGAAATATTGCTGTTCTAACTCACCACTAGGAATGATGACCCACGCCAGACCAGCGACGAACAAGTTGCCAAGCGTCCAGAAAGCTGCCATGAAACTCAACATGGCGCCTCGTTTCTTCTTGGGCTGGAACTCGGCGAAGTACGACCAGATGACCGGGCCGGATCCACCAAGTCTGTGGATATATAAATAAAATAATTAATATATATCCTCAGACCCACCCAAAACTAAGCTACCAGCTAGAATCTGCGAACTTATCAAAGGGTAACAGCCATAACGGCCACTGCTGTTACAAGGCCTCCCTAATGACCTTCATGGTTGAGGAATGTTTGACCTACCGCCTCGTTCACTATTTGTCAGGATTGTAAGACCCCTTTTATCTGTCAAAGCTATAGAAAAGTCACGGTGTCCAGTATTGCCCATTCTTCCTTTAACCTACGCAGGGAAATGTCTATCCCTACCTGTAAGTAAATAGAATCTATTGCCAGTACGGGAGAAAAAGGTAAAAAAATACTCAAAATCCATTAAAAATTAAAATCATAGAGAAACTTGAAATCTTCCGATCGTACTCGTATGTACCTACTCAACTCTAATGTGTGTTCACGGAAACAACGTTGCAAAACTATTAGCGCCACACTGCGAAATTTTCGTTTTATGTAAACATTAAAGGCACTGTTCAGTTACTTGTGACATCCTAGTATGTTGATTATTACTTCCTTAAGCTTAATAATATTTGGGTGTGGTTATTCCATATACGCATTAATGACTGCAAATATTTATAGAGTATTTCGGTTCAGTGGACTGTAAGGTCTAAATACCTAATGATGATCACTTGTTTTATTTAACTGATCGACCGATAATCTAAAAAAATACATGAATTCTTTGAAGATTAATTTACACCTTCACCAGTTTAAATAAATATTAATAAAATAATATAAACTTTTCATGAAGAATAGGTAGGTCTTGCTCGGCCATGTTTAAGTCACAAAATATGCGATATAAAAAGAGTCTACCGAGGTTCCCTCCAGAACTTCTCGAAGACCCTAGGTCGGTGGCAAATTCATAAAATCACTTATTAACTGAATTTAATTTACTTACATCATCTTTGAAAATATTGGAACGAAATCTTTTGAGTTTGAGTTCAATAAAAAATAATTTTATATTGTTTTGGCGTAAAAGCTTGCTTCCTTGAATTTAATTAGGGGTGTCCAATTTCTTGCATGTACTTACGCTGCGCCGTTGATGAATCGGAACAGCATGAAGAGCTCGTAGTTCTGACTGAAGGAGGAGGCGACGATGGCGAGCGCGTTCACCACGGAGATGGCGATCAGCACGCGCTTGCGGCCGAGCGAGTCCGCCACGGAGCCCCACGCGTACGCGCCCACCATCATACCGATGAATATTATGCTGTTCAGCCATCCCTGGTCACAAACAAAATTGGTTAATATAATACCATCCGCCTATAACGGCCTACTGCAGCCAGATGCCTTCCCGCACAGCATAGCTATGTAAACATTAGACCGAAACCCACCATGCGGGCCCATTACTTGGGTGTGTTTCAAATTGCGGAAATTATAATGCTGAGACCACATCAACGAGAAATGCCATTAATTATCGTTGAGTATTAAATTCAGGTGCAGCCACTTAACGCGATAATTTAACAGTTTTAACATGTAAAAACTTATCACAGTAATTATCACGCTACTAGGCATTAGACGTGAGCCGTTAGTGTGGCCCCAGCATAAGAATCTCGCAGCCTCAGTGTCAGAGCGATACTCAACATGTTTGTGATTGCCTTATAGTTCTCAATTTATTTATTCTATATGTTATTTATTCTATTCGTAATGTATTAAATGAAGAAGGTCTATAGGAAACAACTCATAAACAGATCCGTTGATTGGGTCCCATAGTACTGACTTCTTGGGTACTTAATTTGGGTCAAGATGGCGGTGTATGATTTTTTTGGTATTTATATCTAGTTTTGTAGTAGTGTAAGGAATTTTATACCTGTATGTTTATCTCTAGGTATTAGCTAAGTTCTATCGATATGTTTGTCCTCCGGACATTGTATTTTATAGATTAGATGGCCGTGGGAAAATCGGTGTACGTATTGAGCTGACCATCAACCTAGGTACGCAGATGTAAACATCAGGTATTTCATATTAAAATCCCTTACTTATCCCTTTTTTATCTCGTCGAATAGCATAACCACTTATATTATTATTTAAATATACCATGTTCATTTAATTAAAATAAAACAGTCATATTTTTTCTTTATTTTCCTTAACCGTACTAAATGGGCGTTACCCATTTTTCTATTGATCTGTGAATTTACATAGCGTCAACACTCGTTAATAAGTTTGTCTATTGACAGTAGTAAGCAACATTGTGTAATCAAAAGGTGCAAATGCAAACATTGCCAGTAAAACCAAAATCCCCCTGATAGCAACGTCACCGTATTTAAACTTAATTCGCACGCCGCAAATTGTGGAATTGTGTGACATCATATTTTTCATCCTTGTATGTTTGCGAGTTCGACAAATGTCAATTGACATGTTATTCTTCGGGCCACATGATTTTTGTTTGACAACACTGCAATTAGTGATCAGAATTTTATTTATAGGTACCAATGTGTTAACATAGGCAGTTCTTTTAATTAACGCGTGCCATTTCTCAAATAATACATACTTTACTCTCTTGAAAGGGTTCGGTGCGTTTGGTTTGGTGACATTGTTTGAGTTCATTGAACAACTAAAAGTTTGATTTAATAGGTTAATAATAAAAAGTCGTAAATTATAAAAGTTTCAAAACTTTTTAATTTGTCAATGAAATAAATGAATGAATTCGGTGCTCTGTTATTTTTTTGGATTATTGTTGTTTTGCAGACCTTCGTGCACGAGTCGTCCTTTTACGAGTAAGTCCGATACAGTTAATTCATTATGAATTAAACAATGTTGGTTATATAATAAAACTAATAACAAAATATCAAACACAGTAAACATTGAACTATTTTTATAATTCTTTCATCAATAAAAAAATATTTTAAAATAAAGCGACAAAGTAGTATTATATTACCGAAAATCGATTGCTTACTTTAGTTTGTGTGGTGAGATCTAAGTCGCACTGCGCCGAGGGCAGGATGAATGACATGGAGATGACGTCCATCTCCTCGGAAGTGCTGACGAGGCCGCATACTGCCAGCAGCAGGTAGTGGAACCGTCCATAGCCTGCAAACCATAGCAAATTGCCATCAAAGCCCTTAGAATTGGCCAAGCGCGAGTCGGACTCACCCGTGGAGGGTTCCGCAGCAGCCAACTAATAACATAAAATAAAATCTTTTATATTTATTTCGGCCTCTACCACAACTACTATTTTCTCATAATAAGTAGTAGTACTTATTATGAGAAAATAGTGGTTCACCGTATATAACGTATAAAAGAAACTACTGACTATATATCGATCAAACCATATTTCTTATTTAGATTTTGTGGTAATGTACATCATATATATTTTTTGAATTTATCAATGTCTTATGGTAGAAGTTTGAGAGGGAGGGACGACGACGATGAAACTGTAGTTGTTTATACGTCATAAACGGAGGAGTTCTTTTTTTCATAATAAAGCAGTATTGGGTGCCTAAGTAAACAAAAATATTTTATTTTATGTTACTTGCTCCTGTGGAATCCTTCACGGGCGAGTCCGACTAGTGCTTCAAAAAGCTTGCAAATCCTCCAACATGATGATTGTATGTGGAGACTTTAATATTAACATTCTAGATCCAATACATTCAATTCAATCAAAATATCTTCTTTCACAGATACTTTTGAATCGGAAATTGTTATTATTATATTTTTTATGACTACCACCGAATCGGAATAAGTAAGATCTTCGAGAAGAGCCGTCAAGAAACTCGTTAGTCACTCTTTTAAACGTATCCATTGGTTACAGAGTTTTGTCATTTACCTAGAGGTAGCTTTACTATAATTTATAACAAAGATTTTTGTAACTAGTGCAATACTATGGTGCAAGATCTTTATCCATTAAATATTCGTTTACTGTATAGTACCGAAGTAATCTTGTTCATAAGGAGATTTTCAATCTTTAATTTACACTGGTGAATGGCAATTCGGCAAGACTTTGTTGTATTTTATTAAAGAACTTTATACCTCTCCCAACAAAAGATTTTGCTACTTTACTTAGTCTTAGATTTGGAACAGCAAGTTTTTTGTTTCTAGTATTAAAATTATAAGTCACATTTTTTTAAAATAAATTCGTGGTCATAAACTAGATTAAGGTAAATGTATTAAGACGTGGTCTAATAAAAAATGTTATGGATCGGATGGATCTTTTTTGAAGTTCAAAGTTCAAAAAGAAGTTTACGAAGAAATCTGAAGATCTTTGGGTATATCGGTAAGAATAATTAAATGAATTATTTAAAGTATACCCTATTTAGCAATCATATGTGATATTTTTCCAAATTCAATAAATTAATCTATTACATATAAAAATCGAATACGAAAGAAAGCCCTCCATCATATTTTAACTATAGTTGTTATTTCTAGGTAGGTCAGGAAGTACCTAAACAAAAAATAGTCTTGTTTCAAACAGTAATACGTAATTAGCGAGCACAAGTTCAGGTAAACGTAATCAATAATAAAGGTAGGTTCCTCAGTGGAAGTACAAGCAATTATTACTTCATTATCATTTTATGATTAAAAATAATTGAGTTACTTTCGAAATGAAAAATGCTTAACTGTTATCAAAACTGATGTCGCATTAAACTTAATTGGCTTATATTTTACTTTTAAGTTGATAATAAACTGTTTTTCACTTAAACCACATATTTTGGTTGCTACTGAGAATCAATAATCTTGTTCAAGTACTTTATTATGTTTAAATGGTCCTAAATCATCAAATTCTGTTTTATAAAAAAACCCTCAAGTTTGTTGGTCTTTTATGCGCAAAAACATGATACCTTGTTTTTGCAAAAGTGCATAGGTATTATTATTTCACACTCATACATTACGATGATACGAGTACATTATTGTGGTGGTGTTCATAAAAAACATTACACGTTCCTTATATCCTGCACGAGTGTAAACAAGCTGTGCGAGTAGGACTCGGTTCTGCGAACATGTTGTTTACGGGTGTACCAACGCGGGAATGCTAACTTGGCACTACCCATTCATGAAACGAGCCATCGCGACTACTGTTCGTATCTATTTACTAACGTATCATGTTCCGATTACTGCTGCCGTGAAGGTTTACTGTTGTATAATGTAGAGACGTTTTATGTTGCGCGGTTTTGGACTAACTTCAGATTGATAGGAAGTAATTTGGATGTCGTTAATTACCGATAGACATTTTTCGAGTTACACTTCGGGTCGACCGAGCCCTGGTTTACTGGCAAATTATTTTAAAAACATTGCGGTTGTGTTGTCATTAATTACAATAATAGATGTGCTCGCGACTTCGTCCGCTCGGAAATAAAAGAAACCTAGGTTACACTAATTTAAAAGAGAAAAAATATGCAATAAAATCGGTACATGGATGGATGGAACGGTTCATAAACTGACCAGATCAACGAGTGAGATAAAAATTATTCTGGTTTTTATGAAAAAAGGCAGTGATTGATATATTACAACACGCCAATTTCAAAAACAATTTATGAACAAACATTACTATTGAAGTTTCTAAACATAGCAGATTTCACAAGCGAAGCAATATTTACCGGTTAGTTCTATAGCCCTCTCGAAATCAGCTTTCTCGGAGGTGCCCTTCTCAGGGTCCTTGCCTGGTGTCTTCAGCGGGGGAATGACACCTGCAAAAAATTTAACAAAAACACAATTTAAGAACACATTAATCAATGTTGTTATGTTACTCTAACGTTTATGGGAAAACCTTCCAAAACCAACAACAGGTTCGTTTAAACAATTTAACGACACATTGTCTTAAACCACTATTCACCACGTTAATTTAAATTAACGTGGTGAATAATAATGCATTAAAAACATAATACCGTCCGTTAACTGCAGACCTTTATTATAAGTTTGCCTCGGAAATATTTTCAACTAAATCAACATAAGATAACACATCATCTTTGTGTTACGTTTCGCCAACTTTAGATATTTTTATCACTTGGATCATTTGTTTTAGCTACCGACTGCGTCACGATTTCCACGTATATATGCTTAGAGCTTAGTATATATCTAAACATGTCACATATTGTTTATTATCCCTTTAACCGCCGCTGACGGATATATCTAACAAAAATAATATATTTCTCTATTGTGTCTGGAATCCTGGCGGTTAACAGATAACCTGACATAATTAAATAAGGCGTTAGGTACAACGGAACATATCTCAGAGGCTCACTGAGTTTCTGGAGACATAGGGATTGTTTATGATATCTTTATTCAAGAACCGTTCACTTATGAAGTATTTGTCGGGCCTTAACTTATCACTTAATGGGACCACTATTTTTGACTTCAGGGTTTTGATCCAGTCTCACCTGCCCGAGTTGCATCTTATCGGACAGATCTTATTTTATTATAATAATCAGTATTAAAGCATCAGTCTGATTATTCGTGGCATATCGTAGAGAAACCATCATGACAAAATACAATTTTATTAATAGATATATATTGAGACACAAAAGTCCCAATATCTTACCGAGAGTCAGTGTTTTTGGAGCCTGGTCCGTTTAGCTGGTGGTCCCTTTTTACATCACAATCTGTAACAAAAACGATGACATTATTGTAAAGTTTATTTACTACGAATTTATACCTCCAACAATAACATCCACAATAAGATAGTTTGTCGGTTTCATAGAAGACAGGTAACTCTAATTTATAAAGAGGTGAGTAGCAATTGCCTTCTTTTATACAATCACGAAAAAGGTATTACAGTACAGTTGCTAACTTGTGACGTAAAATAAAATATTTTTATAAGTCACTCTTTTTCCACACTTCAGCCCGGTACCAAAAGCTTCGTGTATCGTGGTAGAAAAAGATAAATTTTACATTATACGAAGATACAGTCTTCCTCGGGTATATTCATTAAGGTCTCATTTGGTAAATCATACATACTTGTTGTGATTTTGACATAGATTTAATATGTACCTCAATGGATTTTGACAACAAATTGTAAAACTTGATTGTATTAACTAACTTGCTTTTTAATAATAATATCTAGTAGTCATCATCATCAGCTCATTAAACGTCTCCACGGAGGGACATGAGCCTAACCGAAAATGGTGTATAGGCCTTAGAAGTCGACACGGGCCCAGTGCGGATTAGCCGACTTCACGCACAACCTTTGAATTTCTTCACAACCGTGCGCAGGTTTCTTCACGATGTTTCCTTCACCATAAGAGCGTCTAATAAACATATCAAAAATATCATTTCGAAAATTCGAAAAGACATTGGTACGTGGCGGGATATGAACCTGCACCATCCAGATTGGAAGGCAACAGTCCAATGAGCTACCGATGCTATACTAGTATTGAGTGCAATGTCCACTATTCAATGCCCCGCCCAATGTGCACTGACCCCGTTATTCAACTTGTCTTCCACATTATTCTATTATACTATCTATTGCTCATCTATGAAGTTCTAAACGCTGTCATTATTTCAGTGGGAAATAAAGGCGGTAGTGCGTAGGTACTATGTTACAAACCTTAGATTTAATAAGAATTAATAACAAATTACCCGTGTAACAATGGAGTTTTTTTTTCTCTAAACGCGGAAATCTCTTGATCAATACGGAATGAAATCTTGTTAATCAGCTGATCGAGCATACGAGTTGCGTAGGTGCTTGACTTTATATTTTTATTATGTAACTAAATTACATAGTACGATGTATTTTATTTCTACCATTTACCACTCGTATCGGAAATATCTATCAAACTAGTATGTTTATCGGATATTTTTTCTCATAGTTAAAGTACCTGTTAACGGCTTCTTAATTTCGTTTTTTTAATAAATTTTGTGTTTCAAATAAATAATCATCTACTTAGTTTTTAGGTAGACATCGTTGTGATTATATCTTATTTTTCTACTAGTGTTGGCCGCAGATGGCCTATACAATTTCACCGTGGAAGTGACGACGGCATAATAATACCTATCGGTTTATTCTTTTAGATTTTATGGCAATCAAGTGGTCACAAATGTAGTTTATTACCACGGAGATCACAGATTTCTTAAAAAATGTAAACTTAAGGCTTACCCGTTTACTAATAAATAAGATTAGTTTTTCTCATTAGCCTAATAAAACTTTGCTCACAGCTGGTTGAAGTTTCTTAAAGTGAAATCTCTCAGTTAATTATGTACCTACTGATAGGTGTCGGTACACACACACATAAAAACCATTAGGAAATTCAGTATACTTATTTAAATATCCAATTAAGTGGTAACTCAGGGAACGTCCAAGAATTATTTAATTAATAATATCAACCTATCTATTCCTCATAGCTTCAAGTACCTAGAGGATAAAAATGAGGAAAATCGATTATTAGACGTTGACTTCTACATTGCTAATCGTACTTAGTAACAAAGCCTGCGATAATTGTAATCCTACGACTCTATTAAAGTATAAACTCTTAGGCCCGTATTTTAGAACGAAACTCAACGTAGATCTCCCCTGGTCCATCCACCTCAACATCGGTGGTGGCCACATGGGCATCGCTAACTAATAACTAATTTTAAGATCTTGATGTGATAGTAAGACTTAAATAATGTAAATAAACTAAATGTAAGAGTTATTGCTATACTATTATATAATATAAAATAGAGTGAGAGAGTAATTTCATTCAATTATTTTTTTATTATTCACTTCCCTTCTTTACCAAATGTAAATATTTATTTATTTTAATTCTGACTGTTATCCATTCCCCCTTTAACCAATTCTTTTGCCCCATGCGAGGAGCGCTAACATAATATTATAATAATTAATTTACAAATTCTTAAACTAAATTGAGTACGGACCATGAGTCCGTAGATGTAATTTTATTAATAAATAAAAAGTAGATCTTTACTAAAATTGAGGTAGAATGAAGGCGGCATCCCTTTCTAACTCTATTTAAGTAAAGATCGATGCTTGAGTAGCGTTCTAAAATACGGGCCGTAGTTGTGATTTTTTAAACGTAATTAAGAAAAAAATATAAATAGGAATGACTGATGATAATTGATAAGTTAACAGTCGACAGGCTGGTGGCGGATCTATACTTCTGTATTCTGAGGTTTATATATATGGTTCTACATGAAACGTAATTAACTAAAAAAAACTTTTTGTAGTTATTTAGTTTTGGCTAAGATAAGTGTTATCTATTAAACATACTTAAATTAATTACGAAGCAATGGTGTTTTTATCAAATTTTAAAATATAAAGATCGTTGAGCATTTTTTTTGACAAATGAAAGGTACCTACTGATTGGTATCTAATATATAGGTATATAACACATAACGTCTATAAGTCTATTTTGTATAACCTACACCTTATCCGCCTGCTTTATCTTTGGCATAACCGTTTTCCTCATCTATAATGTTTCAATGGTTGTTAATAAAAAGGAAGAGTACTTACTGTGGGGTTTCTTAGGCCCGGGGTCAGTTTCTACCATCCTATGCGGGCGGGCGGCGGGGGATGTCGGCGTCTGCGCGGACTAACACTCACTGGTTCTCAGTTCGCTTCCAACGGCGCTCGGCTCGTCTGTAACAATCACAAAAGGGGTTTTCTTATGATTGAAAAAGAAAGAAAACTTAAAATCATCTGTCGGACGCCTACGTGAACCTACCAAACAATTAATATAGCTCATTGTTTTCGACTGTTGCCTTCTAATTAGGAGGGCGCAGGTTCAAATCCCGCCGCGTACCAATGTCTTTTGGAATTTATGTGTACGTTCAACCGACGCACCGTAAGGTGAAGGAAAACATTGTGAGGAAACCTGCGAAGAAATACAAATATGTGCGAGACTAAGACCTATACATACACCCTACCCTATATATGCGTAGGTTCGTGCCCCTTGGCGGATTCATGTAAAGAGCTGATAATGGTGATGATGTGATGACGACTCTACTACGACACTTTTCAATCCAACTGTAAATTTAGTATTCCGGTACAGCTTTCATCTTAATGGTTTAAAATGGTAATTTATAATAAATTGAACTGTCTGCTGGTGTTACCAATTAAAATCCTACCATAAAACCGAACGAATGCGTGCAAAATTCTAGGTACTATTGAGACACAATTACGATCCTATTAGCACATTTTAAAATAAAAGGAATTAGGGGTCACCAAGGCCCAATACGCACACGATCAGGGGTCTAAAAGGCCGCTTTGAATTGCTATTAGATTCATAATACGATTCAGTTTTGATATAACAACAAAATGGTCACTTTGTGATACACGTGATTCATATTATGAATCGGATTTAATTGATGTTATGCAATTTATCCATTTGACAATAATTTCTATAAGAATTCGTAAAATGGGACACTACTACCTATCATTATGATGATGATATTAATTGAAATAATTAATGCCATACCTTGAAAAGACGTGCAAGGTATAGGTATAATATGGATATTTTTCTAAACTAAATTAAGATACGTGCGTTTTTTTTTAAAGAATTTCTTATAAAGCTGCATTAAATATTAAAGATCAAATCCTACTATAGTTTGAAAACATGACGATAAAAATTCTCATAAAAAACTCTGAATACGACTTTGGCAACTTTTCAAAATGCTGAATTTTTAAGTAGTAATGTTTCACTGCTATCGGAAGAAAGCCAGGCTTAATGCAGTGGCGTAATAAAGAGCAATGTTTTTCATTATTTTTCATAAATTATAAAAACCCAAACACTGAAGCAAGCTAAATCTTAACCGATACTTTTATGGTCTTTTTATCTTACGGTGAAGGAAAACATCGCGAGGAAACCTTCATGCACGCCTGCGAAGAGATTCGAAGGTTGGTGTTGAAGTCGTCCAATCCGCACTGGCCCGCGTGGACGACTAAGGCCTAATCACCCTTACGGGTAGGCTTCGTGCCCTCGTGGGGACGTTTAATGAGCTGATGATGATGATGATGACTTTTATGGTAAAAAATAAAATGTTTTAATTAATTTTTGTTTAAGTCATTCTTATATTAATTTTACAAAGGTTATTATTACCCACATAAAGGTATTATGTGGGTTCTTTTCAATGACACATATCACAATAATAAAAACTAATTAAGCATACATTGCTTGTATAATTGCATTGCTAACTAGCATATTATTCTCCATCTTCCTCATTTAGCATATAGCAATAATCACCGAGTCATTATTTAGTCTATTACATAAATTTTGTGCATTGAAAAGCAAACTTTTCAACGCCTGTAGACGAATACTCGTATTGACAAGAATGAATATTAAGAGATCTTGTTAGGTACTTAAACATTGTTTTCTAGACAACTAAATAACTCATTAATATTCAGCACCTTAGACCAGAACATTTTAAATGTTTAATGAGTTCTTCGCAGATACGCCAAAAGTACCTAGATAATAAGAGGTTAGCACAATAGTCCAACAAAAAAAACCAACAATATTGAAATTTTCAACAGTTGCTTCTTTTTATGCAATTAGATTAGATGCACTTAGTACACGCTGATTGTAAATGACTTCTGTCGCCAATAATATGATAAAATACACATAGACCGCCAAAATTAAAGGGAGAAGAATAATTAAGTAATCGTTGACTTAAAACGTAATAATGTCAAGCCAATGAACCCAGCTATTTTCACTGTTTGTCTTACAGAGTTTATCATTAAATAATGAAGTAGATGATGTTATTGCTTCAAAAAAGCATGATTGTTAGCATAAGAGAAGAGAAGATCGGAAAAATAAATATTAAATAATATATCCATTTCTACAGAACACTTTCAATAATAAAAGCATTTAAAAATACATTTTTGGCCATTTCAGATTATTGTCGCTTCACTATAAAAACTAAAACATACACAAAATGTTATATTAAATTTGCTTGCTTAATTACTAACTTTATAAAAGTTCAGTCATTACGAACATTGTTTGTATTAAACATAAATTGGAAAATCGATATTATCATTAGTATTTCCTGCATTGTACCCATACTATCTCTGTCACCAAAATGAGTCACCAAAGCGTAGTTACCTACTTGAAATCAGTGACGCAGTCCTCAGCAGGACCATGCCTCCCTCAATTAAATAATTTCCTGATCCAGCTGGGTCAGTCCAATATGAACTTGTTAAGTTCTGACTACAAAAATTGTGATGATTTAACGATTTTTTATTAAGAAAAGAAATGAATAAAATTAAAATGTACGTATTTATCAGTCTTTATTTGTTCATTGGGAATCAAACCAAACATCTAGTAACCGTTGAGATACCGAGCAAGATTTTCAAATTATATTGTCGAGCATGCGGGCTCATCTGACAGTAACTTCTCATAGCCAACCTTAATGCCGAGGGCATAGCCATGCCACTGCCTAATAGGAAGAAAGAGCTCTTTTTAAGCATTCAAAGAATCCAAAGAGGTGCTGATATTTACACTGAGCGGCGCGTTAGTTTCATAGTAATTTTCTGTTATAGGTACTCCTATATGTTTTCACCCCTGAAGATACACCGGGAATTTGTTTAGTGCCTAACCTAATTGCTTTAGTTTATTATTTGATTTATTCAGGATGAGGACTGAGGTTGAGAATCTTGTGAGTAAACATGACTCGGCCGAGTTGCTTGTACGTTGTAGCATTCGGAGCGTGTTTTATAATAATGCGCTCAGATGAGTGATCGGACAACAATAGGCGGGAAGCGACCGTCAGTGGCGCGGTACCTCGCTATTACCGACTTGGCCACATGGAACTGTGGAATCATACCAACTTATTTGACTTTGGCTACCAATGGGAAGTGCTGACTAATACCTATTGTATTTAGTATCGATTATTTACAGATATTAGTGCTCATGCCCAATTTTAGATACTGAGAAAAAAGTACAGCTCTATTTCCGGTTAGGAAAATAGTTAAGTAGATTATTATGTAATAATGACGTTTTCGTTAAAGAACTGACCTAAATATTTTTGGTAGGGTTTTACATAAAAAAATTATAAGTTATCAAATATCTTAAGTTCAAAATGACATTAATTGATTGAATTAAACAAGTTATTTCCTCTGACATTTTTTACAGCAGAGAATCTCAGAAGAAACATAAAGTCCAATATTAATAAAGTGCTAAACGAGTTCGCAATAGCGCAGGCCTTGACACTGCAACGTGCAATTTGTAATTATTATAAAAATGATGAAACAGCCCAGTAATACCTAAAGCAATATCTAATATATATCCACATTAAGACTAAATAAAGTGAGATCAGTACAATTTATATTTGTTGTTATTTTATTATTTAAATTATCGTATGATATTCAAATATTTCAAAAATAGACATTAACTATTTTTTAAAGGCAAAATAAGGAGTAAGGTATTGTGAATTAGACACACGTGACAGATAGATATCAATCAACATTGAATCACTTTATATACGATGATTGAGGAAAACATTAAATACATATAGCCAAATGATTTATAGCATTAAATTGTTGTGTGCTAATGGTCAATGGATGCTAATATGACAACGTAGTTAACCATTCCCCGTTTAGTTGTTATACTCGTATATCCAATCGTTATAAGTGTTTTACAGTGGGTTTAAAAACAATAAAAAACATTTCGTTTGCGAACTTAAATCGCGACTAAATATCGAAGTAGTTTTTAATGTTGCAATAATTGATTATTCATTGAAATATGACGATTTACGTGATAATTAACGTATAAGATAAGCAGAACTTCTTATAAGATATAAAATACAAAATCGTTAGTAGAATTGTTTAATTATGTACCAAATATGTTTTTTTTTTTTATAAAAATGTACGAAGTAACGGTATCTGAAATTATATCCCAATTAAAAATAAAACTAATCATTTAGTAATCTAAGATCTAAAAACGAGATTGTTGAGTGAAACAGGCTCTATGTTTTCTTACAATTCATCACCTATTATGAGCTTAGTTTATTAATTCGTTCAATTGTACGATAACAATTCATACAATGTCCCAATATACAAGGTTTTTACCATGTAAATGTTATTCCTAATAGGTATTTCATTTAAGTATCACCTGCAAGATCATCAAATAAAGAAATATTCTGAAATAAAATGTTTTTCGTATGTTTTGACCTACACGATTGTTTGTATATTTCACACTCACACCCATAAGCGTATAACCTTATTCAAACAAAAAACTGGATTGGCTTGTGTTGGCATACGTTTGCATTAAAAGTTACTTGTTTCCTGGTATCATAATTAATTACAGTTCAAATTATAATTTTATTAGCTTGATAATAGACATGAAATATACTTCTAATCCCCGTATGTTTTAAATTTAAGTTTATGTAACTTAAATTCAAAACATACGGGCATTAGAAGTTATTATATTTGTGCCTAACCTGAGTGCTAGTAATAATATTAAGGTTAGTGCTTGATCCGAAGCTCGTAGAATTCGATTCTATGGGGAGGTATTAGTTAAAGTTTAAATAGAACTTCCCATGCTGAATCATTAAATTGTCTGACAGGGATGATTCCATATATCCAAAGGCACTCAAAAAAGGTCAGAGATCCGTTCATATGTCTGTTTGTATTAGTGTGGGTAAATTATTTATTAGTTTTAAATAAAAGTATAAACCTAACATTGTTTAGTACAAGCTACTTTATATTTAGGTATTTATTTATTGGGAAAACAGATTATCCAAATATCAGGGGTGCTTTAGCCCACTACATTTCATAAAAAAAGACACGAATTGTTGAATCACCCTTATCCTCGCTGTTGAAAATATTATTGTGGGACTCTACAAATAAGCACTGTATATTCTGTCAATAAAAGCTCATAGATCTACCTTGTTTTGCACGATCTGAGTACTTAATGGTCGAGACCTTCGCGCATGTTTTACCAAAAATATCAGTGAACACATTAAAATGTTTATCAGCAAATGCCGTGAGGGCGGTCAGGGTTGCGGCACGGGTGCGGTGTCTTTAACATGTTATCTACTTCGCCAATACACACGCCATGGTAATACATGACATATTTTTAGGGTACCTAACTAGATGGATATTTGTCAATATTTAATGAAGACCTATTTAGTGCAATAGTTATCAACCATCGGCTACTACACCAAAGGTGTATCAAGTCCACGCACAATTATAGTTTCAACAATGTGTGATCATGAATGTCTGTTTCTAAGGGTCTGATGGTTTTAAAGATGACGCTAAGACACTAACGACCGCCTGCTAAGATTCTGGTCAACGACTAGGCTATGTACTCGTTGGTACTGGTATACGGATACCATATAAATATGGCGTTAGAGAGACCGTTCAATCTTACTAATAACATCCAACATTACATCCAGGCTGAACGGTTACTCAGGCTTGTAAGTGCCTACTAAAGAAAGATTTGTTGGAAACGTTTGTTACAAATATAAAAAACAAAACATAATTTCGGCATTCATGCTTCTCTCAATATTCTATATATCAGTGTTTGAAAAATTCCATTGTACCAGAGTAATTGTTGGAGATTGGACACGCTGTCTACACTGTACGTAATACTTAACAATAACATTGAATAATTTCCGATGATACACGTGTATGTTCAACCTGATTCACTTTAAGACTATTGTCACCCGGGACCCCAAAAACAAGTGCAATTCCTTAATTGTGTTTTTTTTTCAGGTAGATCCACAGGTGAGCGTCTGTGGCTCATTGGTGTGGAGCCTTGCCTTCCAATCTAAAAAGTGCAGGTTTAAATCCCACCACGTATAAATATCTTTTCGATTTTTCAAAATTATATGTACGTTTATCCGATGCTCTTATTTTGAAGGGAAACATCGTGAGGAAACTTGCGCACTCCAATGAAGAGATTCAAAGGTTGTGAATGATGAAGTCGGCCAATCCGCTCTGGGGACGACTAAGGCCTATACACCCTTAGGTGATTGGCTTGTGCCCCTCGGTGGTGATGTAACTATAATGAGCTGATGATGATATCGATCCACAGTATGCTGTGTTATTTTACTGCATGTTTCCTTAGACAGTTTTCATGGGACTGATTTTTGCTGATGACCACCACGTCATCGGGCAAGTTAGGTGCGGGAGGAGATGGCTCTCAACCTTAATTTTCAGACCACACTCAGTTATACCAAAAGTATAATTGTCAAGGATACAGTAGGTGATATGGAGGTGCCCACTCAGTCATGGTTGTTAAACATTGTCTTCCTTAGGTTTCATAAATCCTCACTCAAAGAAACAGTAAATTTTAGACAAGTGCTTTGGCCAATCACTGATTCACAGTACTAATACCTTTGTAATATTTATATAGTCGATTTATATGCATTTCACTGCCTGTGTCACCTTAACCCAGAACAAGACTGTGTATCGTGAACATAATCAGTATCGTGTGTCGTGAAATCATAAAAGGGGTTCAATGGATGAATCCAAACAGTAGCATCTTCAAGGAGTAAATGTATAACACCGCAAAATGTTGAATTTCTACCTATTATAATCTATCGTCGATAAATTCAATGGAACCTTATTTCACCTAACTTCGATGTTATATAGATCGTATATTCAAATTTAGACGAGCAACTTCTTTTCCTAGGTTGCATGTTTGACACTGAGTCGTTTAGGTGCAATGGTATCCAATGCAGTGTCAGATATCAGTTGATATCAGATAGAAACTGACTGATTCAGTGTCAATGCAGTGCCTAAACTATAAGGTTAAGATTTTTATGATGAAGGCCATCAGAAATAACGGCTTATTTAAAATGTACCCATAAGACGATAAACGGCGCTGCATAGTTGTGGAGTTTCGCTAATTGTTTATATTTGAAAATTATATGCAAATAGCGAACTTCACGAAGACAAGTCGCGGTCGGCAACTAGTATAATAATAAACCAACACACACATCATACTATATAACTCGACCGTAATTTTCAATGAACAAAATACCGGCATGATATTAATGTAAACACGTGAGAAAGAATTTTGTTTTCGCAGCTACTTCTTTTGATGTGAACAAGTATAACAAGCCGGAGCAGGAAATAAACGGTCAAGAAGGCTAGGCTCAAAGTCGGTTCAAAAACACTTGAGTGCAAGTTATGTGTACACCAGATATGCGAATCAATCATATGATTAATGCATCCATTTAACCGGTTAGCCTAGTAGCTTTGACAGGCGTCAAAAGCCAGTTAGGGCGATCGTTCGTTAATAACGATAGCTTGCTAAAACATTAAATGGAGATAATATCGTAAGCGATTAGAAGAATAATTTAATCTTGTTTACTTGACGATGTAAGAATGAAAGTTTTAAAATAGATTTACAAGTATTTGTGATACTTAACTCTTTGTATCCCAGAAATATTTGTCTATTTTGGATTGATATAGAGTCACTGAGACATGTAGAGTTAATGTTAATCCTGTTAATATATATTAACGTCTTTTGAGAATACGTAGCTATTAATACTTTGACCGCCTTGACGCCTTATAGCGTCACAAACAATAGGATTTTCAGTGTGTCTGGAATACTAGCGGTCAATGGGTCAATCATACCTATTCTCCAATAAATGCCATTAAGAGATATGGCTATAATTATGTAGGTCGTGTTTTTGCGCATTTTTGCCTTCTCACTCTCTTCAACCTGTTGCTGTCCAGTGCTGGACATAGGTCTCCCCCATTTATCGTCAGATATCCCCGCTACTTAGGTCTTTACTTATCAAGCCTCCACGAACTTTCCCAAGTCGTCGGTCAATTTCGCCTCCTATTAGGAGACATTCATATTTTTTCCTTAAGTGCCATGCATAACAATATATGTACATATATTCATTGCAATATCTAATTAAGAAGATTATAAATTTGTGGTTGCCAATTTAGGTGTCATAAAGGCTTACCTCATAGTATTTATAGCCGCCATACTGTCTTTAATACAATTTAATTATTAAAAATTAAATGTACCATATTTTGTTATACCATATTAATACTGCTAACTAAGTAGGAAATACCACATGAAACTTTGTCGTTAAACGTCAACATCCTGGCTTGTCTTTAAGAAAAAAATCGTTCTAAGTATGAGGAAACCCTTGCAACAATAGTGTTTGAACATAAGATATCACTGCAGGAATGAGTAGTTGTTTGATCTAGATTTAGGTCAGATAATCCCTCTGGCTTCTCGTCTAAATACAAAATTGCTTTAACTATAATTTATAGCGAGACGCCGCTACATGTTGTCACTGATCATCACTTTCGCTACGAGTAAGTTCATCAAACATGTATCTTGAATTTTATTACAGAAAGTAATATCCTAATTGCAACTTCGAAAATACATTTTTCAAAAACAATGTCGATTTCGATACAGAATATTTGAGTTATATTATGATATATTATAACAAGTATTTAATATGGTATGTATTAATATATAACTTACAAAAAAAATGTATTTCCTAAATTTATTTAGGTTGCAAGTATTCCATGTTGACTACTAGCTCAGTCTGCATGGAGGTCTTCGTTCAGCAGTGGACATTTTAGGTTTCTTATGCTAATGATAGTAGAAACTAATATAGCTTGCATTAAAATATCATATACTTATTTATGGACTCTTTTAATTAAGTTATGTATTGCTTATTTTTAACTTAAATGTTAATATATGTTTACTCATCTTAAGAATAGCCGTAATAACTAGTTATTTGTAAACAAGCTCTTCTCTAAGAGCAGTGGTGTATGTAACCTTCTCTAAGGTTCCCACAAAGAAGATATGACAATGAACGAATTGTATTATTTAAAGAGGCCCAGTTGAATTCGTCGCCAATGATGTGCTATAACAACAAGGCCTTCTTATACGCTCTGTTGAGGTGAAGCCTGTTTTACGACATATGAAACGAGAACAAATTTTTTAGTTCAAGCGATTTCATGGTATTGTAAACAGTTTTACTTTAGTTCGAGAAAATCAAATGTAGATTAAAAAGATCGAAGTACATTGCTTTGATTATAGAAAAAATACAATGTTCGAACATTGGTATTATTAAGAAGATTTTTCAAATATTATTACATATTCGAAGTCATATTCATACGTATAACGGTAACGCTTTTGGCGAAAGCACACGTATATTGTCAGGATAAATAAGTAAGTAGCCAATGTTAACTTTCTTTATAGACTTACAAGTACAATGACATAGATTTTTGTTTAGCAAGAGAATCAAACTCGTGTGCACATAAAGGATAAGTCTATCGTGATTAGTGAGCATGAAAAAATTATAAATAACGAGTACACACGCAATTAACGAGGATTTTAATTCAATGTTACTCGTAAAGTACGTAACTAATACTACAATACCAAGTTGTGGAAAATATGTGATACATAATATTATACAATCACAATGCAAAACCCAATTGTACAGTTGATACATACATGGTTACAGATCAAACGTTGAATGAATGCGTCAAATTACACAACTGTTTTAGTGAACGTGCAAAAATTTTATGGTTTGATATTGAGAATCCGTCTTTTCATAAATGTTTCATTTTGAATTGAAATAATGTATGACCAAATACTATTCATTCAAAATTAAATTTTAAAAAATAAACTAACTTCGAAACCATTTTCTTTTGAAGAATAAAAATGCTTGAATAGGTAACGGGAATGGCCATTTAAAAGATTAGGCATCATTACTGTTACAGTGAACCGTAATATCCTATTCCTATATACCTATTTTAATATACAGTGTACTTAGTGTAGTACCCGTTAATTGCCAAGCTAAATAATGGTTCACCATCATCAACATTACAACCTAAAATGTCCACTGCTGAACGAAGGCCTCACTAAAAATAAAGTGGTTTAATAATATAGTAACTTAATAATTTCTTACCGAAATCGAAGCGTCGTATAATATCTGATTCTGAACAAATATCAACACAAAGTCCCAAGCATTTCGTATATTTCAAAATGTCTTGACAGAAAGTTTTTGTCACAAACAATCGCAAAGACTGGAATCAAAAATCACTTTTGTGTACCGTATCCCGTCACTGATGGTCTTTAGAGTCCGCATAGAGCACACACAGATACCTATGTTATTATTCGCACGAATTTATGTTTGTGTATTGTTTTTAACGCGTGTTTGCTTCGAGTTCGCGATAGGTGCGAGTTGTAGTCGAGTCGCGGGCGGAGGCGTGTGCGCTGCGAGGAGAGCCGCGGTGGTGTGAAGCTTGAAGACGGTCACAATCCGTTTTGCACCTTAAGCTGAACTCATTCGCCCCACCTTGTTATATTGTTTCTGATAATTAACTTATTTTAAGGTTGCACGCTTCGGTTCCGCGACTTTGCTGAATGATTGCGTTGCCATTTCACAAAGAGCAAGGACAATTTTCAAGGTGTCATCTTCGGTTATTAAATTTTTCAGGAATTCTTAGCTTTTTTTAAGGTACACATTTTTTACTGAAATTGCTTTTGATACTTATTTTGAAACAACGATTTATTGTAGAAAATACTCTATATGAGATACAGACTCTACATTTTACTTCCATTAAAACGTTTTTGTCTTACAATTAATTCTATCTGTTTTAGCGAAACGATAAGTATTGTTTTAAAGTTGAGTCACTGTTCCAAACACTTGTATATTGGAATGCAAATAAGATGTCATTTTGCGAAATCGAATAATAGAGTTCATCTTAACAAAACGTGATATATTTTAGTTATATTATGGATTACATAACATCTTGGTTCAGGTACTTTTGATGCCTAGACTAGTGATGTTTTTTATTTAATTAAAATAAAATTAAATGCTCTCCACATAGAGGAGGTATGTGGTGTTTCACATTGCAGTTTCATATAAACCACATAACAAGAACAGTACTTTAATTGGCACATCTGAACTAACCATAACTATAGCACTGTGATATTTATTGTTAAATGTATGGTATGAATAATGCACGACATCGGATAATGCAAACATATCGTAATTAACAATACAAGACTTTTATAAATTTGCATAAATATTAAATTACATTTATCAAAACTTGTAACGAAAATTTATAAAAACAAGTTAAATTTTCCTAAGTAATTTCGGATGAACTCCGTTATTTGTTTGCAAGTATCTATGCTCTAGTTCAAACCAATATGAAGGCAGTTTACACGTAAAACTATCCACAATACAATACCTACAAATTTAAGATAAATTCGTGGAGTAACAGGATAAATCTGAAAAGTTATTTTGTGCTCCAAATAAAATTATTTTTATGTGGAAAGGTTATGTGTAAGATTTTAAAAACCTTGGAATAGGCCTGATAATATAAGCATACTCTTAATAGAGCAGTCATAAAAATAAAGGAACATGTTAATAATATAATATAATTTTTATTTTTGTCAGTTTAATGAACTTAATACTCAATTTTTTTATTGCATTCCATAGTAGTAGTGATGATGATGATGATGGACTTACAAATAATAAAGGACCTTATGGACCCTGTCGGCACAGCAACAATGTAGGAGAGAGGAGGAGGCTGGATTCTGACGATACAATTTAATTTATCTATATGTGTGAGTATATATATATATATATATATTATATATATATATTTCTTTACAATTTGTTTTATGTATGCCTGGTGCTTAGTAAGCGAACAGTTGTTAAATTGCTGGCCATTGTGGCAAGTATAATATGAGGTATATTTTGATAAGGAACAACTAAATTAGTAGACATTGTTTATGAGATGGGTATATTCTCAGCTGTTACTTGATTAATAAGCAGCAAGTCATTGATTTTCTGCTTTCTATATCAGTCACTTTATTGCAATGATTTATAAATATTAATATTCATAATAAGTATGACGGTTAACTTATAGAGCTGTCTATAGAAATATGGTCAAAATAATATTAAATGTACTATTTAATACCATTAACGCCCTATCGCCGTTTTGCTGATGTAATAAGATGCTACACACCGTACTTACTCGTATATAATATAATAAAATAATATTCACTTACATTCACAACTCTAGTCCCAAACTAAGCATTTAGCCTGTAATATGGATACCAAACAACAGATAAATATACATATATATATGTTTAAGTACATACATATTATACATAGAAAACAACCAAATCATAACAAACACACATGTTCATGCACACAAATGTTTGTACTGCCCAGAAATCGAACCCGGAACCCTTGGTGTAAGAGCCGACATCTCCACCACTTGCACAACAGGGGTCGTCACTAACAAAGTAACTAATGTTTGTTTACAAACACTTGTTGGTGTGGTGTACACCAATTGTAGGTACTTTTTCAGCGTTAACACACCAGATTAGTTTCGTCTAAAACGTCGGTCTTTCAAAAACTGTTCAGGTTTTATAAATATTTGTTTTAAGAAAAAATACAAGTTTCTAATAACAAAAGCTCGCATGTGAAATTTGAACAAAAGTAAGAATACACAAATAAAAATTAAAATGTATTTAACCGCAAATATAGGTAGGTGTTAAGTCAAATATATTTCCGAGTCTTTTAACCTTCAACGAACAATACAGAAATTTTGGTAATTTAGTCGTGTAGCCATAGATTAGAATATCATTTCACGGTACCATTTTCTATTACTTGTTAAAATAGCCACTTATGTATATTATCTGTGGTAGGTATGTCGCTACGCGGCGCACGCGCGCTCCGAATGCTACGGCGTTCCCGGACGGACGCTACTACGATTTATCAACTTGACTTCTAAACATACCTAAGCAATTTGTTTAAAGGCAAACAAGAAAGTAGCAATGCTAGAACTACATACTTCCGCGTGGATGGAATTCGCTTTATAAACATTTCACACTCGTTATTATATTTAATTGCATGATTATGTATTATAGGTACATTATTTTATCAACATAAATAGTTAATTTTATATAATAAGCATACCAAGCTACACGTGGTGTAATTTGGTATGGTGTGGTAAAATTTTTGTTTACGTTTAAAACATTTGTTTTGTCAAAATAGACGTGTTGTTAATGTGTATCTACCACCCCAACACTTTAAACTTCAGGATGCCAGCCATCCCACACAGCATAACTATCGAATGGGGAGATCGGACTGCGCACCATGTGGTCTTAATGCGGCGCAATTCGCATTATATCCTTATCCCATCGTAGCTGGGACCAACTAATAATTTTCGCTCACCCACCCGATATCTGTCCATTGAGATAGTTGCTTCACAAGCACGGTGAATTACAAATGTTTGTATATAAAGAAGCATAAATGAATTATTTAAAGATTTAAAAGATGATGAAGGCATTGCTTTTTGTTTTAAATTTTGACGTGGAATATTCCCTAAATATTGCAGATGCCAATGATGAGCATTGTTCGAGCCTTACGCAATTCGAGCACGTCCTTGTCAAGACGAACTAACAACGTTAAATTATTAATAATCAAGTAAAGTACCTAAACCTACATTCGTCATTTAATTGTGTACTTATATTTTTTGTCAAAGAAGAGGTACGTTATTTGTGAGTTATTTTCGCCGTATATTATGTATTGTACATAATTTAAAGCATAATTAGGTGTTTTTGTAGAGTTCGGGGTACATGTTGATATCAATTGTCTGTTTATTATTCCTAAGGTGGGTACAAAAAGTCAATGACCATATTTGATACGGTTTGGATAAAAAAAGAATTTAAAATAAATATCCTAGGTTTTTCTAATAACCTCAGCTATCTGCCAATAAAAGACCCATCAAAATTAGTCCTGCCATTTCAGAGATACCCCGAACACACAGACAGACAGACAAGAGGTTTTAAAAAATGATAGATTGGTTCATGCACAGTATATATATTCATATGCATGTAGTATTTAAAAAAACCTATTCAATATCACAAAGAGACACACTAGATTTATTTATATATATAAATATATTAGTCACTGTGCGTATCACACATTTAAATGGCAAATGTTACAAGTTTTAAATTGTGTTGCATGGATGTCAGAATGTAATATGTACGTAGGTATGCTGTGCAGGAAGGCCTGTTCACTGAAGAAGGACGTTATAGGCCGATGATTATGATGATATAAAAACTTACAGTGATTATAAACGGCTAAAGAATAATTTACTTGTGGATTAAAGTCCGAGAATAATTTCACAATTTAATGAGCTGAAAACATTCAGTTAATTAGGGAGCGTTCAAGTATTACGTAACGCAATTTGGGGGGGGGGGGGTCTCGTAAAACGTTACGATGCGTTACACGGGCGGGAGGGGGTCCTTCTTACAACACGTTACGTAACATTATTTCTTTTTTTTATATAAAAAAATAGGGAAATAAACTCCCAAATTGGCAACCCTTTCGTTTACGTTTTACGGGAATCTCTCGATTGTTAAAATAAATTAATAAATAAAAGGTTAAAATAAATATGTTTTTTATTTGAAGAATTTATTAGTAAAAAAGCTAAAATACTTAGGAGAATGAAGGAGAAAAACAATTGTGTTTTGTAAAAAAATAAACAAAATACGCAGGTGTTGCGAATTAAAAATCTCTTGTTTTATTATAAGGCAATTAAAACTATACGAAGGATAAAAACTATAACAACTTTTTGCGACTTCAGGGTAAAAATGATGACTTGAGTGTTACGTAACCTTTAGAGAGGGGGTGGGGGGGGGGTACAGAAAAACGTTACGGAGCGTTACAGTGGGGGGAGGGGGGGTCAAAAATCTTCAAAAATTGCGTTACGTAATACTTGAACGCTCCCTTATTGAAAGACCTATCTATTTCTGCAGATTCTATTATTATTATTTTTAATTTATCTGTGTCGTTCCACATGCTGGCTGTTAAGTCATGTTTTCATCATTTTTATATTTGACAGGAATTCTACATTTATTTTATGTATTATAAAATTAAAAAAGTTCCTGTCAAAACATTCACAAACCAATACTAATATACTGTTGTAACTTGAAAAAAAAAACAATTGACATGTCACGTCACGTACCTATGGATACTATTTATGGATTATCGCCTGCTGCAATAATTTTAGTTATTGCTGTAGAATCTAAATAAAACTCAAAGGTGACTGACTGATATAGTGGTATATCAAAACACAGCCCAAACCGCTGGACGGATCGGGCTGAAATTTAGCATGCAGGTAGATGGTATGACGCATTTGCTAAGAAAAGATTTGGATTAATGGTACCCGCCAGGGGTTAAGGGAATAAATAATGAGTTACCGCGCGGCACTTCTCTTGTCGCATGAGCTGCGCGTCCTAACGTGACATGACGAAGAGATTTTAAAAAAATTTGGTAGGTGCCTAGTGGGCACCGGTCATGGGTTCGAATCCCGCTGGGGAACGTCCTTTGTGCGGTTTTTCCTAGGTTTGGTTATGGCATTGCAGACTGATGCACCTGATTGTCCGAGAAGAAGGTTGATTTTCCATCTTCATACCAATCCACATTGGGCCCGCGTGGTGGGTAAAGGCCCAATCTTCCCATATCTATGCTGTGCGGGAAGGCTTTTGCTCGGTTTATGATGGGATATAAACAAATACATATTGTTGATACCCTTTAAGTATCCGTTCGTTACTTCTTATTATATACGTATTATACTCGTGTAAAAGTATACACGAGTTATCACGTCGCGACTTATCACGACTTATTACGACTTATCTGTCTCTAATAATGTTTAAATTAAAATGAATTATTCAAATTTTAATTAAATATCTACACAATGTTTAAATTTCCAAAGTAGAAATCGTAAAATTACGTAATCGACATACCTATATATTAATAAAATATAATCTAAATGTGTTGCTAGGCGCAAAGCTCAAAAGTGTTTAAACCTAATTGACCGATTCCTTTTACATTACTGTCAAACGGAAAGTGAAAACTTCTATGTAAATTATATAGATGAAAGGATTGTGATAATAATTATCATGATTCTTTCATCATCATCAGTTTACGTTGCTCTTCTGGACACTGGCCTTTCCACATGGCCTTTGTGCTTATTAAAACACACGTACACAGACGTTTTTTATTTTTTTTATTAAGGTAATGATCACTCTGAAATATGTGTTTCTATCTAAGACTGCGACAGCCTAAGATAACTTTTTATCGACAGTTAGTCCTGGCCACAGGTCCTGTCAGCTATAAATAAAAAAAACATGTATACTTAATCATCTTTTATGGAATAAAGGCAGAAAAACCTCAGACTTGCTAGTTGTTGTTGTACCTTTAATTAACAAAACATAGAGAATGGTTCGTACAATATTGTAGACTGATACAATAGATAAAGACACGGCCTTCAAATTGAATACGTACATTTAAATTACATTGATATTAAAATTCTAGAATAATGTGATCCATTCTGTCTCTTTTTATTTGAGACACGATATAGAAATTTGTAAAAAAAACTTATCACTACAAGTTGTATTCTATCTACACACTAACTGACGTCAATAATTTTATAAATCAACTCATTAAATGCTTATTTATTTGTAGAACGCAATTCGTATTTCAATGATAATTCAACAATTCAAATTCAAAATGACTATTAAACAGTTTCAATACTGTTGATAAGGGATTTATTTGCAGTGATCCGAATCACCTAATAAATTCTACCAATATGATAATGCAAGTGTTCGAATGTTCAATACTCTTTTGACGTAGTACTTTAATTTTTTAAAGAAATTCCTGTATGGTTTCAAAAAAGTTCCATATCTAAGTAAAGGGACGTCGACGTCCATTTTAATCGACAAATAAACGTAGGTAATTTACTCAAAAATACAATTTGCCTGACAGTGGGTGCAATGTTTAAACAGTACAAAGCCTGAAAAAAATGTTTTTGTATGTCATAAGCGAAGGGGACCATGAGTGCGCTCACCTGGTGGTAAGTAATACACCTGACCATGACAGGTGCAGTGAAAAATGAAATTAATAACAGTAGGTAATCATTATTTTCCGTCAACACTGCTCTGCGCCCGTCACCCATGACGACAGATGTGTGATATCTTGTACCCGGCATTTAACTCATCCCAAAACATAGAAGTGCAGAACACTCCTATTTCACGGGATGATATATGTCACTGCGGTGGTATCTACCTAGGCGACTCAGTACCGAATCTACCACGTTGGATCTATTGTTGCTTAAAGAAGATACAATCAACATGCGGGTGAAGTCGCGTGCAAAAGCTAGGTAAACTATAAGGCAAGGATGTGGCAGTTAAACGTAATCGCTTAATTGGAGCATTGCCTCAGATCGACACGCAGACGGGCGAGCGTGATCACCACTTCTGGTGACAATACCACACCGTTATAATTAAAACGACCTTAATCTTATTTTCTGCTTTTCCCATTATTACCTATCTACTATTGTAAACTGTCAGCTTTGTGGATCAATAATTATCGGGTTTCTTACTTCATCGCTCACTTTTTATTATACTGTGTCAAAAGCTTTTAATTGATCCCTTTTTATAGAAAACATGATTGATTTGTCACAATGTAATATGAGAAACGGGAAGAACACTTTAGTTGTATCGCGCAACGATACGGAGTTTTATAAATTCTTAATCGATACGTATACTTAAATGATAACATCTCATTTATTTGTATTAAAACGAGAAAAATATTCGTACAATACATTTTGGACACATTCATCATCATCATCAGCTCATTAAACGTCCCCACTGAGGGGCACGAGCTACCCTATGGGGTGATTAGGCCTTAGTCGTCCACGCGGGCCCAGTGCGGGTTGGACGACTTCACGCACAACCTTTGAATCTCTTCGCGGGCGCAGGTTTCCTCACGATGTTTTCCTTCACCGTAAGAGCATCAGATAACGTACATATATATTGGTACGTGGCGGGATTTGAACCACAGCCCTCCCGATAGGAGTACGACAGTTCACACATTGAGCCACCGACGCTCTACTCATTCATACTCTCCTTCGAAAGTTTCAACCCTATGTTAAGCATTTATGAAGCAGTATAAAATGTCTTTAAAAAAGCTACAATAAAATAAGACCGATACATAGTGTATTAAACACACATTTAAAACACATCACGGACAACACTGAAACACCAATCAATTAATAATCAAACAATTTTTATCAATTAGGCTGATGTTCAGTAGCTTTCCCTAAAAAGCGCCAACTTCCTATTCCGATCCTGAGCAACGTAAACGCAAAGTAAGGCTTGGATGGCACCATTTCCTTGATAGGTAATATATTTTATTTACCCTCTTTAGTTAAATATGTTTTACAAAGTGTGTACATATAGGTATTATCTAAAGCAATATCAAAACAGGTCCCCGCTAATGTATTTTGTAACTGATTAGCTTTTGTTTATGGGAAAATAATAAAAAAGCAGACCTCACAAAAAATAATCAACGCATTTAAAATGCTTAATTATGAAGGTTACATACCTATGTGTAGATGGGATTAATTAATCGTAAAAACTTTACACAAAGGTGTTTGCGTCGAAGCTAATGTCGAAAACAAATGAGAGTGCTATAAAATGTCTTCAGTCGAAAATGCATTAACACGTTTGACACCTCGACTTGACGTAAATAATGCGATGAATATTGAAAAGCACACAAAACACGCAAAAACCTAGGGCACACATTGCTTGGTACATATTTACACTCATCACTGTAATCTGTCGCTTAATGTATTTTGCCTTCTAGCCCAGATTATGAAACAAATTTTATGTACTAGGTATATAGCTAAATGCCAAGCTGTATTATAGGCATGTTTGTCATACCAACATTGCAGACACGAGTATTCTGAGGAGATCCAGTAATAGTTCCATTTAAGACAAAATGTATAGAACAATAACATTAGCAAATCACGACCGAAGATAGAAAATTGAGCATCATTAAACATTAAAATATGATGATCTACATTCCTACTAAATATAATTAATGAAAATTCTTGGAATTAGTTATGTTCTGAGTAAGGCATAAAAATATTTGCGTCTGTGCAAGCTCCCATTTTTTACTCCTCAGCAATACGCCGTGTAGACGTTCCCAGTGGGGCAAAAACGATATCATTGTGTCTTCAGATTTTATTGAATTTTGTTTACATACGTGTAGCTAAGTATTTCCTCATGTACGTATAGCGTTAAAAAAATATATGATTTATTTACAAAAATATGTAACATTTTAAATAGGTAAATTCCTATATAGGTTAATTCATGTGACGCAGCACCTCTTCTTCTATTTTTAAAGCTATGAATACTATGATCTAACAAAATGAAATACATTTAATTAAAACTTCCAAAATGTATCGGCTTATATTAGGTCCGGGATAAGCAATATTTTTTCTTTCTTTCTTTCATTACAATATTGGCTATCACAAAAAATAATATGTGCAGTGAAGGATATCAATTTAAAGACTCAAATTAATAATAAAAAGTAAATAGATATGGGTTTAGTATTAGTATTTATTTAATCTGTGATACAGGTAAAACTGAAAGTCTTAAAGAAATGTAAGTATTTATCACAGTTACTGTGATACTCAGTACGTAACTTCGAAACAATGCAAATACAATTTGTGACAAGTGTACGCGTGTTATTCCAGCCCAATTTTCGATGTCACCGGTGTTTATGACTCGTTCAAAGTTTAGTGACTTTGTGTCCGAGTGGAGAGCAAGGCGAGAACAATATAGATTAGATATGTGGCCTCGTGGTCCCACGGCGGGGACCGGTCCGCCAAGGTGAAGGTTGACACCGCCACAGAGCCTGCTCACACCTCTAGCGTTGCATTCATAACATAATTGAAAAATATCCTGTTGATTTTTTTAATATATAAGTATCTTTCATTACCTCCATAAGCCGACAGAAAGATTAACTCTTGTTTTGAGTAATACTTCTATGATGGTTAATAAGATTTCAATTATAAATTATGACATAATTTAAATCAAATATCAAAAATATAGAACTTAATAATTTTGATCAAATATCAAAATTTATCTAATAAACAAATGTTTCTACAGCATTAAAAAAACATACTATATGTGAACAAATATAGTTTAAGTTTTATGATAAATTTAATGTGTATGTATACATACACCTGATAAGGTGTTCGTACACAAGCAAAAACTACACAAAACCTATCCCTAAACGACAACCTGTTTCAAGTTATAGGTACATTAAAAATTCTCTATTCTAGTCTATTCTGTCGTATTGTGATGTAATAAGAAATTTAACATTATTTTATTTAAAGTTTTTGCAAAGACACAATCGGTCAAGTGATCACATCATTACATATTCAATCACATGACTGTGTAGAGAAAACGAGAAGGCATGAATCATCGTTCTCGTATTAGTGTTAAATTTTGCAAACTATTTTCGTACTATCGTAAGAAGGGAAATTGACAAATATAACTAGGAATTAGTTTATGTTAATTAAGTATAAGTTATTAAAACAAAGCTAAAAAACTTATTAAAACCGATGATTGGCCTTCTCAGCCACTAAAACTAAATATTTAGCACAGATAAAATATATATACTAAAATATTATTATAGGTTGATTTAGGTCAAATATAAAAATATAGATGGAAAAATATTTAATAATTAAATACGGATAGGTACCATTTCTTCGATTATTTCGTTTTTGGTTATTTTTCGTTAATTCTTTTATAACACATTTATGTGTAAGCAAAGCCGTTATTAAATTAGAAATAAACAATTTGTAGTTTGAATAAAATATTATACTAGAAAGTTGTTTTATGTACACTTTCTCCGTTGCAAAATCAGGATTAACGTACACAAGCCGATAGTTTAGGTCATTTTTTATTTAGATTGGTAAATAGAACCATACATAGATGTTATGGATTGATTTATGAGCTTAGCCGGTTTTCGAAAGGCATGCAGGAAAATGCATGTATTTGTAGCACAAAATTAAGAATTCTTAAATCTGTTATTTGTAGATATTCAACAAAGTAAGCAATCCGCTATTCCCAAACAAGGAGCGGTTATTTTGGAGAGTTATTATTAAATAGATGATAATTTATTTATAGCAAGTTGAAGTGGCAGTGGGTAGGACACATAGTGCGTAGAACCGATGGCCAATGGGGCGGAAAGGTTCTCGAGTGGCGTCCACGTAACGGGAAAAGAAGCGTAGGCTCACCCCCAACCAGATGGACTGATGACCTGGTTAAAGTGGCGGTCAGCAGATGGATGACGGCTGCTAAGGATCGGTCCGCGTAGAAATCATCAGGGGAGGCCATTTGTTCTGCTGTGGATATATTGGGCTGTAATGATGATCATGTCACAAACACAAGAGATTGCGATAATGATAAAAATGCAGATAAAAATACTCCAGGTTTAAATTCTATCTACTCTCGACGTAGGGTTTCCAATCAGAAATTCGTACTTATAGGGTAACAATAATAAATTAAAGAATTATTTATCAAAGCTTAAACTTAAAGATAAAATTTAATTAGCATATAAAAGACATAGCTAGATTCTTTAAACACAAACATGGTCTTGTATTCAATGAACCTAAAAAAATCAGGGAACCTAAAAAAAGTCGGGTAAATAAAGTCAAATTACATAACTAAGGTATGTAAAGGCTCAATAGCGTAGCAATTCATCTATTCATAAACAATATACATTGTGTTTGAAATACATATCTAATTTACATTGAAATAAATAAATCACAATCATAATTAAAGAGATAAATCATCGTACAATAGCAAATCTAGATAAAATGTCAACATAATTTATTTAGTCAGGTTTGAAATTTTACAATAATAATTTGTCCAAGTTTAGCCAATAGCGCCTAACGCATTGGCTTGGCGATCGTGAAGCTAAGCAACTATCGTAATGGTCCGTCAATTAGATAGACAAATGAAAAATAATATTTGAATTCCCTGCTACCTTTATAAGGAATATTGAGATTTGAACCTGGCCACCATAGTTGGATGGTATTACATAACGCCTGACGTCCGCATTGTGTCCGCGTGGTAGACTACTTCAAAACATAACCCACCAATCGCAACATAGTAATGATGTATGGGAAGGCCTTTGTCCTGCAGAGGGACGTTAATGGCTGATTCTGGGATTGAAGCATGTGAATGTCTTTAATATTTATTCACTGACATTAATTCAGCGCCATCTAGCCCCATATTAAGCAAGGAGCTTAAAGTTAGGGTACTTGCTCAGCTGCGGCTCAAGGCTTCAGATTATATTGATGAGAGGTGACTATTTTATGATGTCTTCATTTATTAATTAGTTGATAAGCCTCTTCGGAGCACGGTCTCGCTTCCTGTGCCACTGTCCCTAGCTTTATTATTCAATCACGTTCAATTTGTTTGGCTGGTATGCAGCGCTGGGTCTGCACTCACCGTTATACATACTATAATAGGACGAACCATGTGGTGAAATGGTCGAGGAGTCGGCTACTCCACCAAGGGTTCCAGGTACGATTCCCAATCATTAGTAACATTTTTATGCATGAAAATATCTGTTTGTAATGGTCTGGGTGTTTCTATGTAAAATATGTATGTATTTAAATATTTTTATCCGTTGTTGAGTTCACATATTACAGGCTTAATGCTTAGTTTGGGACTAGACTTTATACAATGATTCAAATAATAAAAAAATAATTTTATCGTGTTTCAATGCAATTTAGGTATTATTATAGTAATAGAATGCAAAGGAACACGCCTGGGAAATACCTCCACTAACTGGTACTTTTATTGAACTTTCATATCTTAAGTGATATTTAATATGAATTTATGCGAACGTCGCTGATGACTAAGTGTTGTTAGTTTATCACGTACAAAACAACATATTGGCTTCTGCACATAATATATCTTTTGTCTTCAAAAGTCGTCAGCCAAAAGACCGGTTTAATTCAAGTTTGGCGTCAAAATGTGGGGCACCTTATCATTAATCACTTACTCTACTACACAAATGGAATAAATGGAACGTAATTTGTTTACATTTGTAAGTAGTGCAAAATAGAAAAATAAGTGTTAAGAAATAGGCCTCAAAAAATCTTAAGGAAAACTTGAAAAGTTATCACTGAATACCCTCTCAATCAATATTCGCACGTGTCAGACGGTTTGACTCGAGTAAAGATCAATAACCGGAGCTAAACAGTCACGCGGTTAGAAAATATTCCCATGTAGATTTGTAGCTATTATCTACTTTTACTTAAGATTCCTCTTATTATATTCATCGTTTAGTTCTACTTATAATTCTTAGTAAGTTTTATTTTAATTTATCATAAGTTAAGCAGACGAGCCAACGATTTACGTGATGGTTAGTGACACGTGACTAATGAATAGTAACTCCGAGTGTGTTTCCGGCCTTAAGTCGGAATAGGGAAAAAAAATATCGAGGAAAGGGTTTTGAGCCTCTGGCGATCACAGCATGTTATGTTGTTTGAGCCGGTTTTTAGCGAAGCTGTGGTATCCCTTCATTCAAGCCTCCATGCGTGCCAGTCGTAGCTCTTCCACGTGTATGTGTCCTATGAAAGCCTCTTTCTAGACTTTGAGAGAAAGAGAAAAAAAATCAACATCATCTTTTACAGTCTTTCTCGAAACGAATATCATCCAGCCAACATATTATAGTGTCGACGCTTAGCGTGTCTGATTAGCGTAAGTCGAAGTAACCCGATGTCGGTGATGAATCGTTGTCGTAGTAGACTGTTGTCGAATAAACATTTTGTCGGAGTAAAGTAGTATCGGAGTGATGACATGTCTATCTAATGTATTGTCGAAATTGAGCTATGTCAATGTTTTATGTTGTCTGAGTTATATGTTGTCGTATAAAAAATTGACGTAATTAAGATTTGCACTCAGTAACTACGCACATACCTATTACTTTGGGTTCGAGACTACTTAAAATGTGTTAATAGATCTTACTTTATGTATTTAAAACTGTAACAGGACAAAAATAAGTAGGTAATAAGGAAATCGTCAAAATATTTTTAGCTGCGAAATACTTTACTAAATAATTAGCCACAATGCCATCACAAAAGGCTAAGGGTTAAGGTTTATTTATATCATTGTAAGTCGCATAAAATATTTATATTTTTGTGTAAAAATTCTATTAAGACTCGAATTAAGTTAATATAATTCTTTATAATAAATCTGTTTTCCGCGTGTATTTTCATCCTACAATTCAAACTGATTTTAAAATTAAACACGTTTACAAAATAACTGTAAATAATACAGTAAAATTAGTGCTAATATACGAAAATCACAATAATTTGGTATGATTTTGTCCATTTAAAAGTAACATAATATAAAGAAAATATACCTACGTTATAAATATGGATGTAAAATGAATCATTTACCTTAATTTTTATTTTTTCGTCAGCCTAATGAATGAAATGTATAAAATCGTGATAACTAAGTACGTTGTTTATCGATGACTAAGGCATTATGCATTTGTTTTACTAGGTACACGGATCGACGATTGCGAAAGGTCGCTGGTGGAGGCTGGATGAGAAAAGCGGAGGACCGGGGCTATCTGGCGTAAACTCAGGGAAACCATAGATATCCCAATACAACTATCCGTGAAGGAGATCCATGTCCAGCAGCGGACTGCAATAGGTTGAAGAGAGAGAGGAACATGGACAATCACCTGTTGTTATGAGCGCAAATTTTAAAGTTTTTAAACATAGATATCAATTTTAAGCTGCCCTAAAGCGATATAGAGATGTAGGATTCGAAATGATACAATATCATTATTTATACATGCACCTAAGTAAATTATCATTACTCTTAATGGTTCAATTTTTTATAAGTCCATGGGTACATATTGTTTTAGTCAAATTAAGAAATGACTCAACATCCTAAAATTAGGTACTCTCTTTAACAAGTAAATATGTAATATGTTTAAATAAGATGTTTTTATTGGTCGCTATTTCATTCCAATATTTTAGATTATAAGGGAAATAATTTTGGAAAAAGTATCGAGACAAGAGATGGAAATACAGTGATGGCACATTAAAATACAAATCTCATACTCATACTATTTCCACGGATGCCAAAAGAGGCTAAAAACATAACGCATAGCAGCGTATTTATATATCTCACGTTATAAAAGATGAAACCGACTAAAACTGACCTGCACTATCGTGAAGCAGGCCCAAACCCAGCAGTGGACTGCCACGAGCAGTTATGGTACAAGTAAAGTTAAGGTGAGTAAATAATTTGCATCAACACAGCCCTGAGCCTGTCACCCGATAAGACAGATGTAATAATTCTCTATTATTGCTTCTATACTAACTTCAGTATCAGGTAGCATAATGAGCTTAACTACAGAAACGAACAAAGAATAATATACACAAAATTCATCAAATGAACAGTAGCGCGCGACGCGGCATTCAACATTGACACAGCAATGTGAGCTATGATTTATGGTTGTTTGCCGACCGTGTTTGTGCTCGCCCGCTGTCTCGCAAGAGATAGCAGCTGTCAGCCACCTTAGCGCCTCGTTTTACATTAAAATTATACTAGTAGAACGAAGACTTTTTTACCGAAAATATAGGCGTGGTCTGATAGAAAGTGGGTCATCATTTGCCATCTGGAGTGGTATGCAACTGGTCCTATTAGATAGGGTCAGCACTTCGATCATAGAAACTGATCGAAGGGTCAGAAGAATATTCTTATTCTCTCTTCTGAGAAATTAATAAGATATTTCGTATATGTATTCAGCATTATCATTTCCCGTATCAACCTGAATACCAACGAGATATACGAGTACACGGCATTTAGGCATGAGAGTTTATATTTTGCGTTTATTTTTCAGAACATTATAAATATATGGGAACATAAATTAACGTTATTTACATTTTCTTATATTGAGCAATTCTTGAGCCATGTTTGTGAAAAATAAAGTTAAAGAAATGTAGTGCCAAATATGTTTAATCTGCAGGAGTAACACTAATGGGTTATGAGCATCTAAATATATACTTATCTGTAGTAAATTGAATAGCAAAAACAGGCTTCTGCATTTTCCATAATAATTATACTTATCAGTTCGTTCCAACTTTAAGAAAAATGTGTTAATTTATTTTATTTTTATTTTATGCTTACTGTTTCTCTTAGATACACATTAAATTAAGCACAATGAAATGGTTGGCTTACAAAACAATGAATTAATGAAGCATTATATAAATAAAATACAAATGTTTTAACTAAAAATAAAATGTTTACGTGACTGAAATGTGCCTAATAGCTACATCATTTGCCATACCGGCAATGTAATGCAATGTGAAGCAAACTGTCATTATCTACTTGTCGGTAATCATCATCATCTGCTCATTATAACGTCCCCAACGAGGGGTACGAGCCTACCCCTATAGTAGGCCTTAGAAAGAAAGACGTCCGCGCGGGTCCAATGCGGAATGACCGACTTCACGTTGTTTTCTTTTACCATAAGAACGTAGGATAACGTACATATCATTTCTAAAATACGAAAAGATCAATAATAAAATTATTTTATTTAATATTCAAGGAATAAACGATAAACAACAATCAATATAATATGACTTTTTATTAAATGAGTTACCCACTAAAACGATGAATCTTTGTAAAATTTTATAATTATGAATTGAATGGTCCATCTTTCGGAGCAAGTTTTATCTGCCTGAGGTTCATCAGACACTAGTAAAGTGGCAATATGGGCCAAATATTTCCTAATTGTGAAAGTGGTCGAGTCCAGTAATGGATAGCATATGATATTATTGACGATTGATCATCATCAACATCCCAATACGTACATCAGCAGTAAATAATAAATGCGAAATATTACGGCGTCCTCGTCGCATTTTACCCTGAATGAAGAAATCTATTTTCTTAAATGTATTGTACTGAACACATGTGTTTTTCTATTCTTTTACTTTCAAGTTCATATATATGATTCAGTTTCTGTTGACCGATTGTAACAGACTATGTAAATTTTATAAAGAAACAATTAATTAAACTACACTGAATATAATGAATGAAAATTTAATTTTGAATACCTACCGATTACACTTGACGAAAACAATTTCAATATGCCTCATTTTTATAACAATTATAAATATATAAGTATTTTTCCGCGTATCCATAAATAATAATAATAGAAGTCCTTGGAAATTTAAATTTGAACTGTATTGTCAAAGATAAAATTTTAGATCTGTGATATTACTGAATAGAGATTGGGGAACTATATATGTATATGGTACCATGAGCAGCAAATAATTGTTAACAGTTTACCCAAATATATTTTTTGTATTGTATGATACAATAATAGTTGCCTTTTTCTTAACGGCATAAGTATCATGAGTACATTCTAAAAATTAATAAAATGCATTCGAAAACAAACAAAAAATATATAGAAGAAATCCTCTAAAATTGGCCTAAATGGTATGTGATAAATGTTCCTTTTGGCTATATAAAAAATGCCCTCCTCCAACGACTTTGTATCTTAATAAAGATATTAGTGCATTCACTGCGAACAATTGTAGCCTTTTCCAATCTATGTTGTTATTTTGGTGTTTAAAAAAATAACCACTCAATCACAAACTGTTCTCTTTGCCTCCGTTTGTTAGAACACTGCTTTGTTACACATATAAAATAATATAAACATTATTATTATTACGACAATATTAAAGTATACGACAGACATTACTTTGCCAAATATAAAGCAGATGAACACTATACTAAACGGGTCCAGAGCATTGCTCTAACAAGGCCGGGGCGTGAACATCCAATTATTGGCACTCACCGGACGGCCTTATGTGCCTCTTCTTCTGCTTCGGATTCGTCGATGGGTGTTCCGCCACAGATGTGGCTATGAACAATAACTTTGGTGAGAAATGAAATGAACTTAACACTAGAGTCGCCTCTGGAAACACTCAAACAGAGTGTGAATGAGTGATGAGCGGTTCTCCCTATATAGTATAAACGGAGGCCTCGGCAATCAACGACGCCAATCCTAGAGTAAATACAACGTAAAAACATCTTAAACGTTATTTGCGTAAAGATTTGTAGCGCTGAAGAATACAAGTGCACTGGGCACAAAGAATTGAGAACGGATTTATCATAAAACATGTCGTCAAATTTTTTGCTATTTTTTGAATCCAGATTTATCTTTAGTGAATGAACTGCATTTTTTAAAATTTCCTATTATAAAATAATTATTAAGACCAACTTTAGTCTTTTTTTTAAATGCTGCAAGCTTAGCGAGCTTGCAATACATTTAATATTAATTATTATGAATAGGTACTAATTTCGTCTGTTTGTTAAAAAACTAGGTAGGTACCATTAAAATTCAGTAACCAAGTATAGATAAGTAATTAGTTGCAGATACTTAGCAGGATTACGATAACATCTCGCGCTATAAATCAGAATATTAAGAAAAAGATTCACTATATTTGTTTTTATGGAGCACAAGGCTTTGGAGTTTTGTTGAAATGTTTGGAATATGATAATTATCTTCTACGTACTGAAATTAATTGTTTATCTGACCCTACGCAGTTGCTGATAATGCTTTGGATTCACGTCATCGTAATTAAATAAGTAGGCACTTTTTTTGAAGAAAAACAAATTTTCAATTCAATAAGGCTACCTTTTAAAATGCATTAGGTAGATAACAATTATCCTAAATGTCTCAAAACAACTTGGTAATTTTAAGTTTCCATCGAAGTTAACAACCTTACAGTCAAAGAGAAAAATAACTATGCACCAGAAGTCAGAGCTTATTACTAACATCTTTAATTTTGGTATTTTAAAAGTTTAAAGTATATTTTTTTATTTAGTGCATCCAGATTGAAGTCTTGATCATTCGTTATTTAAATTCAAGACCAAACTAACCATTTTAAATCACGTAAATACCCCAATTCCAAATAAGTTGCAATCGTTTTCATTCAAAGGTGCTTAGTATTACCGTGGGATGCACAATAGTAACATGTGTTTTGTTATATAATTTAACTATTTTGCTAAACACATTATGTCATTAGTATTTTTATACGCGTACATAATTAATATACAAGTACCTGGTAAAGAGGTAGGTACTTTTCTATTGTTAGCATGTAAGTAATCGATTACAATATTTGCAGCACCGATAAAACAGTAGGCAAATGCAGCATTCAAGGTGTATGTACATTAAAAATAATAATCAAACACTGTCTATCACATCTCACGTGTATAAATCTTGAGAAAATAAATTAAGATCTGTAATTTTTATTTATTTATTAACAAATGCATTGTGACTTACAGTATACACCAAAATGTCAGCATGCTAGTTTAAAATAATAAAATACATTAAATACAAAACGTCAAGTTTGATTATTTAGATTTAGTAATGTTTGATTACGTCACGGTAATCATATTTACGGGGGCAATCAATTTTAATCTCATTTCCATTAGTGGAAGTCTTTTTCCAATTTTTTTTTTTGCTATAGCAGGCAAACGAGCAAACGGCTCATCTGATGGTAAACGTCACTGCCGCCCATGTACATTTGCAATACCAGAGGGCACTGAAATGCGTTGCCGGCCTTTCAACAGAGAATACGCTCTTTTTTGAAGCCGCCAGGTCGTATCGCTCAGGAAATATCTCCGGCAGCAAAGGATTCCACAATTTCGTCGTTCATGGCAAGAATTTACGACAAAAACGCACTGGTGAGGATGAAATTTTGAGTTTTGCCTCGAAGTGCGGTGGTGAAATGTGGCAGCCGGAACGAGTTCAAATAATTCCTCAGAACACTCTCCATGATTTACGCGGTAGAGGATACAGAGTGAGGCCACATCTCTACGCAAACCCAAAGCATTGAGCCGATCGGAAATAACCGGATCGTTGACGATCCGAGCAGCGCGTCTTTGAAAAAGATATAAACTATATTTTTAGAATTTCGTTGTTTATAAAGGTCATTTAACTATTGTTAACTTTTGTTTTGATGTGACCATCTCTGTGTTAACAACTTAATTGTCAAGCCTTAGAATATACAAAGGGCATTTCATTCTCTCAATTTTTCGTTTTACTAGTCAGCAACGCACTCATTGCTTATTTGAGTGACAAGTTTCCATGAGAAGCATCACACTCATCACGAAGTGAACCGTGTGCTGGTTTACCTATAAAATAAAAAATGTTTGCGGCCTGCGGGAGGGTTAAATATCCTTCTATGTTTTTGGAGAAGTAAGTCTAATAGATGACTACAAAACATGTATGACCTTACTTAAATATCAAATATCAAAACCAATTATTTCAAATTAGGCTTACAAAAAGCACTTATGAACGTCAAAAAATATACAAAAATATAATTAAAAACAATTAAAATACTAAACTAAAAATATGAATTTTGATGCTTTGAAAAAAAGCGCTTCAGTGGTTTGGCCTGTTGGCCCTTAACTTTTCAAACCCTATCATCTGAGGTTCAAAAATGGTGCTAAACCATTTAAATTCATAATGATCATCATCCATAAAAAGCAACAAATATTAAAAACTATAAAATTAATAAATATCCACTGACATTCACACAGCGCCATCTAGACCCAAGTTAAGCGTGAAGCCTGTATTATGGGTACTAAACAACGGATAAACATACTTATATACATTAGTTTTTGTAAATACATACATATTATACATAGAAAACACCCAGACCATTACAAACAGACATGCTCATGCACACAAATGTTTGTAGTGCCCGGGGATCGAACCCGGAACCCTTGGCATTGCAGTCGAACTCTCAACCGCAACACCAAATGGGTCGTCAAATTATTATTAATATTTCTTATAAGTTCATGATTTTAAATCTAAACACGATCCGTCTAAAACTACTGATAGTGAATGAATAATATATAAATATCCAAAGACATTCACAATTTAGCCTGTAATATGGGTACTAAACAAATGACAAACATAAATATGTTTTTTTAAATACATACTTATATTATACTTAGAAAACACACAGACCAATACAAACAGACATGTTCATGCACACAAATGTTTATATTGTCCGGGAATCGAACCCCTTAGTTTAAGAGACGACGTCTCAAGCAATTACACCACATGTGTCATCAAAAATAACGTGTAAGAAAATATAGACTGTTAACTATTTGAAAATCTCTAGACTAGGTCCTCCAATAAAATCGAATCGAGTTTCTTGCCGGCTCTTCTCGAAGATCCTACTTATTCCGAACCGTGATAGATTTTTATTATCATAAAATATGTAATAATAAAAATTGACGATTCAAAAGTATCTGTAACAAATTTATTTGAATATTTTTTTTGTTTGTTTATTCCGTATCGGGTACGAGAATCTCTAGATCGAACCGCTCGCTACTTGGCTCAAAATATTCTTAACAACATATTTGTTTTGTTTTGAAAACACCCAGACCATTACAAATATACATGTTCATCTACACAAATGTTTGTACTGCCCGGGGATCGAACCCGGAACCCTTGGTGGTGGTGTTGCAGTCGACCTCTCGACCGCAACACCAAATGGGTCGTCTAATTGAAATAATATTAACAATTGGCTGGTACATCATACATTTTGAACAAAGCTTAATTATTTGTTTTCAATATCACAAGAAGACTATTGACGACATTTCTACTAAATGAAAGTAAATATGACGTTATCAAAACTCACTTTAGTGTATTTTAACAGTTCTTAAATTAATAAGTGTATTAATAGATATCTTAAGCTAAAGTCCCTCTTTGTTTCCTTTAACCACATATTTCCCATATAGCATCGCAAAAACGATGAATGCACAAGGAATAGAAACATACTATCATAGTATGTCGTGTTCGCTAACACGTTAGCCCGAGTGACATTGTTGGGTGTCGGTATCGGCTGCATTGCCAGTCTCCAAATTGACGCGTCGGCAATTTATCAATAACGGTGTGTCAAGTGTTCCGGCTGATGCGACGCGATTTCGGCCGGCGGCCGTCAGCAAGGGTTACATGCGGGCCCGTAGCCAGTCTCAAGTGATCACTCGGCTCTAATAATATCCTAACCATCGTTTATCAGGACGCTGCCACTCGAACATTACGTAAATGTTTTGTGAAGGCAGTTGTTTTATTAACAGGCTAGAGATTCTAACATATGCGCTAGGATTCATGAAAATATACACATACGCATGATACATCACTTTAATGTATTATACACAGCTATATTAATATAGTTATAATAAAATTTGTACTCTTTTCTTAAAAAATTAATTCGGTTTTATTTTTTTTCATTGTGTTACCTTAATTCATATTTATATGGCATTTTAACAAGACTTAATTTAGGTGTTTAGGTAATAGTTTAGGTAATATTTGGCCTCAAAAGAAGCACATAATATAATAATTATGTTATTTTTATGATACTAACCAATGAAAAGAAATCTCAACTCACAAAACGACTGAAATGTTGCTCTATTATGAACCCTAGTCTGTTAGACAGGGCCTATAATGACAATCTGCGGTTTGAGACGTTACTTCCTCCTTTAAAGATTTATTGCGACTATTTTCATTTCCCAGTGCCCTACATGCCCGAGGGAACTTTGTTTCAATTCACTACTTCCAATTCGTCTGGCAAACAATGAGCAAGTGCTTTTTTGTTTTTTAACTTATTATAACTGTTTTTATGTTAGTAGCTGTGCCCCGCGGTATAAGTTTTTATTAGCCCGTAGTAAAACATAACCTATGTGTTTATCCAGATTAACAGCTTTTAAAATCGCTTCGTAAGTGGTACAACATTACTCTATTTTCTTAGAATAAAAGGTTTTCTAAAATATAAGTAGCCTTTGTTTTTTACATCATCTATCTGCCAGTAAAATTCCGGCCAAAATCGGTCCAGCCGTTTCAGAGATTACCCGAAACAAACACACAGTCCGACAATTTTTTAAATAAATGGATTTTTGGTGTCTACTGCGTTTGCATGTAGTAAAATTAAATTAAAAATTTTAAAAACCCCCGACACAAGAACTTAAGTAATTTCCCTTTAAAAAGTAAAAAATAATAAAAGAAACTTAATGTTAAAGTACCTAAGAATCTATTAATAATTCTAAAAAAAAACCTCGCGTTGGGGGACCGCTCCTAATTATTTCTTTCTTATCTACGATATTTTTCATAAGATGGTTACCTCTTTAGGCTTTTACCTAAGACTCTCTGTTACTTAATTAGACTATTTGTATTTGAATTGTTAGTTTAAGAGCGGTCCCCAACGCGAGGTTTTTTTTTAGAACTATTAATAGATTCTTAGTACTTTAACATTAAGTTTCTTTTATTATTTTTTACTTTTTAAAGGGAAATTACTTAAGTTCTGTGTCGGGGGTTTTTAAAATTTTTAATTAATTTTATTTCATACTTTTTATAGGTAGGTTAGGTTAAGTTAGATTTTAGTATATAGACAGACACGTCAAACTTATAACACCCCTGTTTTTACTTACTTACTATTGTAATGTACGAATCATTTCCTTTCATTTGATACCCCACTCGGGCATATTTGTAAACAATCGGTTTTTCATTCCCTATATCTTATAAACGGCTTAACCGATTTTAATTAAACTTAGCTATTGTAATGTACGAATCATTTCCTTTCATTTGATACCCCATTCGGCCATATTTGCAAACAATCGGGTTTTTTTCCCACTTTCATCCCCTATATCTTATAAACGGCTTAACCGATTTTAATAAAACATAGCTAAGAATACGCTCGATTAAATGACCTTTCAAATAAAAAAAAACTAAATCAAAATCGGTCCACTCGTTCGGGAGTTATGGTGCCACAGACAGACACACAGACACACAAACACGTCAAACTTATAACACCCCTCTTTTTGCGTCGGGGGTTAAAAACGGTTATTTCAATATTAGAAACAGACAATTCAATTTTATCTGTACGTATAGTAAATGTATCATTTATATTTAAGTGTATGAAAGACTTCGACGTCCACTAAATATTAAAATAGCAGCGATTAAAACTCCATAAGTACATACACAAACCAGAAATCTCGGTAAAATAATAAAGAGAAAAACGTGTTTTATTCTAAAAAATATTGACAACAATTACTGTAGCTAAATAATTATACAATTACAGCACAAGCACAGATATCCCATTGGGATATCTGTGACCACAAGCATAACGGAACTGATATAGCGAAAGAAATCAGGGAGATTGAGATCTACAAACGCTACGTACTTCGTAGCGTAGCGTTGAACGCCCTCCGGCCTGATGGACCTACGACTTGCGAAAGGTTGCTTGAAAAGACTGGATGAGGAGACCGAACGACCGGGATATCTGGCGTTAAATGAGGAATCCTATGTCCAGCAGTGAGCTGCGATAGGTTGAAAAGGGAAGAGTGACTCTAACGAAGGTAAAGATAGTATGCCGTTTGATTTATTATAACCTAGGTAGATTAGGAAAGCTTTTTTAACCTAGAATATTGGATAAGTGATTTTAATTATGCATTAACAGCATAAGTTCAATCTTAATTTATAGGGTAAGTTTAGGCATACGGTTATCTCTCTCACTCAGCAAAACACAACGCAATGCAATGATTCATACCGCTTTTCTGTAGGGACGTGGTATCTATCCAGTAAAATATAATTATCTAAATTGTAATAATTTGATAATCCTTCTTAAAAAAAAGAGACAACAAAATGTGATATATTATTTTTCTTAATGTCTCTTTATAAACGATGTTCCAGTCTCAGAAAATTTAAAATTACTACTGAGATATGTAGTAGTAAATATCTAATTTTATAAGATACTTCTCATTCAAAATTTTGGGGATAAATCATATTTATCAGCTTTGTGTAATTCTCCTTCCACGAAGCTACCTTGTTAACAAAAAAGTAGTGACAAAGTAACGATTCATAAAATTAATTAAAAAATGCATTAATTTTCATGATCGTTATTGCCGTGGAACCTTGAGAACAAATGTTTTTTCTTGGCGCGGTCAGCTTTGCAAGCCTGCACTCATTTATCTTAACTGGATCATTGTCACAGGGTATTGTCACGCGAGTGTCACCCACGGAATATAGGATAATTCACTGGGCTCATTTCTAGTAAGTTGTTTGTAACGAACGACATTGGAGTTGTGATATCCACGTGTGCGGACGTACTAGTATAAACTTGATTTCGATATTATTTTTTGGCTTTAAATATACGAGTAAATATTGCAGAAAAATCACTGAGGAAATATTTCATGAAATCTCAGAAATAGGTCAATTGCGCTTTATAATTGTTTCTCAGGAAGAAACGCTTCTTTTCTTTATTATAGGACTACTGGCTACATTTTGTGAATATGAAGCATAATATACTAATTTAGCAGAATAATACAAAATACTTCATGTGAATTCATTGACGTAAATTCTCTACGTACCTATTATTTTACAACTTAAGAATAATACAATGAAAGGTGTTATTGTTTTTCCTTTTATTGTTTTAAACATTTTTCTGAGTAAAAACACAATAGCTGTGATTAAGCAGTCTACAAACTCGATCTTATTTCAAGAATATGTACAACAACTATGATTAAAATATTTAAAAACATAGATAAACGTTCATGCAAGCATACACTTTGTTTGCCGCCAGCATCCGAAGAGGCTTTATGCGATAACTGATAACAACTACCTACTTACGCGTACATAATTAGTCCCGGGGGCCGTGATGAGTCTGGGCGTGGTTCGTGCCTGTACACAGAAGTTTTCATGCCTCGATGAAACGTGACCTGCTACTTGTCCACAAGACTTGAAGTTTGAGGCGGCTGTGTATTTGGCTGCGTGTGTCGGCGCGCAACGCAGGCGGCGACTACTGCGTACGATTGGCTCAGGATTACACGTCCTGCTGACTCGACCCTATATCATTTCATTTTATGAAATAATTTCATTGTTATGATCTACATTACTCATGCAGGTTTGCTTTGTGCGTTTAACTCGCCTTGGAAAGCTCATGTAGGGCAGTGACCTCGGCGTATAAATACTACGCACTGCAATGGATTTTGAACAGCCACTAAAACTAGTCATTGGTCGCTAATTCCAAACTAATTGGATTCAAAAGTCATGAGTCAATTTATTTATTATTTAATACGGAAACCAACTCTACGGGAGTTTTCATTAAACGACGAAACACTTCGAGAAAAGGTAGGTAGTGCAATTGCGTTTCACTTGGCTTGTTGTGGCGGGGGCACCCACGGTCTTGTCCCCAGATCATTTACTGAACAATGATGAGACCATGGAAGACAAAAACTAAGTTTGTGGTTTATATAAAAAAAAAGTTTATTGACCTATTACGAGAGCGTCGGTGGCTCAATGGTGTGGACTGTCGCCTTCCTACCGGGAGGGCTGAGGTTCAAATCCCGACACGTACCAATGTATTTTCGAATTTCCGAAAAATATATGTACGTTATCCGACGCTCTTACGGTGAAGGAAAACATCGTGAGGAAACCTTCATGCACGCCTGCGAAGAGATTCGAAGGTTGTGTGTGAAGTCGTCCAATCCGCACTGGGCCCGCGTGGACGACTAAGGCCTAATCACCCTATACGGGTACGCTCGTGCCCCTCGGTGGGGACGTTTAATGAGCTGATGATGATGATGATGACCTATTACCTACTGTAACCTTCTCTAGAAATTTGACTGCCAGGATGTTTCGCTTCTGCTTAAATATGTTACAATACCTACACCATGTTGTTTTAAAATAATAGTTGACTATAATAGTGAGGTACTACATAACAAAGGCGCCCTAAAATAGTTGTCACTCTACTATAATTATATTATATTATATAAGTCACAAGTAAGCAGAGGTCCGTATTGTGAATTGTGTGTAATACATTTAATTCGTTATGTAAATAGTAGGTCTTACGGTGAAGAAAAACGTCGTGAGGACCTGTGCACGCCTGCGTGAAGTCGGCCAATCCGCACTGGGCCCACGTGGACGACTAAGACCTATACACCCTTTACGGGTAGGCTAATGCCCCTCGGTGAGGAGATTTAATAAGCTGATGGTGATGATGATGAAATAGTAGGTATATTAATTATTAAAATGTGTAACAGTGCTAAATAGTAACATTCATTATTTGAGGAGACTTGTTTACATCCTCTATTACGTGTGGAAGTTTACACTATGATAAATTATATTAACAGTAAGAAGAAATAAGGCAGCCTGATACCTCGGCTGATACAAATATTTTGCGAATAACTATTTCCGGCACCAAAACAAGTTACTTCTCTTAGGCATAACTACTTCTTGAACAAAGAAGTATTTCATGTACATAGAAAAGCCACCATAAATTAACTAAGATTACGTAAAACTAAACCGGCATATGCCTACTTTAGTACCTATATATAAGAACTACATACTTATTATTTATTTATTTCTTAGTTTTTTTAGGAACATGAGCACAATATACGTGATGCTTGCTTTTTAAGTTTAATCGTCCCTAAAGACTATTGTTACTTCAAAGGAACAACGAGTGCAATTCCGATCTTTCGAATAGAAGAGGAAAAAAGAAAAATAGGAAGGGTTAGCGGGGGTCGCCTTAGGTTACTCTTCTGCGATATATCACGCCCCTTTTTTGTGAGGTCTAGGTTTACCTAAATTTAATACCAAAGACTTTTCATTATATAACAAGAGAGAGAGTTAAGAGAATAGGATACAATGTATGGGACACAATTCGATCTCAAGATTATAAGTAACAAGTAAACAAATCAGTAACTAACTCATAGTAAGTAACTCATGCATAAAGACAGTTGCAGATAGCACATTGGACTATAAGAAAACTGTACATTAGCATGTAGTACATTGGACTATCAGAAAACTGTCCAATCAAAATTTTCACAAGAACCTAATTTTCTCTTTTGAAGTGGTTCAACTAAAAATTTAGGTTTGCTCTAGACTTACACAGTCGACTAACAAACGTTCAGATTGCTGTAAACCGAATGAACTCCATGCTCATCAAAACTTAACCAGGAATTAATGCCCGTATTCTAGAACGAGGCTCAAGCGTTGATCTTTACTTGAGTAGAGTTAGAAAGGCAATATAATAAATAGCGCTCTATACGATAAATAGCGCCATCCCTTTCTAACTTAATTCAAGTAAAGATCAACGATGAGTCTCGTTCTAGAATACGGGCCTAAATTTACTAAATTCAAGTTCTTTTTATAGTAAACAATTATGACTTGTTATTTATGTTACCATTTGGCAGCAAAACTCTGCGTAATCTTAGGGTCTATGTAATCATAATGGCATCTATGGACTAGAATTAATAAATAAAAATATTCACACAGCGCCATTTAGCCCTAAACTAAGAATTAGCCTATATTATGATTACTAAACAACGTATAAACAAACATACTTACATACATTTTTGTAAAAAGAAATGTATTATACATAGAAAATACAATACATGCACACAAATGTTTGTACTGCCCGGGTACGAACCCGGAACTCTTCGACATCTTACACTAAGAGTTCCGGGTTACACCACAAGGGTCGTCAAGAAAGAAGAAGGAGAAGGAAGTTAAATAGAGATATCGATATGAACAACCGGAACCATGGAGGAGATGGTACTCGTTCTGGATTATTACGAAAGTAGGCTATAGATGCTCCGCGCAGCGGACGCCCTAATCGTCTCATTGCGCACAGCGCGGGGCCCCGATGCCCCGCCGTGGATCGTAAAACGCAACTTGTTATTTAAGGTCAATGCTAAAATACAAATAAATCGTAGTAGGTACAAATACATTGTCCTCCAGAGCAAAGCCGAGAGATTGCGGTTACCCCCCTGTTTTAATAAAAATATCGGTGCTTATATCAAAATATATGAAACACTACATAAAATAAAACGAAGTCGCTTTCTCTGTACCTATATACCTATGTATGCTTAAACCTTTAAAACGACGCAACGGGTTTTGATGCGTTTTTTCAGATAGAATGATTAAACGGGAAGGTTTATATGTTTAATGACATTCATTAAAAGTTTATTAACATCCATTAATTTGTGGGTTTTAACGACTGGCATCCTAGCAATCGCACAAAGCTACTTCCATTATGCGATCTCCCACAGGATTCCACCAAAATAGGATCCCGTAGTACTAAACCAACGCTGGCTTCACTAGACCACGGAGAAAGTACCTACCTATTACCTATACTCGTAATATTAATTACGAGTAACTAAGCTACTTAATATAGTAAATACTAGTTGTACCCCGCAATGTAAACCCGCGGTATAAGATATTTTTCCGTAGTAAAACGTAGCCTCTGTGTTTATATAGGGTCTCACTTAAGTAACTATTGTAACTTCATACGAATAAAAATCGCTTCTAAATCATGCGCAGCTTACATGAGTAAGCGCGTAAGGATCATTTGCAACTTAATACTTACTAGTAAATTACTGGAATTTATTTAAAAAATACTTCCTAATTGGTAAAACAATTTATATTTTATGTTCTGAAGTGAACCTGTTCGCTCGCCATGTGTGTCTATTCCTGTTTTTACTACTAAGAAATAATACGTATTTATAAATGTTTTATCAGAGTATCATAATCAGTATAATGCTAAGTTACTGTATTTTCCTCCAACAGTAATAATTTTCAGACAATAAAATTACATTATTCATAGGTAAAAATAACCGAAGCCTGAATGAAATTAACAGGAATTTTAATAGAATCTACAATTGATAACATCAATTAGGTAGGGAGATTACTTACCTATCTAATCGATGACATCTATTGTTAATTTAGATATTTTGATTGATATATAGAAAGCGGGTGGTATGTACCTTGAAGGCAGTCTATTACCGTAAAGACCCTAAAGTGCCCTAAAGACAGTTTGTTGCTCACGACTTTTGGAGCTCAGTCGAAAACTGTCATTATTATACGGAACCCTCATATTCTTATATTGTCTGAGTAGCTACCTAAAAGCCTATATCAACGTTCGAGATTGATGGTTTCTTATGAGGCGTAAACAGTGCATGTGGATATTCGGTGTCCTCAAAGTGGTCCACAAGCATTTTAACATCACCAAGATTTTCTGGAGCTAAGGCTGAGGTAAGTAATTGGCTGCCCGCAGTGCCCGCCGTCAAAAGCTTTTTACGATGACTTCCGGAGTTGATGAAAATCTTTGGATACTCTGATCTTTTCAATAATAACAGCTAATGGAACTTGATTTAAAACAGCTAAAGTTAATGAAAATGAGTTTACGTATCCACTTGGCAGGAGCGACTCCAGCAAACATCTCACGCCTCAGACGGGGCCTCAGCGTAATGAGACCAGAGTATATAGAGGGGGTTTGTACATACGGCTACGCACGCTGCCTTGACGATGTGCGCACATGTCTCGTCCACCTCATTAATAGTTTTCTGCGAGCCAAATCAAATCTATTATGCAAAAAGAAACACATTTTTTAAATTAAATATTTCGTCAAGAGCTCCTTTATTTTGAAAAAGGTGGCTTTTACCCAGTAATTTCTGAGCCCAAATCCATAGACTGTTCACTGTTACTGAGGGGCCGAAAATATATCACACTATGTATTGGGCTTACGATTTCCTTACGCACGGCATCAACCTCTTCTTTGTCAGAGTATGACGAGGTGTTGTTACACGCCGATCCTAAAGGTGTTCCTTTAAGTAGGTAGGTAATTTTTTAGTAAGTACCTAATGGCCAAGTAAAATTATTGTTATAATGATATCTATACTTCGCCTATAATAAAGCCTTCTACACCTAATATTTGAAGGCGAAGTAATAAATGTCTGCTTCAAGCAGGAATCCTCATATTTGAAATATTGTGTTTATTTGACGACCCATTTGGTGTAATTGAGACGTTGTCTACTTCACAATGGGTTCCGGGTTTAATCCCCGGGCAGAACTAACATTTGTGTCCACGAACAAGTCAGTTTGTATTGGTCTGGGTGTTTCTATGGATGTGTATTTACAAAAAAAAAGTATATAAATGTATGTTTATCCGTTGTTTAGTTTTAATACCTACCCATATTATAGGCTAATTTATTTATTTATTCTTTATGCACCAAATACAATAGTACAAAGGCGAACTTAATGCCTAGAGGCATTCTCTACCAGTTTACCTTTGGGTCAAGCAGAAAAATTGGGTGCGGTATATGAAAAAAAAAAACTATAACAGTATATAACACATCTAATACTTTAAAAACCTAGCTAATGCTTAGTTTGGGACTAGATAGCGCTGTGTAAATGTCGGTTAGTTTATTGTTAACTAAGATGTCAGTGGATATTTATTTATTATTCTTGTAATACTGTTTTATGAGATGGCGGTTAGCTCTCAGGGCTCTTTGTATACTGGCCTCATTATGAATGCCTCGTCATCATGTTACGAATGCAATTGTTTACTGCACTTTTATCCAGTACACAGATGGCGCCGTTGCCTAATCCGGTACATTTTTACGTCAACGTTATTATACGTTATTTGAAATCTCAATGAAAACAGATTTTGTCAACGCCAAAAAATAGTTCTGGAAAAATAGAAAAGGTGCGACTCTATATCTCTCCAGTATTTATTTTTCCATCAACACTATTTTGTGCCTGTTACTCGAGACGACAGATGTTAGGTTTCTTATATACCCGGTAATTTTTTAATATAGTAAAAACTGATGTAACAAGATAAGTATTTAGGCTGCGTGTATGATTGTTAATTTTTAAAACAATAGAGAAGGGAGTACAAAAAAAATAAATTTGATCCAAAAACTTTATTTAATATTAAAACATGAGTTACAACAAATGGCATCTTAAACAATAGGTACACAAATAATAAAGCTGCTCGTTATACCAAATGAGTTGTAACAGACCTCGAAAATACAATCTGCGAAATCAAGTCAGCCTTCCTAATATTGTATATTTTAGTTATCAAAACGAGCGACAACTACAAATGAATCGGACATATTAATCTGTTATGTATACCCAGTTCCAGCTGAGTTCGAGAGATTCACAGATATCCGTATAATTTGGTAGCCAATTCGAGATGTATAATTTTGATCCCAAAATACAGGTTGTTCAAGGAGGCGGCTAAATTGTTGCTTATAATGACTTCAACATTCAACAACTCTTGAAAAATCATAATCACACAAAGTCAATCCAAATAATTATGTAATACTAAAACTATTACACTATTGACTATGGAAATCTATTTCTTTTATTAATTAAGTACACATGTTGAATTTATCTATTAAGTAATATGGTATGTAGTATAGTAGAAAGATAATTATTTAATTAGATTGTATCTTAATTTATAATGTCAATGAAGCGACAAAACATGAAACAGTGATCATAAATATTAAAATCTATCTCATTCTCTAATAATTTTCTCCATTTACTGTCAACAATACTATTTCAAATGTATGGTGCGTCCTATTTCAGTACTAAAGTGGAAAATAGGAATTATAACATAAATGATGTCCGTTAGCAAATTGACATTAATTTCTTATATCACGGAAACTGTCAGGCAAGATATGCTTATAGGACACTATAGAACATTTTGGGATCAATATTCTAAAAATATTTTTACTACATATATCATCTGATTTTATATAAATACTAAGAAAACATAAGTCATGTAAGCTTACAAAGGTCACTTATTATCATTGTGAAATTTTCAAAGAACATGTAAGCCTAAAGTGTAAAGAACATAATGTAAAGATTAACAGTAATGTACAAATAAATTAGAAACAAAAACAACTTTGTTCTCTGTTTTAATCACAAGATCAAGGCTAGCGATAGAAAATGCATAGCATGAAATCACTTAGTAAAGTCAAACAAGCAGAGAAGCTCACTTTTGGATAACATAACGTCCAAAAGCACACAATATATTATAATTTGGATATCAAAAAAACAACCAACCACCTTAATCTATGCAATATGTACAACTTAACCAACTTATTTTTAAAAAAATAGAGAGATTATAAAAGACAATGTATGCAACATGTATGTCTTACATATGTATATAATTGGCAATGTGAAAATGACCAGATGACTTAAAAGATTTTAATTCATATCGACTTACGCTACCAAAAGTTGAATAATCAAAAGTAATAATAATAATTAATACTAAACTTTACATTTAACAACCCCAAACAACTGGTCTGATTCTAACCTCTATTAAAACTCTCAACATTCAACAGTTCAGTACGCACCAGTGATCGTTAACCGTAACGCAATTACAATACTAATTATATATTAACCTCATAACACCGATCATCTTATGTAAAAATATAACTATACGCTACACTGTATATAAATTAATTCGATAATGATTAATCAAAGAATAATTACTCGACAAAAAGCAATAATACGAAACTTAAGTAGTAATACTAAATATACTGAGATTACACTTACAAATAACATTACATTATTATGAAAAACATACAATGATCTAATGAGAAATGAAGAAAAATAAATTAAACCATACTATATATTATGTGTTAACTACTTACTACCAATTCTCAAGAATGCACCATTATTCCCAAAAAAAACATTATTTTCATGAAATTGGTACAAAGATGCATTTTTTATTACATCGAAGATATTTACAAAGATTACAAGAGATTCGTTTATACACAATGTAAATATACTTTAAATGTACACATTTCTTGTGAATCGTCTAAATAAAAATAAATATTTTGCAACTCGACGTCCATGTCGCCGAGCGCACGGTACACTCGGGTACGAATAATATTAACCTTATTAATATATTTACAATGATGTCACGATTTTTGTTTGACATCTTACAGATGCTTCCTATTTAGCATTTCTCTATCCTGCGGATACGCATCCAAGGTATTGTCCGCGATGCCGCAAACAGGTTGTAATTCGAAACCTCGCCCGCCCTCCAGGTGCACGACCCAGATATATTGCATTTTATTGATGGAGAAGTTTATCAAGCAATTCAATTTTTATTTAATGTTTTGCAGCCGGCTCGTGGTCGCCGCAAAAGTTAATCAGCACTGGTAGACAGCAAGCGCCGCTGCACTCGTCCGGGCCAGCAACCACTGTACACGTATGTTTTGCTGACGCTACAGTTACGCACACACGCACAATCTAATGCGCACACACACACTGGTAACCAGCACGCGCCGCAGCACTCGACCGGGCCATCAACTTCTATGCGCACGTATGGTTCGCAGCTGCTACAGCTACACTCACTCATTCGCGAGCTCGCACACAGGACATTGGTGATTAGCAGGCAGCGCAGCACAGGGACAGTGATGTCCGTCAGTGTTGCCACCTTAGCTCTTTTGGGGCTAGATCTAGTACTGTTTAGTAAAGGTCAACTCCTTTTTAACTATTTAGAGCGAAAAGGGCAATCTAACCCTTTTTCACTGTCTGGAAAATATTACCAAATTATAAAGTTTTCGCTATACTAACAATTACTTTTTTGGTATTTCATCAGTCTTGAAGCCGTTTTAAGACGCTCTAAAAAACGGCTTTTTCAGCATTTTTTGTATAGAAAATCTTTTGTTGATTATTGAAGCTCCATCTAGCCCTGTTTCACTTATCAAAAAGCCGCATTCCTGAAACTAAGGTGGCAGCACTGGTACAGTGACAGTCGCGGGCACAGACATACGTGAGTAGCAGGCATCACAGTGGTGTCAGTAGCGCACTAGCAGCCGGTGCAGACGGACGCGTGCGGGCCACAGGCGGGGCAGGCGGGTCAGAGCGGGCGCGCTCGGGGCCGGCGCGCGGGCGGCGCCAGCAAGTAGGACGCGTCGAGGGGAGCGCGCGAGCCCAGCCGCGCCAGCAGACCGCGTGCGATGCCGTTCACACGTTCCGCTCGGACCGCCGCGCTGCCGCCGCTGTTACACCACCCCTGCGCACATTGCACATACATCTTAGATAAACAATCAACCCGTTTTACCATTTGGATACAAGACGCAGGCGAGCGTTCCATCCTTACGTGGTTGACATTCCATTTATCCGCACAGCGCGCTATGGTGCCTCATTCCTAATGCGCACCGCAAAGGAATGGAACTCTTAGCCTTCTTATGTGTTCCCCGATCAATACAACCTGGCCGTCTTCAAGGCAAGAGTGAATAGTCTGTTTCTAGGCAGGCATGATCCACCCTAGACCGCATCATTACTTACCATCAGGTGAGATGGCGGTCAAATGTCTGTCTATAAATGATAAAAAAAACTGGGTGGTAGACTCGATACTGAGTCGGCTATCATTCCGTGAAATACGACTGTTATGCACTTTTGTGTTTCGGGATGAGGGCACTGTAGCTAGTGAAATTACTGGGTATAAGAGATCTAACACATGTCGTCTCGAGTGTCGGGCGCAGTGCGAGGAGGATAATAACTGTCTATCAGTTCTTGGTCTCCTTCAATGGTGCTGTCACGGTTAGGTGCATCATTTACCATCAGGTGAGCGTCCTGACCGTCCTGTACACTTTTAACATAAAAAAAAATTGATGCACAATCTCACTCAAACAGTGTCCGCGGCAAAATTAGGCCCATCAGTCACTTGGGCAAAATTTTCATTCATAATCACGTCGCTCGCTAAATGTCATAGTCACATTGTAGTTTGCGCGTGCTTTCGATTTTGTACCCTTTCAATGACGCCTTAAGGTAAAAATTTTAATGAATAATTTTATGTCACAAATATAACATCTGTCAATGTATGTGTCAAGCGGCTCGGATATTTTTTGGTTGATATTTCTTCGTCATTGTGTATTATAACATATGTGACCGCAAGTAAAGTAAATTATGAATGCACTAAAGCTTTTCTTGAGGGATATAACATATTGCCAGAAGCAACTGGTCCAATAGTGGTGGTAGGTAGTCTGAGATAACTTTTAAATGTAATGTCTGTGTTCAAAATTTCAACAAGTCAAAATCGGATTCACATTGCTGGATCCAATTTGTTTAAAAATGTAGAAATATTTTTGCAATGTAACAAAAAGTTAACTAAATGATAATACTCACTTTGGAACTTTCTGTTGTGGCGGCTGTAGACGAGGACTTTTTCTTCGTATCCTTGGCGTTGGCTACATTCTTATTACTAGCCTTGTCAGCAGAAATAGCACCTTTCCCACGCGGCTTCAAGTATTCCGGTGACACTTCGTGTGGCTAAAATAAAACACCTTATTAGTATTACGAACTGAGCACATTCCTGCTCACATTTCAAGATGTGTTCAATTTAGGACGATTTTTTTATCAGATTTATTCTTTCCCTATCCGGCCTCTATCAGCGTCTTTTCATATGCCGTCGGTCCGTCAAACACGTTCACCACATAAATGCAAAAAGTAATACAAATATTTTTAACTATCAAAACTACACAGTACATAAATTTACATAACCCCTTGAAAGCCAATAACACCTACAGTGGTCTTCACTAATCGTGTCTACAATCGTTTTTTTTTTGTGTCTAGATTCCTGGCGTTCAATTTCAGTTCAGGTTAAAGAAAATTCAGGCTCATCATCACTATGGGGAGATGGGGCCCACCATGTGTGCCAAATGCAGATTGGTGAGTGTTAACGACATCAATAACCTGGACCAACTAAAAAGTGCCCTCCAAAGCTCAGAATCATCTTTCTTTCCGGACAATCAGGTGCTTGCAATGTCCTTACGGAACCAGGAAAAATCGAACAAAGTGATGTTTCCCCGCGGGATTCGAACCCACAACCTCCGGGGTCACACAGCCGAAAGCTGAGCCCACTAGACCACGGGAGGCGGTTTTTTTTGCCTGAATTGGATCTTACGGGCTTTTAACCCTTTGACCGCCAATGACGTCCTAAGGCGCGTCTTCGCGGCGTTCAATGGGTTAAAGTAAGTATACGTACGGCGTAAGTGCGCGTGATCTTGAGCCGCTGCGGGAAGTGGTCGAAGGCGTACGCCTTAGTGCAGATGGGGTACTTGGGCCGCGCCACCTTGGTGAAGAGACGCGCCGTGCGGTCTACGCGCAACTCACAGATGTACACGTGCGCCTCAGCCGCACCCACCGGACGGCCCTGATATGGACATTTCAATACACAATTGACTTAAGATTCTATATTCTATTTTTTGTTTACTTACATTTGAATATAAAAATTACAAAAAAGATGATTCAACTTTTACTTTTTTCATATTACAACACATCGACATACATTTGAAGGAATAAATCCCACAAGATTCCATTACTTTTTTTACAACTCACTAAAGCACGAACTCGCCGCAAATGAAGTTCTTAAACAATAAATATGAAGATTTAAAAAATATGAAGAGTGATATTTATTGAAAAACGAAAGGAATCGGAAATACATCCCGACCGAACTTTATTAAATACTAAACGTACCTTGCAATAAGTATTCAAATCCATGACCCAGCACTGGGACATAACTAGTTCTATAGGCACTGCTTCATACAACGGCACACGCATCACTTCGTTATGGAAGAACCTGAAATGAAATCACGATTAACTATTATGCGAGAATATATTAAACAACACGATCACATATTATGATGATACACTTTTCATTGACATTTTAAAATATGTATTGGATGAGGCTGTAACGCGATGTGAAGCGTGAGAAGGTTTCTAGAAACACCGAGTGAGGCGAGCACTCGGCCGCCTATTCTATGGCTCAATCGCTATGTGTCCATACAGGGCACAGATATTACGGGAAATTAATGTAGTCTATATGCTGCCCTGCGCCCGTCTCCAGACACGACAGATGTATACCTCTTATACCCGGTAATTTTACTAGCTACACTACAGTCATCCAAACACAGAAGTGCAAAGCATTCTGTACGTGCTCAGTGTCAAGCTGTACAGCCCCCTTCAACCTTGAAGGTGTGTTGGACCTCCAAGCACAAGTGCGTGTGCCCGGGTCCACGGTGGCAAGTACTTAAAATAATTTGTGGTATGACTTCCTAACATAAAATTTTAAGTAATTTGTATACGAACAATATTATGGGCTAAGCCTGGAATAAATTTTTTTTATATATAACACTACACTACACTACTGACATTATCGTCCCGATATTTGTCACCGCGGTAGTCCCCACCTAGAAGACTCAGTGCCGAATCTATCACTTCTAAAAGGCCTTCCCGCACAGAAAAGTTATGGAGAGACTAATACAAGAAATATACAAGTACTAACTTCCTAGTCGGCTCGTGGAAGGTCTCGTGCGGGCGCAAGTAGTGATGCCCGTAGACGTAGCGCTCCTGAGTGTCTTTATGCTTCCACAGGCGCTCCACGCGGAATATGTCAAGCTCCGACACGGGGATCTCGCCGATCGTCTGGTACGTGTGCTTGCGGACTGAGCTCTCCTGATAACAAACATTATTTGGATGTATTTAAATATCAATTATCATATTCGACGACCCATTTGGCGTAATGGATGCGATGCCACTACACCAAGGGTTTGATCCCCAGGCAGTACAAACATGGACTACTCGCTTAAGCTTGAGAGATTTGAACCAACCAGTTAGTGCCTGAGCTTTGTTCATTGATTCATTCAACAAGCACAGTCATGCAAGGTAGGCTCGGGCACCGAAAGAAACATACAACTGTATTAAAGACAGTCCGCGGGCAATTCATTTTTAAACTTCAAAAAAGCTGTTTAATTATATAGGAATGTATTTATAAAATAAATGTACCTTTCAAAATTGCTTATTGACATTCTTAATAAATAGTATGTGTCACATCAATTAATGTTACAACAATCACTCACCTTATTAGAAGAACCTTCCTCGCTCTTTCCTTTCCCAATATTTTTTACTTTCTTCCTCTCAACGCGTTTGGTCTTCGGCGAGTCTGTGTGTTCAGCTACCCCATGACTCACGTCCGGGTGTTTCTCATCAATAGGGATATCACGCAACACATACACCGTATCTCCTTGTCGCACTTGTAGGTCGCCACGCATCAGCGATAAGTAGAACTGATGGCCCTCCTCGGTGTAATCATCTAATGGTATCTCACGATCCACTTGCTGTAATCATTTCAAAATGATGAAGACATTACGAAATAGAATCTTGTATAGCTAACCTTGGAAAGATATAGAAAGAAAGAAGTCGCTACTAAAGTGCAATAACCCGTAATTTGATGCTTCTACTACTAACATCCTCACATACATGAACAAAATAAACAAACAATACCAAAACCACTTCGTTATCATTAACTATTACTTGCGGCAAATACTCTAGACAACAATACTTACTGCGGCTGTATTCTTATCGCAATGATGACAATAATGGGGAGCGCGCGTATCTGCCACACGCATACATCGCGCGTGCTGCCACACTCCACAGCCGGGGGCGCCGCATTGCACCATCAGACCCTCTTCGACGTGCAACCCGCAGATACACATTATCACCTCCTCTGTGAATGGTATGTCTTCGATGTTAGAAAAACTATCTTACAATATAACTTTGATACAATATATTATTCGTGTGGATCAGTAATTTTACAGCGATGGTGGGAGGAAGAAGGCAAATAAAAGGACTCATCATCAGCTCATTAAACGTCCCCACCAAGGGGAACGAGTTTACCCGTAAAAGATGTACAGGCCTTACACCTCTTTGAATCTGTTCGCAGGCGTACGCAGGTTTTCTCAAGATGTTTTTATCACAGTAAGAGCACCGGATTAACGTTCCTATAATTTCGAAAATACATTGGTATGTGGCGGGATTTGAACCTGCACCCGCCCAATCGAAAGCTACAGCTAATTTCCACACCATTGAGCCACCGACGATCACTTAAGTGAGTTTATACAAAATTTAAGGTGTTGATAAAAAGACTGCATAATTTTAACACAAAATTATACAAATCAATAAATCTGCCCACCATTTTCTACTGCTGAGCACAGGCCTACCCCGATGAGCACCAACTAGCCACCGCCAGAGTACCCTGAATGTAGGTTTCTTAGATTAATATAATTAATTATGTAAACAAAAGAAGGCTTGGATGATGCAATATCTAATGTAATGAATGTTCCTAACCCATGATTACTTTTGATGAAAAGTCCATTCTACATCAAGCATTTATCAAATATAAGACAAACTTTAAGTAAAGCTTACTCACCAGTTTTGGCTTTCTGAAGGAACCCAGCTGGTAAAGGATCTTCAGGGCCGAGAATCTTGGTCAAATGCTCAGCGCAATCCAATTTTGCAGAGTTATATACCTGTAATATAGTATATAATAGACTCATATTATATTATAGAACCAACTATGCTTCTTTATTTTTACATTGAAATGTCAAATTTCATTAATGTTTCATGCAAAGATTATTAAACATATAAATTATTATTTCATTATTATGTGATTCAGGCAACATTCCACGACCCATTTGGTGTCGCGGTTGAGAGGTCGACTGCAACATCATGGGTTCCGGGTTCGAACCCCGGGCTAAACAAACATTTGTGTGCATGAACACGTCTGTTTGTAATGATCTGGGTGCTTTCTATGTATAATATGTATGTATTTCCAAAAAATATATATATACAGGCTTCACGCTTAACTTGGGGCTAGATGGCGATGTGTAAATGTCAGTGGATATTTATTTATTTATATTTATAACATAATATTAAACAAATATTTCTGGCCCAAAATGGGGAAGGCCTATGTCCAGCAGTGGACTGCGATAGGTTAAAGGGAGAGAGAGAGAGATATTTCAGGCCTCAATCTTATATATTATGATTTGTAGTTAGCATCCCACAGGTGCGCTAAGGGGGTGGCTTTGCAACACTCTCTCAGTACACTTTACCTTTAATAGGTAGACTATCTATCTCGAACTCACCTGCCAAGCATTAAGATTATGGCTAAACACTTCACCTTAGTCTAAGAAGGCCCTTTAGTCCAACAGCACGGACTGTTAAAGTAAGTAAAAGGATGGCAAAGATTTTATAAGATTGGTGACATTACTTTTTTGAGCTGAACAGCGATGCTACCCAACGGAGATATTCGTCCATGTTCTCGCATCGCGTTCGAGAACACGGTGCATACATCGGCGTCAAACTGGCCGACTGAAGTATAAAAGCCGCGACTGATGTTCCCCTCGATCGTAGATAAGTCCGCGGCGTATACTTGACTGTCTTGGATCTTAGTCTTACTCTTCATGAAAGGTGCACACAACATTTTATCTTTGTCGTCTGGAAAATAAATAATATAAAAAGTTAATTTTTGTTGTCTGTATGCCTGCATAATAATAAAACAAGGATTAGGAGCTGTTCTAAACCTTTTTAAACTATGTATCATGAGCGTAGCCAGTCTTGGGCTCAGGGTGGGGCAAATGTGAACCTATCCCCCTTCCCCGGTATTTTTTATTTTGTTTAAATGTTAGAGCCAGGGTGGAGCAAGCGCCCCAGTATTACTCGTATGTTATTTAATATAGTTTAACATACCTTTCACAGCAACAATTGCGTTATAGAGCGCCTGGAAGACTTTCTTCAAGCGTGCATTTTTATCTTGAGTGGGATCGTCCTCCACCCGTACTAAGTTTTTAACGTCCTCCTTTGAAGCGCGCAGTGCGTGTAATCTCTCTAGGAACACCGAGGAGTTCATTGTGTTGGGTAATGTTAGCGGGTTCACGTTTATATTCGAGTTGGTGGACACCGAGGGTGTTGTTGCAGGAACGGAGGGCGCAGCACTGGCTGGAGGCGGTGACGGAGGTAGACCGATAGACAAGCGATCACGGATTCGACGTACCTGAAATTTACATAAATAAAATAATGATGACCTAGATTTAACACTTTAAAAAGGTTACTCGTACCTTTTTTTTAGATAGCTTTTTTACTGTCTCACTCTCTATTTTTCAATTTATCGCAGTTGTTAGTTTGTCTCCCGACTACAACACCATGAAATTATATGTTTGCACTATATGGTAGGGCTTTTCCCCATTTCAGTGGGTATTTTTAGTAGTCTTATGTTTTTTTTTTACAGTCAATCAACATTTAATCAGCTCGAGGTTTTATTTATTTAATACAAACATTTGTGGGTAGGAACATGTCTATCTGTATTTATCTTATTGTTTCTATGTATTTATTTATATAAAAAGTATGTTCATGCATTGTTGAGTACATTAAATAAAATCGTCTAATTTAAATTGGAACTATGTTTATGTCTATGAATATTTAAAGTTAAACAATAATACAGTTGAAAAAGAATAAAAAACTCATGGTATTGCAATATCTTTTCCGTACTAGAACCCATATTAAATCACCTCACTATTTAGTCCACTGCTGGACTAGGCATCTGCTGTTAATTTATCAATGTAGGATTCAGACTTTTACTGATCAACCACGATAGTTATGCGCGTATTAACGATTCGCTAGAGCAGGTTCCCTATTTAAGGCATAACGTACAATAACTGGGTAAGGATTTAGAGAAAACAAATAAAGACAAAAAAATATTAAACTTACATTTTCAAGATTTCTGAACAGGAAGCAATGCCTCTCCTTAACCAGATTCCGTTCTTTTGCTGTTAATGGTTTCATCTGAGGTTCTTGCCACAACTTATTCAAATGCTGTTGATACTTGTTAAGTATGGTCATATTCTTGATGTCACATGCTGTCACTGTTTGTTGTTCAGACTTCTTGTTGCATTTGACAGCTTTTCTTGGTCTTCCAACTCGAGGTTGGTTACCATTGGAACCTTGGGATTGATTGGAGGCATTTGATGGAGTTCTAGACTGCGTTTTTACGGGTTGTTTTGTAATTCTTTGATACTTTCCACCAATCACACCACGACAGTCCTCAGAATCACATTTGCACGGCTGTAATTATACCAGTATATTGAAACAAATTTAAGAAACTAGTATAACAATGTTTATGTATAGTGATAAAATATAATTTACGCACCTGACCAACGGCGGGATTGAACAGGGAGAAATTATAATCATAAGTTAACTCCTCGCCCGGTTCTATATCACGCAGTGCAAACAACGCCATTCTGAATGTTCCTAAAATTTTTAATGAAGTATTTATAAATGTGTTTCTAAACTTTTCTACAGTTTCTAAATTGGAGTTCTCTTGATTATCGCTTACCATTAGCTGTCCACTTTTGCATCTCGCAGTTGGGCCGACAAGAATGGTTAACAAAACGACCATCGCCACCCATACGATGACCGTCAATAACAAGCCCGCCGTCCAAATGTAAGCAGTAGTGGTGCGTGTCACGAGCATAACGCGTCGCCATTCGCTCCTGGTATTTAACACGACATAATTAAGAATATGATTGCATTATAATCTTTATGCAAATTATTTTTTAACCGTACTACTTTTATATATTTTATTATATCTATGAAATTTTTTTATTAAGTTGTATTCTGGATGGAATTAACTACAAAATAAAGTTGTCAATCAATAAGAGACTAGCTCATTACAAGTTGAATATTGCACTTAACTAAATAAAATAAAATGCCAATTATATGACTCACTTTGAACTCCTTATCAGACACAACCTCTCCCACATACTCGAGAATAAAATCTCCTGAAGGGATTTTGTGTTTAGTTCGCACACCCCAACCTTTGTTTTCTGTCATAAACTTTTCGAGCGCCGATGCCCACTCGTGCCGCTGTATACGTTGGTTCTTGCATTTATCCCTAAATACAAAGTATATATCAATTTTGGCCTCACATCAATGGTACCTTAACATCAAATAATGTAAAAGAAGCCTACCCGCTAGGACATAATTGCGGTGAACACTCCGAAAAAACCAATCTGTTTATACAGTCTTCATTACAACCAGATGAAGGAGCACAATTGCACGCAACACTTTCACACTCTTCTGCTGACGGCTTTACATCATAGTACACATCTGAAACGTTAATAAGAATTTAATATAAACATCGAGGCATACCTATACATTCATTTATTCAGTTAGAAAGGTGAAATAGATTCCACATACTTGTCCGTATTTTTTTGTAATTCCAAGAAGGCACTGGTTGATTGTAATGCTGTTGCCACCAGATGTCGTAAGGTAAAGAGAAATGTTGCTGGCGTCGACGCACCCATCGCTCGCAATACGGAGGCGGCGACAGAAGCCCAGGCGGAAATTCTGTTTGAGTAACCAGATTCTTCCCTTTTCCTTCGGGTTTGGGGCTGTAAAGGCGAATCAGGATTATTTTGTCACATTGAAAGCAAACACAATTCCAACAGAAATAAAGTTCAGAAACTTACTCGTCCTTGTAATAATCGGAGAACAGACCAGCCACCAAAAACTTCTTCCTCAGTCTTGGATTACGTTTAGATACAACGGGTTTATCCCTGTTATCACTGCTTGCTGGACTGTCATCTCTTGAAGCGGCGACTCTTTTCTTGCATATTACATTCTTTGATATCACGTCTATACTTTTTTCGAAATCTATTTCTTTTTCGTGAAGTGGTAAAGGATCGTTTTCATCGTGATCACGTAAGGTGTCAACAGACGGCTCCCTTGATTTTGCATTGAGTCTTCTACTTATAACCGTATCAAGTGAACTTTCTCTTGAACTCGAATGTACTTCACGAACCCTTTTATTGGCTTGACATGACCTAGACTTTCGTCTTGTGGCTACGTTGACAGGTTTCGGTAGATCATTAACAACTTCATCAATAGACGACTTTTTAGTTTCTACTTTTTTATTGTATTTGTTAACATCTTCATTATTATTATCAGAACTTCTTGTAAGCCTTCTTTCGCTTGGATACAAAACAGCAAGGCTAGACTTGGGCCTCAAAGCTATTTTATTATTCTTTTCAACCATCTTTCTCTTAGAGAATATTTCTTCTATTTCTTGTGAGGGCGACATAGCTCTTGTTCTTCTTCTTAATCTTTCAAGGTTATCTAAACGGCACCCCGATTGATCTGTTTTTAAATTCAGTAAACTAAGTGGTATACTATCTTCCGGATCATTACTAATGGAACTTGCTAAAGAAGGGATACTATCAGATTCACTCAACACTTCCCACTTATTAACATGATTCTTAAGATCTTTTTCTGCTTTATTTTGTTTAAGCTGCAATGCGGGTGCCCTAAGAATAGACGAATTGACACTTTTCTTGTCTGTTACGGCATGTGCAATACTATTTCCTTTATTGACGTGACTTGCTACATCTTTACCTTGAAGTTTTTCGAGGGCAACTACTGTCAAACGACCTTGCTTTGGGCATTCGTCTTTATTCAATACCACCTTCAGTTCTGGCTTTTTGCAAGTGGTACGTTCCAAGAAGGTACTCGTAGCTTCGCCGTCTTTTGGTACCCTTTCAAATGCCGAATTGTCAGTTTCTTCAGATGTAAAGTGATTACTATCAGAAATATTTTGACTATTTGGTTCCACTTTTTTCTTTTTCTTCTTTATACTTGGAAACCCAGTTCTGTTAATAGCTTTTCGACGCCTAGTCTTTTTCTTTGTAATATCGGAGCATTACTATCGCTGACTTCGGTTATTTCTGTTTTTTTGGCGGATATATTAATTTTCTTGGCCAGTTCCACTATGGGTAATCTTTCAGCTTGAACTTTTGGAACTAACATTTTTGAAGGTAATACCAATTTGCTTTCTCTAATAATACTATTGATCTTTTTCTTTTTTTTGTCACTATTTTCCTCATTTTCATTACTTAAGTTTCTTTTAGCTTGCCGTAAATTATGGCCCCCGGTAGTTTCTTGAATCTTATCTGATATTACAGATGCGATTGATTCACCTCTTTTGGGTCTGATAATTGAATCGGGAGTTTCAGAAATTAGAGCAAGTGGAATATCAGACTCTGTATCAATACAACTCAGTAACTCATCAGTATTGCTATCTGCACTTTTGGATTTAACTTTTTTCGAAGAATCCATCAAAGAATTGCTGATACATATCGACGACTTAGGTATTTGATCTTCTAAATCAATAGACGGTTCGAATATACCAGTAGGTTTATTTACGTTTACAACAACGATAGATTCAACTACAGGTTCTTGTATCTTCGCCTTTTTACTTTCAAAGATTTTCCCTTTAGACACTGGAGATTTTATAACTGTAGCCCTTGTGCTTATTTGTGATATTTCTTTTGGTTTCATTTTTTCGTCAGTCTTATTAAGTAAGTCAGGGCTAACACATTTTTTTTCTTTTTCTAAAATACGAGATTCTATGGATTTACGAATATTATTATTTAGTAATGTATCTAATACTTTAGTAGCTGCACTTGGATTTATTTTTGACACAAGGTTACTAGTAAGCCCTTCAAGTCTGTTTTTCTTACGAGTCATTATTTCTGACTTCTGAGCTGGTGGTATAGAACTTTTATACAACGTACGGGCAGACATACTTTTCAGGGGATCCATACCAGTACCCGTTTGTATCGGACTATTCATTGGTAACTTATCAGCTTTATCTGCTTCTTTGTGTTCCTCTTTCGCATTGTTCTGATTTACATCTTTATTGCTAAAATAAGTACCAACTGCCTTGTCATCCGATAGCTTCTTAGAAAGCGATTGCACCACTTGGTCTAGACTTGTGTGACTAACTGCTTTTTCAGCTTCCAGACGATGACGTTTTTTAGGCGTTACTATTGGTGCAGTATTTCTTACCGGTGAGGATTTGTTTTCTGACCTCGGTGACATTTTAAGGACATCTTGTTTTGTTAACTCTAACCTTATATCCTCCTTTGTTTTAGGTAATGACTTTTCCATCATGTACCATTTTATGAACGGCTTTTAATTTTTCAGATGTTTCGTATATTTTCTTTGATAATTCAGATTGATCAGCAGAAGGTTTCGTAATTGTAATTTCGTCTATGTTATTCACAGAGTTCGGAGATTTACTGAAGTTTGCAGAAGATTCATTTGTTTTTGTACTTAAATTATCTCCACCACCATTTGATTTTGCTAATTTCGTGTCATTGCTTTGACTTTTAAATTCTATTGTAGTATTTTGCGACTTTGCCGTATTTTCATTATTTTTCTTGTTCTTTTCTTGCGGCAGTTTTAGTTTAAGAGAATCCTCGGAAATATTATTCGATAAATCACCTGGACAATCAGTTTCAGTACACAAAAATTCATCAGGGCTAGTACCATTTTTAGAATTCTCATCAAATTCTGCTGGTACTAAACTTAGGCTTAGTGAATTACTAGTGGAAGAATTTATATGATAATGGCGCTTTTTAAGAGGCAACTTATGTTCATTCGTATCTTTACCTCCTTTACTCTGTGACTCTGTCAATTGTTTCTTGTGTCTGCGTTTAGATGTCGGTGTAGTTATTTCTTGGTTATCGGATGTTTTTCGCTTCTTGGAACTTCTTTTAACTACTTTGATAGAAGGCGGTTCTAGTACTGGTTTCTCAACGGCTTTCATTTGAGTCTGCGTCGGGCTGTTCATCAGTTTTGGTGCAATTTGACATAGCTTTATAAAATTTGCAACGAGATTATCCATATCCTGACAAAACTTTTGATCCACCATATCAACAACTTTATTGCATGATTCACGACATTTTGATTTTGATCTGGAACGATGTCTTCTTTTGCTTCGATGCCTGTGATGCCTGCTTTCTGTTTTCACGGTGATTCGTGAAGGCCTTTCAACAGGTTTCAAATTGATTTTAGGAGGTGCTAACACTACAGTTCTTCTATGTTTTCTTATTTGAAATGCTGGTTTCATATGCGGTTTCTTGAAGTTCAAAAAAACATTGCGTGATAACGATTTGTTCGGAATATAGCTATTTTTGGCTTTTTCAAATATGCTTGGAAGTGGCTTAAGCGGACTATCTTTTTTTGTGCCATTTTTAGTCACCTTGCGGTTCTTTGGAGATAAAGCCCCAGAGAGATAAATTAAGCTAAGGTCATTATCTTTTTTGCTTCCAGGAGCTTTATCAGCAATACAAATAGGTGACGATCCGAACTTGTGAGCAAATATTGGCTTCAATCCAGGCAATGGTCTGTCTTTAGAATTTGTTTTAGTTGGAGACTTCATCAAACTGTTGTTATTGTTATTATTAATTTTAAAAATGTTATAAGTAGTTACTGGTTGTTGAAAGCCGCTAAAAACAGGACCTGGTGCAAATGGGTCTGAAGAATTTGGCCTTAATATTAGCCCTTTACTTAAGTTAGAATATCCAAAATCATACTGTAAGGGATATTTTGTACAAACACTTACGTACTTGGGACTTGCATGCGGTTTCCGCATATAACTGTCACACTCCGAATCACTTGAACTGTGACCTAAATTCAAACTTTAAAGGTTTTATTAGTCAACAACAAAATTTCTTGATCAGATACAAAATGTTTTTGATTTTTATAGTATGAACGATCTCTCACAGATCTAGTCTTTTTCAGTTTTCTTGTTTTACGTCGCATACTCCGTACGCTATTATCAGTTTTGTATCCAGATTTGTCACTTTTATAACCAGATTTGTAGTCACTTTTATATCCAGATTTATAATAGTCGCTTTTATAACCTGATCTACAACTATAATCGCTTTTATAACCAGATTCTATAAGCCTACTACAACTTTTGTAGGGTTTGACTTCGTGGTCACTTTTGTAGCCAGATAGAATATCCTTATACTTAGGATTTAAATCAATTTGTTTCCATGTTGGATCTAAAGGATCATCATCTACTGCTGCTTCAGTTTCACTCTGATTATCTCTCCAGGTATTGTTGGTAAATGCTTTACTATTTTTCTTTGGCAAATTTGATAGCTTACTATTCAGTTCTTTCCGTTTTGCATAAACCCCTGATAAAACAGACCTATTCGTAGTAGATGTAGCATCATCACTGTCAGCAGAATCATATTGATTTTTATCCTTTAATGTTTTCGATGCAGTTTTATTTGATTTGGTTTTGTTCTGCGGCCGGCGACCTACTTTTTTTCTCGGCGGATACAACACTCTATCTGTGGCATATAGCATCCTATCCAAAGCTGCTATGTCCAGTTTTTGATCTGTTCTTTTAGTATTTTCAAATTTGTTTTGCTCTTGATTCAAAGGGATTGGTGATGGTGCTTCCGTTTTAATTTGTTTTATTTCATTTTCTATTCTCTTTTTCTGGTAGTCGCAGTCACTTGAATCTGACCTCGTTTGTATTCTATTACAGCTTTTAGATTTTGATCTCATTGCCCTTTTTTCTCGTGTTGTATTTTCTTTTGGATTGATTTTCTTCCTAATCTATTATGATTTTCTCCCACATCGTGACGCCGCATAGGAGAGTGAGTTGGAGAATTATGATTAGATAATATGCCTGAATCTGGTGATACATTTGGTGGGTCATTATTATTATGAAAATTTACATTAACTGCAGATTTGTGCTCTTGTTGCGATTGTGCACTTTTGCTCCCAAATTCTACATCAGATTGGCGAACTTTCCGAGGTCGGCCTCTTTTACGTCGTGATTCAACCAATACATTTTTAACATCTTGGGACTCCACTGAATTTGTACTGATTGTATCTAATTTTTGAATATCTAATTGATTTATAGAGTCCATGTCATTTGTAATTGTAATTGGAGAACTTTTTAAAAGATCACTTGCACTTCCTAGCTCAGATCCACCCTGTGATAAATCTAAATTCATAAAGTCATGGTTATCAACACAATCATCAAGAGATGGATTAGGTATTTGCATGTCTACTGATCCAGCAACAGAAGTTATTTCTTCTAGGTCCTTATTAATTTGTGATAATTCCTCTGTTTGTTGGGGGCTCAAATGTTGTGAGGTGTAAAAATTCGGCGTGATCGGCGATATTTCCGGTAGATTATTAATTTGACCTAAAACACAATCACTTATAGTTCCAACGCCCTCTATTGGATTAGTGTTAAGTCCACAGGGAATAGTTGGTGCTGCAGTAGTATTAATCGGTGTCAGCGGCGCAGTGCTACTCAATAGTTGCGTTTGAGCAACAAATTGTTGCAGTAAACTAGATGCATAATGAGTTGGATTTTGATTAATGGTATCCGAATTTGAACACTCATTTTCAGACCCCGACGAATCAGCTGTTGCCCCTTTGAATAGCTGCTGTCACTAATTGTGGCGTAAGTTCCATTTCGCTACTCGAACCATCACCTGCAAGAACTAACCTTATCAGTAATTCAATACCCAATAAAAACAAATCAGATAGAATTTAAATTAAGTAGTTGTTGCATTTTTATGAGCATTTATTGTATAAATGATAATTCAATCTATTTAACAGACTACAGCCGTTGACCGCACATGGATTTACAACTTCACCGGACAAGTGGCTCGAACTCAAACCTCAGCTTTGGGCGTTACGGGAAGGGCTAAGTGTAGCCTATGCTTAGGAATAAAGCGACCTGGGACAAATCGCTTACAGCAATAGGGACTGTGCGAACCTACAGAGTATCACGACGAAGGCTTCAACCTGCGGGAGCATAAACTTCGGATGTCGATTTGATGTTTGACACATATAATTTTAATTTGTTTCACAAAAGGTATTATAACCAGTTTCTTAATAATAATAGATGTTAATACTGTTTTGTTTGATAATTAATAAGACCCACTCACCATTATCCACTATAGACTTGTCGTCGTTGTCTGGCGATGCGTTATGCACGAAGGCCGGAAAATTAGGCTGTTGCGCCGGCGCGCTCGGTGTTTGTTCTGGAAATAGTTCCGCGAGGTCTGCATCGTCGATGACCTACCGAATATATTTCAGATTAAAAATAGAAGTCAAATGTAAGTCTATGCGCAAGATTTGAATACCTTCTATTTAAAAGCTAATACAGAATAAAAATATTCGTTAATATATAAAAAACTTCTAAATTGTGGGTTGTTAAATTCTGATAAAGGTAAATGTTCGTGAGTGAAATATATCCATTTTATCTCGAGCCTGTATCAGTGTTTATATAAATGTGTTTATTCGTCATTGTTGTGCCCAAAGTTACGTGCTTTGCTTAAGCAATAATAAATTTACCTGTGTAGCAGTACGTATATTTAGTGGCGTATGTACGTTACTAACCTGTAATTGACAGGCAGCAGCGAGTGCAGCACTCGAGTCCTCGGTAGATGCGTTTTGCAGTGGCGCCGGTGGCTTCGGCGGTGTCCGAGTCAGACGAGGACGACGATGAGGATGAGGAGGACGATGAAGAAGATGACGTTGATGAAGATGTACTGCTGCCGCACGCTGCACTCTCCTCCAAAGGTGACAGAAACTAAAACAATTAGTTTTAATTCAATATTATTATGAATCATCTAAGTTGTTTATTCAATCATCTATCAATTAGGGCATGAGGCCGTCTACTGATTCCTATAAATCTAAGATTCATGGCTTTTAATAATAATAAATAAATATTCACCAACATTCACACAGTATCCTCTTGTTCAAATTTAAGCAAGGTGATGGTACTATAGGTATTAAAAGCCTGATACACACAAAGGAATAGATAAAAAAATATGCCATCAATTGTATAATGACATCCATCCCAACCGTTTAAAATGCAAATTACGGGAATTCCTGACTTCCCGCTGCTAAGAACACGTATAAGTGTCCAAGTCTAAGATTGATTTGGCGTAACCGACACTCGACATAGTGGCGTAATACCGTTCCTTCACTGACCGCATTAAACACATTCACACTCAAAAACTACCCATTCATATCTAATATCTATACTCCGACTCTTACATAACCAAAATGCATTAACATTATTAAAATTAACTCAAACACTTTTTAAAACATATAATTAGAGAGATACACAAAAGAGCTCTAATACAAAGCACTGATTTGTACTGGTGCATATCTGGGGGCACGGTAGTGCCCCCGCAAAGTCGAGCGCGAAGCAAACACTGCCGTACCATCCTTTACAGGATCCATTTTGCCGTATTTTCAGACCCCAATTTGAGAACCTTTGGATAATTAAAACGAACCACTGGTATTAACCAGAACGCTGAAATTTTCGTCATCTAGTAAGATATAATAACCTACTTTAAATCCAAAAGTTCAAGTCTGTAGGCCATTTATTTCCGACGTTAAGCGAAAGCAAAGTTTCGCATTTTCGACAGATAGACACACTCACTCACTCATGATCATAAAAATAGAACTAGTACTTCCCATTAACTCAGAGAGCTAAAATTTAGTACAGAGTTAGGGTTTAATGGCTACATAAAAGGAAAACTATAAAAACTTGGATAATCGAAGATCTGGAGTTCCTGGTGACCCTGCTTAGATAACAAAATCATCAAAATAGAACTAGTACTTTCCATTAACTCAGAGAGCTGAAATTTGGTACAGGGTTAGGGTTTAATGGCTACATAAAGGGAAAAACAAGTCGAGCGCGCTAGACGTATACAAACAGACATGTTCATGCACACAAATATTTGTACTGCCCGGGGATCGAACCCGGAACCCTTGGTGTAGTAGCCGACATTTCAACCATTACACCCAATGGGCCGTCCAATATTCCTTTCAAGTTTCTATAAAAAGAAGTGAAATCCCACCAAAACCATTCTGTAAAAAATCTATCTAGCCAAGTCTCGATGGAGCTGCTTGATTATATCTAAAAAGTAATGAAATCAAGACAAAGACGTGCCAAGTCTAGGGTTCCTTACTGCGATTACTTTATTATTATGGTTAATGTTGTGTGACTCGGCCGTTGAACATTCTTTATCAAGCCTACAATTGACTGTTTATTGAATCACCGTTTTCCAAGTGGCAAATTTTATCGTCAATAGGTAGCTTTTAGCGTTCTGACGACAGATTGGTGCAATGGTGTCATGGAGCGCCTGGTTTTGTATCCTTGTGTACTCTTCAACGACCAAGTCCCACAACATTAACCATAATAATAAAGAAATCGCAGTAAGGAACCTTAGACTTGGCACGTCTTTGTCTTGATTTCATTACTTTTTAGATATAATCAAGCAGCTCCATCGAGACTTGGCTAGATAGATTTTTTACAGAATGTTTTTGGTGGATCTTGTTGACCCTTTTTACACCTCACGATTCACGATAAAATAATAAAAGCGCGGGTTTTACAAGCTCGCTAGACTTGCCCAACAATGTTGGTGCAATTCGCCTGTACAGTTTTCCATGCGTCCGACTTATGACTGAAGTAAAAATTAGCACAGAAAGTTGTCATCAATGAAATTACAGCCTGTTGTCATATTTTGTCTCAAACTTGAACCTTATTATAGTTAAGAAACCACTTAGAATTATTAGTTTAAAAGCCTGATGTTTTAAACTTCAATGCAATGTGATTTGACTGCAAGGTATCGTAGTTATATTTTTGTAATTAAGCTAACTCTAAAGAATTTCAACCAATATGGCGTTCAACCCCCGCCAATGAAAGGGGTTGAGCAAGTGTCGCGTGGCAGCAAGTCTTATCACGGTTCGCATATCAAATAATGCGGTAACAACCCCCTGACCAACGACGATGTTGGCAGCAGGTAAGTTTTTATGGCAAGTAACTTTACGAGCATGAGCTATTTGAAAAAACAAAAAAGACATTGCAACAGCATACATTCATATCATCATTATCATCATCATTACAGCCTAATTATGTTCACTGCTAAACGAAGGCCTTCCCTAATGATTTCCACGTGGACCGATCCCTTGCAGTTGACAATCCATCCTGTACCCGCCACTTAACCAGATCATCGTCCATCTGGTTAGGGTCGCCTACGCTTCGCTTTCCGTTTACGTGGACGCCACTCGAGAACTTTCCGCCCATCGGCCATCGGTTCTACGCACTATGTGCCTGCCCACTGCCACTTCAACTTGCTATCCTCTGGGCCATGCTCGTCACCCTAGTTCTCGCGTAGGAGACACTAACATAGCCCTCCATAGCACGCTGAGCAACCTTGAGTCTATTCAAGAGGCCCTTAGTGAGCGACCAGTATATTATTTTAATAACGTTACAATTACTGATCTACATAAAACAATGAATAATACGTTCATGATAAAACAGGTAATATTTATAAGTAGGACTGATCCAAACCAAATAATACAAACGCAACACAAGCAAATATGAAAGCTTGGTGCATTTGAATCGACAATAAGGTAACGGTACTGCAACAGAGCCGACGCCGACACGAATATCACATTAAGAACCTCGTGATCAACTTGATTTATATCCTACAGTAAGTCTCCCAACATTCTACATCACACAACGTACAAAGAAATCATAAACTATTGCTTATGTCTACAACATAAGAAATTTAGATTTTGCACAATCATTACAGGTCAAAGAAGAAATGGGTAAGTCAATATTAAAGGTTATTAAACTATCGCACAAACAACTTTTTGTGACGTTTGAAACTACTGCCGTTCAAAATACAGCATCCATTAGAAACAATACAACATTCATGTAAGGAAGTCACGACCAAATAGAGTAACGGGATATACAAAGTTCTTAGGTTAATTAATCACATGATTATTGTACAACAGAATTTGGCTTTGTTTGTATACTCTATGCCATCTACAAATACAATCATGTATATCCATTGCATTACAAAATCCATAATGAAAGATGTCACTGAACTCATGCCTAATGTTCAGAACAATACTTCATCATAGGTATAAGAAGAAAAGAAAGTATGATAGCGTCCACGCCTCGAAAAGCATGGACATGATGAGATTGAACTGTTTCGACATTTGTAACTAGAAATATTACGCTCAAAGCGATTTGTTCCTTGTTCTATTGATGATATCTAAGTTATACCGGTGTTAGGATTAACTACATGCTTGGAATTTATAACACTTACATTAGATACCTAAAATTTTACCCTGAAGAGTGTACAATTTGTATTGTACGGTGGAAACAATATTTTAAACGCAAATATCGTATCTTCCCAATAATATAAAAAATATAAGTGCTCGAAATCTAATCTATATAGAAACCATGAACTTAACAAAGACAACATTGTCTCAACATCGTAAGTTTACCCATGCTGAATCAAGAAGTGTTAAAGAATAGGACGGTAGGTACATTACATTGAACCATTAATTCAAGTCGCTCGATACATTGTTTTAAAAATAAAATACTACTATAAAAAATTAATAGCTGTAATATAATAATCATATATATTTTAACTTTATATACACATGCGATTAGAGATTTAACAGCAACTGTTTCACAACATTTAAGTAACTCGTGGTAAAGGCGCGCGAAGCGACCGGCTCTTGTAGGGCTAAAAACCAAAAGACCGATCAACCTTCCAATTGACAGATCATTTTCTCCCTTACATGCCACCGCAAAAAGATCTTAATCCTTCGTAGTAATCGTGACTTGCGGCATTTCTATAGAGTTCTACAGAGATTAATAGTATAAGTACGAGGCCGAGCACTCACGTAATTGGTAACGATTATTAAGTGAATTTATATTCGATAAGTTGACAGGTCGTGGCTTGAGTTAAATTCAATTTAAGCCGAGGCAGAATTTTAAGCGTGACATATTTACGCACTCGCAGTGATAGCATAATACATAAGGTTTAAATGGAGGCTGCCGGAAATTGTACGCAGAAAATTACATTCAATTCAAATTATATATGACATACTCACTTCGAAGGGTTCACAATGCTCAGAGAAAAGAAACCGAAAATGTTATTTTATAAACAGTTTGTTGTTTAAACAAATATGTATATCATCATCAACATACTTTTCAAATATAGATTAAACTTGTTATCACAATAGCTATAATTACGTGCGATGTGGAACTAACTAATGATTCGCGCACATATTTTCAGTTCAGTTTTTACTATCGCACTTGTTGGCACCTACGCAACATCAACATTATCGGGTTGAAATAAACTACCCTTAAACTATACCGTCATATACAGGAGACAGACCATCTTGCCCAGCACAGATATGGGCAGATAAGGACGACAATGATTTAAAAAAAATATCAGATCACGGCTAATCCAGGTGATTAAAGAAAAAAATTACAAAACTTATGTCAAAGATAAATTTATTTTATGTATTGTGTGTTTTTAATATATAGAATAACATGTAATTAAAACATCTGTTAAATTATACGTCAGTTCAAGTATCAGACAGTGTAAATAATACATACTTCCAATGTATCAACCCATAATATTTGTAAAATTAAGAAGGAAACCCGTTTATGTTTTTACGACTTCAAGGTCTTACAAATAGAGCCAATAAAATACTAATTGGCAACCCTGAACAAAGACGACTATCCGGTGGCGGTTGATTGTACTCATCAAGGATTTCTGCTCTCAAGGACGATGGCTGCTAGACTATCGGCTCTTATTATTTCACTTCAAACACATCTTGTTTTTTGTCACTGTTCTCATCTGTATTCCTGATATATATCATCGAAGACGACGGCTACCTTTACAAATCACAAGTTTCCAACAATTAATATAAATAAATTCGTATAAATCTGATTCGCAATACAAAATTATTAAATTATCGTTACATTAGTAACTATTTATATTTCAAAAAGAAATACTTTCAGGTCAACACAATAAAAACATTTTTAATTAAATAACGTTTACTTCATAGTTAAATTAATTAAAATTAGCATCACCTGAAAAGCTAAATGGTCTTAACTCATTAAAGTAAAATATTAATAAAGATTATCCAAAACCCATTGTTTTGTACCTTGTATAAAAAATCTTAAGACCCAATATTGAATTGTGAACGCTGGCACCGTATTATAGCTACAGTCAATTTATCTAAGGCCGTTTTTGTGACGAACGAGATACGCAAAAAGTTAGACTATGTTTAATGTAAAGGTTCAGTCACCTCTTACATTTTCGAATGTGCGAACCTCATTGTCTGCAATATTTTTTGTGGCATATGGCTAGCTCTAGTTCTTAGCTAGCTAACGTTCAGAAATGAACGTGTAGGAGCGCACTCTTACGCATTCTGATAACCATCATCATCATTAGTACAGCCTAATATGTGCACTGCTGACCGAATGCAACCCCCCCCCCCCCCCCTAATGATTTCCACGCGAATCTTTCCGACCCATCGGCCATATTTGACCAGGGTGTTGCTAGTTAAGACAAACGGAAGCGGTTGCTCAGCGTGCTATGGAAGAGTAGTCGTAAAGCTGTTAGGTGTTTTCCTACGCGATAAGATGCCAAACGAGGATATCCGTAGGAGAACTAGGGTGACCGACATAGCCCACAGATAAGCAAGTTGGAGTGGCAGTGGGGAGGCACATTCTGACAATAAACATTAGTATTACAAATTTAATAAATCGGGCAGCCTAAAATAGTTATAGCATAATATGTGCACATCACGTCAACAAAGCAGATTGCGGGCAGACCCCAAACATAAAGATAATTAAAAAAAGTACAAGGACAAGAGACGAAGACACCAAAATATTCAAAGCGCATGTATCCTTATAATATACTAAACAAACGTGTCTGGATCAGTTGATATCACGATTTTTCTTTCCAAATATTAATACTTTCATTTCGAGCAAATAAATAATTATAGCATAAAATACTCTGCTGCACATACAAATGTTCACCATTTTAGATATTTTTAAAAAGCTGAGAATTTTTTTTTCTCACATTAATTTATTATACTTGACACGTTTACAGCTTTCAGCCTTACAAACGTTAACGCTCGTTTAAACTGTAACATTTTACTACCGTACATCTGTTTACATTAAACACAAATTTTGTTTTATTTACGTCTATGAACATTAACATAGAATCCCAAAATAAATTTCTAGCAGTGCGAAAATTTATGAAGCTGGGAAAAAAGGAAAAAGTGGAATAGTTATCAAAATGAATTTTTCTTATTACTATTTTATTGTTTACGGACTTCTTAATAATTAAAAACGGTGAGGTTCAATCGATATTAATCTAATGGAGAACCTGCACAAACAGGTGCAGTCGGAACTACACAAAAAAATCACGTGGCACGAAATTGCTCATCGTGGCCTATATATCGCCGACGCTGCCCAACCGCACGCCGTTGTCCGTGAGAACCATGACATCAAAACCATAATATCCTTGACTTTTAATTTATTGAATCCAATTTCTAAGATGTGAGTGTGTCCGAAGTCCAAATAATACAAATTCCGTTTATAAAGTAGGCTTTATTTTTATTGCTAATAAATGGAATTGCTACCTGCGTCACCCACTGGAGTTCTAATCTATTACATATCTCTCTCTTCAACCTATCGCAGTCCACTGCTGGATATAGGTCTCCCTCATTTTGCACCAGATATCCCGGTCCTCTTTCCTCATACAGCCTCCACCAGCGACCTTTCGTAAGTCGTCGGTCCATCAGGCCGAAGAGCGTCCTACGCTACGCTTGCCAAGACCTGGTCTCCACTCCAGAACTTAACTTAACGGCCATCTGGCACTTCAACTTGCTTATCCTGTGGGCTATGTCGGTCACCCTAGTTCTCCTACGGATATCCTCGTTTCGCATCTTATCGCGCAGGAAAACACCTAACAGCTTTACGACTACTCTTCCATAGCACGCTGAGCAACCGCTTCCGTTTGTCTAAACTAGCAACACACTGGTCAAATATGGCCGATCTGCTGCTCAGCTGCAGCTGATCCGGCGGGCTACCGGGTTACCGACAGGTAACTTTAATTCTCTAACGGATTAAATCATTTCTGATCTGATTCTTAAGAGAGAACCCGAGCATAGCTCGCTCCATTGCGCGTTGAGTGACTTTGAACTTGTGAACCAATCCCGCAGTCAGTGTCCATGTCTCAGCTCCATATGTTAGCACGGGTAGAACACATTGCTCAAAGTCTTTAAGCAGTGCGGAATCGTTGACGTTTGGACAAGATGTAGCTCACCGAATGCAGCCCAGCCCAACTGAATCCTCTTACTAGCCTCCCTCTCGAAGTTATGCCGGCAAAGTTGAATGGATTGGCCCAGGAAGATATACTCCTGCACAACCTCGATAGGGACGCCATCGACGCATCGCAATCGGATTGGAATGTATGTTTGTGATATTGAAATAACCATTTTACTCTTCATACATAAGAAAATACATACGGTACATGCACCAAAATAACATTTTATTTAAGAAAAATAAAGTCATGTTTCCCCGCGCGGCTGCCACGCGTCACGTGATCTGCGCGCTTTTAGGTTATGTTTTACTACGGGGGAATATAATCTTATACCGCGGGTAACAGTTAGTTACATATAAATTGAAATTGTTTGAAACTAAACCGACCTAAAGGAAACTGAAGCGTGGTTTGACATCTGGATTCAACAACACGTTAACGAATTAAGTATTTGAAACAATGAATGTCTATTATGGAATCAATTACGGAGAGGATATTCTGGAATTAAAAATCGTCTACCTTCAATGAAACTTAAAGATAAAAAATACGTAATCGTAAACGTAACAACGATTTGTTACGTGCGATTAAGTATTTTTTATCTTTAAGTTGTTTGGACGATTCCAACACAACAGATAACAAAAAAAATACAAGTTCTACATAGGCGGCCTCATTGCTTAGGTAGCAATTTCTTCCAGGCAACCTTTGGATGAAAGAATAATGCGTAATGGTAAGCGGGCTAGTGCAAAACGAGTAAAAACGTTATACTTAATTACTTCATAACTATAACATAATAGTATAACTACTAAGTACACACTTCCTCATAAAAAATAAAACTAATATATAATAAATTAATACATAAACTAATGGAAAATACGATAAAGCAAACTTTAATCAGAATTATATAAAAGGAATGTCAGAAACTTCATATTAAGAATATAACGTATTAAATTCAAAATAGGTATCATGTATTATGGTAATAACTAAATGATTTTGGCATATGTTTAACTAACCATTGTAAAATATAAACTCATCGGACATAATTTGCATGGGTAGACATTCGTAAGACATGATGTCACTCATTCGCTTTGTCACGTTGTGAGCACAAGTGCTGCGAACTGAGCCCAAATAATAAAAATATGACAATGTTTATAGGTTTCAAAAGAATATCGAAGAGCAATAAAATACAAATGTTACTTGAAAACGACAGTATGAGATCGCTAATGATGATTCCTTTATATATCATCTATTGAATCTTGTTGATCCGTCTAAGTGTTAATTGACTATGGTCTACTAGTAACTATGGTCGTTTAACCGTAATTATTGTCGTTATAAAAATAAAAATCTCACAGCATAAAACATATTTAAAAAATTCATTTCTTTAAACGTTAAAATTAAATATTGTTCACAAACTTATTTAAACATGTTGTAGTGTTTTGTTTAAAGTTGGTTGTATTTCTACGTTTTTCTGAGGGTTAGAATGTTCCGCGCGAACAAGCACGGTAGTGGCGAAAGGCGTGCCGGCGCCGTCGATCCACCCGTGACTCAGAATTAGGCGTACCATTACCATAACTGTGATCACAATCTACAGATCCCGACCATACTTAATTAAGGCGTACACATTTAGGGTGCGAAACGAACGAAAAAACTCGTGTTATAATAACCATGCCACTCAATACGGCTGTATTTGTAAGGAGCGTTCATTACTTCGCGGATTGTATTTTTGATCGCGAGCTTAATATAAAGTTAATATATTACGAGTATGTTGTTATATATATTATCAATACAAAGTTATGGAAACAACTTCTTGATTTTTGTTATATAGATCGACTTGTAACTTAAATAGCATTAAATAATCCAAGTTGATCGCTTAACTTTACGATTTCATTACATTCAAGAAATAATTTAATTGGTCTTCAATTTGTAATTGTTTATAGTATCTTTCGTCACTGAACAAAAACACAGTCACTGTTTTATTCAAAGTATAATAAAAATAATATTATAATTTTAGTTAATAACCTTTAAGTTTAAAAGCATGATTTGGTCACTTCTTTTATAAGGATAGTTAGAATAAGTAATTTTTAAGGACGTGTTATGTTAGTGATCCAATATATAAATAAGATGTCGATTTTGTATTTGCTTATAGTATACAATAAAATGTTACCGTAACCCAAAAATTTTATGGCCGTACACGCTGATGACATGGTAACAAACCTCGGCTTCCTTAAACATTACTAAATAACATCTGCCGGAGAACAATTTAAATACATACCGACTACATTCATTATTATTCCCCATAACATATCCCCATGAAAAAATACACTGCATTTTAAAAAGAAAGAAAGCGCATTAGTTTTTTCTGCTATCAAAACATCAAAAGTAACAAACAATAAAAGAAGTCGTAGGAAAACATGTCAATCGCAACACGAAGTGGCATATAAAGATCGATACAACCATTAATATCTGTGAAGCATTTACGTTGGAATTCTGTAGAAACTCTCTCGGGTTCCCGCGAGGTTCAGATCGTGACTGCGCGTCGCTTCGGCGCAATTTGCTTACCCATACAGTGCCGCTCTAATCATGTGTAAAATATTGCCGGGCCTCGTCACTGCAGCACGGAATCAGAACGGCATGTCAGAAGTCGCAAAAGTGCAAGATTAATTGACTACGATAGCTGGAACACGATTCCGGTCGTCAACAATGAGATCCCTATAACTTAACATTTGAAAAAGGAAACCGAGATTGTCATTATGGAAATACTGCTTGTACGGCATGGTTTGTTACGCTTTCTCGCTTATTCGGCTAGACGAATTTTAATGAAATTTGGTCTGGTGTTAGATGGTACCCCGAAGACAGACTTAACTTTTTGTGTTATTTTAATACCCCACTTCTATAAAATGGGGGGTGGGAGATTGCATGAGGCATACTGCAATTTCTAAGGTAGAAAGCTATTTGGGGATTTTCGCAGTTTTCAAGATGGGAAGCTAAAAATCGATGGAAATACGTATAATATCATCTACAGCAGCGAAAAAATAATATTCTGTTTTTGTATCCAGGAAAGGGGAACCTTGTTATCCCGAGTAAAACATAGCCTAAAATGGCTTTGTTAAGTCACTTGAAGCGCGGCCGCCACGCGGTAAAACATGTTTGTTTTTCCAAAATAAAAAGTATTATCAAAAAGTAAAATAGCCTGTTTTTCTTATACATCAGCTACCTGCCAAAAAATGCCCCGTCCAAATCCATCCAGCCGTTTCAGAGATTACCCGGAACAAACAGACCAACAAAAATTAAAAAAAATGATATTTTGGCACATGTACCATATATATGCATGAAGAAAAAAATGGTTATTTCTATATTACAAACAGACGCTCCAACTTTATTTATATGTAATAGATGATTGTTAATACTCGTTAAGTTAACCTTACGTGGTATAGTGATCTTAGATCGCTACGTGATCTGGGGGTTGTGATTTCCAATCCTGCGGGAGGCAGCATAATTTGGGTAGGATATTGCAGGCTTAATAACCTGCTCTGATCTGAAAGGAAAGATGACCTCTGCTTCGAAGGGTACAAACCTTCGGACAAGACTACTATCTGGGGGTTAAAAGGATCGTTAATATGCATCTATTTGATTTTAAATGATTTAAAATCGTATGAAACGAGCGAGAATGCTGTGCGTTTAAACTACATTCAATACGTGACCTTTTTCAGTTGAGGAACGATACGAGTATTATGAGAAATGTGGATGGCAAGGGACCATTAGAACAATAGTCGGGCGCAGAAGCGTGCGATCATAAAGTTACACCTCCAGCCAACAAGAATCTGTGAGAATGGCCGACCTGCCCCAACAAGCCTGCCTGTTTAGCATTTCTCTATTGATCAATGTTGATATTTTACGACTGCCACTAATGTGGCAGTCGTAAAATATCAACTCGAAATCGTATTGTACTTTAATAAGGGTTAAAATGTAACAAAAAACTTGAATTTTAAAACTTCAAAAGAAACAGTGAAGTTGTGACTAAACTCTATTTCTTAATTAGAATTAGCCTTTTTCATTCACTAACAATGATTGGATAATCGTAATAATAACCAAGTACTTTGTTTTGAACTTGCTAACGTTAACCATTTCATAGGGCAATAAATAATAAAAAAAGATTGTTACAAAAGTTGTTAGTAAACTATACTTCCCAATTTCAAAGTAACCTATTTCATTAGGTTTCATAAACCCATTCCAATTATGTCTAGTACTAACAAGTGATTGAACAATGGTAATACACAGAGTTGCTTCACATACACGATGCCCCATGAAATGGTTAACGCTAGCTTCTTAAATCCCAATGAAACCCCATTTGATGAGTATAGTCGAGTGCATAGCGCAATGCAGGTGTTTAAAAAAGGAGGGAGCGACGTTAAGGCATTCCCACGAGCCGACACATGCGGACGGGTGGTTCCGATCACTGCGCGCGCTAATTGAACCACCGATGGTATGCGAGACACCAAGGACGCCATGCCGGCTAAACACCACCATATCAATTTGGGATTTATTAACCCTCCGTTAAAGCTCTCAATTATGAATTCAATAACAAATATCCATACAAATTTGTAGTCTGGAGTCATTGTTAACCGACTTATATATAAGTAGTAGTTATTAAGTGGTATGGTGTGCGGGTAAACATGACGTACCCTGCAGTGGAAAGTTTTAGGCTGATGATAATTTCGTGTCAAGCGTATGAGAGGAGCATATGACTCGTATAACACAAAACAATTACCGTCCAACTATAAATATTAAAGGGACTTATTTACAAGCCAAAGAATACATTTTTGTTATTTTAGACTAATAATCGATTATTAATATTAAAATAAGTCAATCTTAATATAGGTTTCATACAAAATCCATTCTTTCCATACAAAATCTGATTTACTTCTACGTTTTATCAGATTATATATGGTGAGATGCATTATATTTTGAAGACATACAATACTGCTGATTAACATGCAGTTTTATTTAATTATATAAACATGCCGTAATATATATGTAACTTACAAAGCATAGGTTAATACACACTAAACATGTTTTGATTAAAAGCACTTTACAGCTTACCGACCAATCCGATTTGTAGAAAAAGACGTTATCATGTAAAAAATAAGCTAAATATTGAATTGGAAGAAACAACTGTTTGATCATGTTCTTTTCCTCAATCATAAGTAACAAGGCGGGAGCAACTCGCAGAGTAAAGCGTAGGCGACCATCAACTGACTTTATATTTGCGTATCGTATCTGATGTCATATACTGACTTGACGGTACAGATTCATCTTTACTATTTTCAATTGCTCATTAAATTCATATCATTGTTGCATCCTATATTAGTGCGCATAAGAAATAATAGTATCTTATGAATGGTAGAATTAAAATTTAAATAAAAACTCCAGAGTACTAAAACACTACCCATATTGTTACGATCGTTAATGTTGCAATAAATACCTCATAAAATGTAGGTCTCAAACAAGAGTACAATATGGGCAATTATGCATTATTGAACCTCCTCGATCGAAGTCAAAATTGTTGAGTATAAAGGGCACTCAATTTCAAGTAAACTACTCTAGTTTCTTCATTGTTATAAAGAAAACAAAGCTTCAGGTAGAAGCATTTAAAATAAGACTTCGTAGTAAAAGTAAACAGTGGTCAATTACGGCAGTAGCGAGGGGCTCTGTTGCGCGTTCAGAAACAATCGAAGCGGTGCGATGGTCGAGATACCAGCCCGTAATAACTCTAATGGCGAGATAAGTCCACCGCTGCCCGCGAATACACGACGTACCTACAACACTAATGTACTCAAACTCAGTGCGTACATAGCAATCAGATGCGGTATCAACGTTTGGATCTTTAGGTGTTTTATTTCGGATAAACGATACCTATTGCTCTCAATGACTATTCAAACGACCAAAACATCATAAAAATATTGTACACTACCTTCGCCCCGCGATGTTACCCGCGATCAGATACTCTCCCGCAGTAAAACATTCATAAGCATGAAGTAAGAACCTGTTATTTCAATATAACAAACAGACAATCTCCATTTCATGTTTATTAGGGTTCCGTAGCCAAATGGCAAAAAACGGAACCCTTATAGATTCGTCATGTCTGTCTGTCCGTCCGTATGTCACACCCTTTTTTCTCCGAAACTATAGGACACTACACTATTCAAACTTTGTAAGCATATGTATTGTGAACCGCTATTAGGACTTGCCAAGAAACTTTAAAAAAAAATTTTGGGGTTCCCCATACATTGAACGGAAACTCAAAAATTTTTTTTAATCTTACCTCTCGTGTGGAATATTAATGTGTAGAGCTTGAAAAATGATAACGAGGTTTCTAATATTTTTTTTAAATTGAGTAGTTTGCGAGAGAACTTCCAAAGTTGAAAAAAAATGTGTCCCCCCCCCCCTCTAATTTCTAAACTATGGGGTTTATAAAATCAAAAAATATATATATGTTGTACATTTCCATAAAATCTAACAACGAAATTTAGTTTGAACGATTTCTGGTTTCTTTTTTTTTATACATCATAAACGGTGAACTACTATTTTTCATATTAAAGCTGTAGTAGGTGCCAAAGTAAATAAAAATTTTTTTTTATGTTACTTACTGCTGCGGAACCCTTCACGGGCGAGTCCGACTCGCGCTTGGCCAATTTTTATTTATATGTATAGATTAACATTGAAAATAGAAGTTTGATAATTTAGTTATTTATCAAGTAAGCAGCGGGGAGAACTTTCTACGAAGAACTTATCGTCGATTTAGTGAAAAAATAAATATGTTTTTAGAGAAGCCATTGACAAAGTTACGCTGCTATGATGATACCAATTATTCAAATAGATGCTTTTGTGTAACCGTAAGATTTCGATTGATGGAAAGACAACCGCAGATGTAGCTGACACGTGTGTGGTAATAGTTATCAAGAGTTGCTTCCTACATTAGTGCAATAAGCCAGCAGCAGACGCGCGGCACAGCCAGCGAGACCAGTTTACGCCGACAACCATGTAAACGATTTATTCCCGACTCTCGTTTTGCATTATCCGATCAAATAGGGTTGAACAATACCCAATTTTCGGGCTTAATGTTGAAACGCACAATATACCTTATGAACATGTTAACACAAATGAAAACGATATTGTAATTATTTATGAAAAACCGGGCTAGTAATTGAAATTTGTCTATATGATCAAGGTGTACGGGGGATATATATGTTATTTTTAATTGTGATTAACAACTTGTGTTCATAAAAGCGTAATCGGATGTGTATAGAACGCATCCCTATAAAAGCGTGCGGTTGTCGCAAGGGGCTTTATTAAGCGATGCTAAACTAAGATGGCCGTTGGACCGGATTATCCCGATCCTATAGCACCCTTCTCACAGCGTCAATACGCAATAGTCCCATACCTGTATTTCTAGTCTCTATCATTTAGATTATACACTACAGATGATTTGAATGAACAAGATAATATTTTAATAGATTGAAATAAATAATTAATGTTAGAGTATCTAATATTTTTTTTATATTTTCGTACTAAAAGTTTTCCAGTCTTTATTTGAAATTAAAGTCATTATAAGAGTTGTTGTAAATAACTTATTCTTTCAACTACTTATCAAATAGTTTTAATTAGAGATAGTATTTGGGATAAATGCAGCTGATCTCATTTATTAAAATTTAATAATTATTATGACGAGTGACCAAATATGATCTATTAAACATAATTATATGAGCAGACTGCCAATAAAAAAATAGATTTTCCTATAATTGAGTATTCAATTAAGAAACTAAAAAGGTATTTTATAAAAAATATACAGAACTTTAATTGAAAGTAATAAGAGAACAATGCCCTTGTGAATATATAATTGGCACATAAGGACAAGTTTATTATTAATACAACGAGCCCGTACAAGATTCTGCGAATATTATTGATGCAAACGATTGGATGCGAGCGTGCAATGACGGGATGTTAATGTGTTTCAACAGATGTACAAGACGGCATTGGCTTTTCTTTCGAATTAAGTGCATATGTATTGTCTAATTAATAATGTATATTTAAACAACATTATGAAATAAACCTTCTAATAGTTTATGTATACACACAATATATATTTCTAATAGTGTTAGTAGGTATATGATGATAACGCATTAACCGCGGCATAAGTTGTGGATTTAATTCCGACGCAATGTTTTATGTCAGACTATCATTATAACTATATTATACGTATACGTACGCGTATGTGACAGTGACATAATGTGAGGGTAAAAATATAAGTAAGAAATCCTGCATCTAATAATATATCTTAAGATCATATACATGTATTAAGCGCCAACACTGCAACAATATCGTAGGATTTTAATGAAGTTTGCAACGTGATGATCGCTTGTTTGACTTTAAATCAATACATACAGCAAAATAAAATAAAAAACCAAACACACGCGCATTCCATTGCGCACTTTTTGCGGATGTCACCAAAAGGTAGTGGTTGCGCAGCGACAAAGGTGTCCAACCGGTTTATGTTTCCATCGAGCCGTCATAAGCGTGTCTGCAAATTCAACACTCGTCAAATACTTCAATATGCACACCGCGTGCATAACTAGGGTAATAAATATAGCTATATACATGACGAAATGTTGGTACATATCAGTTAATTGCAATCTGACATCGAAAGCTTATTATAGTTATATGTTTGTTAATTACTAGCTAAATTTTTTAAATAAATAAGTTCCCCTCGTTAGGATATTTATAGGCTGGGCTATTAATTATTTCTTATGCGTTATGATTATGACCCTAAATATTGTTGTCAAAATTGTATCATGGAATGACCAGAAAAATTTGCCCTAAAATTGACAACATAATAAGGAGTATGATAGTGACTGAATACATCCGAACTTGCATCTTTGATAATTAACATTGAGTCACCGCCGACATTGGCTACTACAAATGTTTACGTTACGCAATCAGTCATTAAAGTTGATCGCAATCACAGAGTAGCCACCGCAATCACAATGCACAAACAATGCATTTGTAACGAAGAGTATTTGCTGAAGTTAACGACATCTGAAGTTTGCTCTAAGGCCAGCAGGGAGCAGGAAATGAAAATTCCCCATCAGATACCGTAATCTCGTTAAAGCTATTAGATAAGATAAAATCAACAGGAGCTTTAACGGCGAGCGACATCAATCAGAAACCAGTCTTCGCGGCTATTAGATATTGTTTACCTTCCTATGTTTTCTTGTGCATGTCGGATATGTAATTTACCTTTGGTTGTGAATAAACTTACTTTTTTTTAATAAGGCATTATCTTGACATTATAACTATAAAATAAAATTAATGCCACATTACCACAAAAAAGGCGAATAAAAACAACCAATATTTGAGCGTCTTAATTTTGAAGGTGTCCTTGAAACGATCAACGACTTTAAATTTATATGCTGCGCCGTGTTAAGGAAATCTTTACATGCCCGGTCAACAATTCAAATAATATTGTGACGGACGACGAACACTGCTGGTGAAAATCATTATACTTCAAGCTTACACTTATGGTGACTTAGGCAGTGTAAGCCTCATAAGTCACTTTTACGATCTAAAACTTTTTTTTTAGAAAGTTATAGACACAATTGTCAGAAATTGTTCTAAAATATTAGTAGTAACTAAATCGAAGATATTAAAGTAGTTGTGAATGCATTCCATAAGTAGGCACGCGAAGCGGTCACGCTCGCTCGATCACAATTTCACGGTCAAATAAACCAAGTTTGATCTGTCTATTACGAGGCATTTTATTGCTACTATTTGTTCAAAAAGTTCAATGAACAGGATCCACGACTCAAGTTCTCAAATTGGACATACAGCCTTAAAAACACTTAGGTATTAAGCCGAGTAAATATAGCCTGTTGAGAACTATACATGTACACCATTATCTCACCCTTGACGTTAACTAGGTCTTGTGCATGAATAATGTTAGCATGTGAATTACATACATGTCGTTAATAGGTGTTGTGAGTCATATGAATAGTTTATTAATGTGTTTGGGGCAGACTGCATGTACCATAATTACTATTACCTGACAGTCATGTTGGTCGTGATACGAGCTAACCAGCTCGTTGACATACTCCCAGACCTCGCCGGGAGCGGTCCACGCCGCAGCAGAACTAGCAGCATGCCGCATCATGCCACCATCACACTTAGCATAAATGCTCTACACATCTACTACTGGTCCTCGCGATCAGTACACAAATAAGTCACTAATAGTTACACTTAATCCAAATTTCACAAAACACACGTCGAATGTGTTAACGCACTGGTTACTCTATTAGTGCCCGCCGCTTACGTCCATGCCGTTGACGAGCTATTTATATTGTTTTATCCTCAATCACGCGCAACTGGGTCGCGATCTACATCACACACCGCACTAACACTGATTTGCGTGAAAAGAATAAAAGCAACTTTAATGAGGTAGACTTTTATAACACAAGCATGCTCTCCTTGAAATTTAGGCATATATATAATAAATATCCACTGTCATTCACACAGCGCCTTCTAGCCCCAAACTAAACATAAGCCTGTTATATGGATACTAAACGGATACAGACTTATATTTTTTTGTTAATAAATACATAAATACATAGAAACACGACTAATGTTAATGCACACAAATGATTGTAGTTTAGTACTGCCCGGCAATCGAGACCGGAACCCTTGGTATACTTGCTGACCACTACACCAAATGTATCGTCGAGCTATTGTATATGTTCTTACGGACATTAAAATATGTTTCGACGTTACATTAAAGATATATTGTTTAACTAAATAACACTATTAGCCGTGAAATATTATGTAAATTGTCAAAACTTTGCTTTGTTTCTTGGCTAGAAAGAGTCAATCCCGATTACAAATATTTATTATACATTTAAAGCATTCACGGTCTGAAGATCCCAAATGCAGCGGAATGAGCAATTTGCAGCGATGCGCACAATCACGGAACAAATCCATCGGCTACGCACGACCGCGAGTGATAAGGGGCGACCTTGGGCCGCGCTAAACGTTTGATAAGAAATTTCGGCTACCGGCCCGTGCCGACCATTTCTATGCGCCGCCACGATCGCGGATGCTTATCAAATTGCTTGTTTGTTTTGCATGAAATTAATGTCACGCTCTAAATTTAACGCGTATATATCAAATTATTACTTTCAATATGAATGAATGCCTTTTGATATTTTTATTGCTAAACTTAAAGTACAGCTAAACCAGATTATTAAGATAAAACAATTCTCGAGAATAGCAGCGAAACACAAAACAAACCTATGGACGAATATACTAATTTTCTGTTAAAAACACTAAGCCCACGGTAACACTTTGTAAAAGGCATCGATCAATCACGGATTACACCGGTACATATAGTACGTGCGCACGTAACGCGGACCGCGTACGCAACGAGGGACGCGCGCGCGCCACACCGCGATCTAGGTAATGACCGGCGAGGCGCGTATTCGCAATCCCCACTCTGCCACCGTACGCGCTATTAAACCAGTTTACGTGAAAAATTTTAATTCCTCGCCGGGTGACGACCGGTCGCGCTTTCCTCATGCGCCTCCCCCAGTGCTAGGAAAAAGCGCAGCGGCCCGGGGGCGCGCCGGAAGTGCACGGCGGCCGGCACGCGAGCCAAGCGCACCCACCGCTTTAATTAAATGCTGCACGCTGCACACCTACCCCTCGCAACACAACCTACCACTTTACACTATGACAACAAACATTACCGTGCCGCCGCACACCTTTTTTTACGTCGTGTTAATTTTACACATGGTTTGCTCGAATGTTCACGTCTGAGCCACGTCTAGTATCAGTCATACACATCAACGTATTTGCCGACTATGTTTTTTGCTTTGAAAATTAGATCAATGGTGTCTAATTAATCATTGGTGTCATCAATCATCCAATTTGGCAATATTATTTAGTACGGAGCAAATTACATTTAAAAACTCCCTAAATGCGTCCGACAGACGTTCTTTGGATCATTCTGAATGAATAGAACATATAAATAGTTTATTAATGCCATATGTTGTCTACGAATAAAAATGCCTTGACTATAATTTTCATCTGCAATGTATAACAGTTCCCGTTTGAAATATGTTCCCCATTTTATGAATGATGCTTATTTAACCCAAAATAGATTTACAACATACGAGCGGTTCGGCATCCAGATGTATGTAACCTAATAAGGTTTTTATATAGTCACCTATGTAGGTATAAGTCTCCTTTCTATAAAATACTAGCTGTTCCCAGAGGTTTAAGATTATATCCTCCCGCAGTAAAACATAACCAGATAAAAGAAAGTTTTTCTTAGCACAGTGTACATTGAGATTTAAGTCACTTTTCCATTAGTTGCGAAGCGTCTCAATCCAACTCAACACTAAACACGTCACTACCGCAATGACGAAACGTTCTGAATCCGTTAGTAAGATAGAAACTATCAAGATTGAGTACCTCCCGCCTTAAAAGGCAGTTTTAAAAAGACAATAGGCGATAGAGCGCGCTATTTTGAATCGTTCTGTATAGGTACTTAACTCATTTTACCAAAATTTTGGATTAAGTCAGTTTGCGACTGGAGGTGCGGATATCAGAAGACTTAGGTATTAAACTATTGCACTAGATAAATATATGAAATTTCTTTTCCATTATATTCCTATTTTACCTTTTTCTATATTCAGTCACACAACGATATCATGTACGTTAAAACTCCTTACAAAACCAAGACGTCTTATGATAATGCACCCTTATTGATACAATTAATAAATTATGGGGTAATATTGCTTACTAGAATGGTAAGTTATTCAGTTGAAAGGGTGTGGTAGGCAAGAATAATAGCACCCTTGTCAAATAAAAACTGGATTAGACATTTAAAAGCTAGTCTTTTTAATAATATCAATGTGAAAAAAGTTATTCATAGCATAACAAGTTTGTACGTAAGGGGAGCTTCAACGAACCTAAACAAAAACCCTGTTTGCACACATTGGGCAGGATTAATTTACTAAATGATTACCTCGTTAGATTATATATAGGTTTTCTAACGAATTACCTTCGAATATAATTTAAATATTAGGTACATTGTGGTGATACATTACATATAAAAAACCTCCTTTTTTGCATATGACCACTGCGCAGAAAATAAACCGGGCCACCCGATACTTTGATCTGAATACCGATTTTCTCAAAAATTATAAAATTCACAAATGCCATTAGAAAGTGCATTTTATGATTGAAATGACTTAAATTTAAACTAAAGTACCGTCATCTTACATTTCAATCAAGCAACAAACACTGTGCTTACGATTTGCTCTGTTTTGGCTAGAATTCGAACTCAGCGTTTTTCTTTTACCAGTGTGGGTAGACCCATATTTCCTATCATTTCTTTAGAGGTTTTCCATCATTTGCTAAAACGCGTGTATTTTTGTAACTTTTTTAAGTTATTTAATGGAAACAACCCCTAAGGAAGCTGCTCAAGCTGTAGCATTAATTCAAGCAGGCCACGGACAACGTGAGTCGCTCGAAGACTTCGAATTTATTAATAGTAGATCTTCAGTGCAACGAGTTTACAGACGATACTTAGAAACTAGCACATTCGATCGCCGACCAGGTACGGGCAGACCACATGAGCAACAGATGATCGTTACATCCAACTTACTGGTCTGCGAAATCTTCGACACAACGCAGTTCAAGTCCAACAAAGTCTGCGTGATGAACGCCAAGTAGTCATAAGTTCAGATACTGTTCGAAGGAGACTTTCTGAACGGAACCGGACTCCAAAAATAGCAGCAACAGGCTTATTCTCAGTGTTGCATCGAAACACTGTTGCTTATAGAGGTGGGTCTGTAATGGTGTGGGGCGGTATCTCATTATCTGCAAATACAGCTTTAGTTTTCATTGAACCGACTGGCCGTATACGTAGATAGACTTCACAACGCTATTTCTGAAATTCTCACAGATCATGTGGTACCTTACGCAGGATATATTGGGCAGAATATGCAGTCGATGCATGATAATGCACGGCCTCACGTTGCACATGTGGTGACACATATCTTCTCGACGTTGGCATCCGTATGATGGACTGGCCAGCTCGAAGCCCGGACTTTATCCCTATAGAACACTTATGGGATGAGCTGGAACGTCGGGTTCAAGCCCGGGTACCTGCTCTAACAAGGCTTACAGAGCTGAGAATCGCAATTGGAGAGGAGTGAAATGCAATTTCCCAAGATTTCACCGTCAGGTTCTCGGGGTCTACGCCGAGGACGCTATCAGTTATCAGAGCAAAAGAAGAAAATACTTAATACTAATCATTAACTTTTTTTTTAGAGCGTCTATAGCTCAATGGTGTGGACTGTCGCCCTCCTACCGAGAGGGCTGAGGTTCAAATCCCGCCACGTACCAATGTGTTTTAGAAAAATATATGTGGGTAATTCGACGCTCTTACGGTGAAGGAAAACATCGTGAGGAAATCTGCGCACGCCTGCGAAGAGATTAAAAGGTTGTGCGTGAAGTCGTCCGACCCGCACTGGGCCCGCGTGGATGACTAAGGCCTAATAACCCTATACGGGTAGGCTCGTGCCCCTCGGTGGGGACGTTTAATGAGATGATGATGATGATTAACTATTTGTTCCTTATTGTCTGTATTATTTTTTTTTTTACTTGGTTACAAATGATTTCCAGCGCGACTGGAAACAACTCAAGTTTGTAAAATTCTTAATAAACAGTTAATTGATTGTTAAATCATGTGTCTCCATTAAATTATAAATATCATGGTATGAAACACATTATCTAAAGATATAACTTGGTCAGTTGTAAGTTTTATACCTTTTGAGAAAATCAGAGTTCAAAAGTAGCAGGTGGCCCGGTTTATTTGTGCGGTCTCAAGAGAGACTATTGGAACCAACATAACCATGTCTGGATTAAATGGACTTAAGTAGTATTTGTTTTAATCAGAAAAAAATGTGTGATATTTGCAGATTTGACCTTATAACTGCTAATCCTTATGTTGCAGAAGTACCTTATATAATGGATATTTTGAGGCTGAGAGTGAAGCTTTAATCCTATTGGCCCATAAAAATGCCATCTGTGGCCAACAGCTATAGTAATTAAAAAAAAAATGATATTAATATAAAATTTAAGTTTTGACTTTAAGGAGTTAAGCACAGATTTGTGATTGATACAAATAGCTGGCATTATCTAAAGGTGATAAAAGCTCAATTCTGAGGTGGAAACTGCATGTGGGATAATAATATAATACAGGAGAAAGTTTGTGAGAGTATATTTGTTACTTTTGTCTACCTGAAGTGAATTTAAACTAAAATTTGGAACCTAGGATTAGTTTGCTGTGGAAAATGTTATACCTCAGATAATACCGCAGCTAATTGCAAATATTCATGACACATTTTTGGATGGGAAAGCTTGGTATTCAAATACTAAGTACTAAATTTTGAATCTTTTTAACTGCTCTGAGAATCAAAAATCTATGTAATACGCTTTTTACGGTGATCCACAGCAAGTCAGACTTGTGTCTTTAATCATATAATGATTTTACAGATCAAATTATCATATTTATCCATTCACTGTTTATAGAAATAGCCTGTCATTTAATAATCCTACAAATGCTTTAGGTTATTTATATGGTTTATTTGTACCTAATACAAGATTTTATGCAATTAATGCTATTATTGTGAAACATGTTGAAAGACATTTTGAACAAGCATTATGAATAATTTACTAAAGCTAGTATAAATACGACTTACCTTTGTGCGTTGTCGTCCTCTTTCCCTATTTACTGCAGTATCATGGCTTGGTTCATCATTTTTAGTCTTTTTCAAAATACTAGTTTTCGAAGTGCAAATTTTCTCCTTTACATTTGTTTTAGACAATATGTCTTTACTATCACCTATTCTGTTATCATCACTACCACTCTTTGAAGAGCAGGTTTTTTTGTTCTTTGCTGTTGTTTTAATTGGTGTCTCTTTCTGAGCCAATGACTTAAACACAGTTTTCAAAGGCAAGTCATCATCACTAGAGGAATCTGATGAGCATTTGCTACATGACTCTGAACTCGTAGATGTTTCTGACAGATGTGCATTGCCTTTCTTCTTTACTGTGGGTCGCTCTTTGATTTTTTTTGTTGGTTTTGCCGTGCTGTCAGCAGATTTCTTTTTGACAGTCGGTTTTCCTTTCTTAGGAGTAACCTTTTGTGGTTGAATAGCAGCAATTTTTAGTTTTAACCCAGTATCACAAGAAGTGACTGAAAAATGGGGCTTGTTATTAGCACTTTGTTTTAGCCCAGAGCACTCCCAATCACTGCCAGAAGACTCACTGGTGCTAGTATGCTGAAACAAATTAAATTATTTCATTTATAAAATAAAAATAAACTGCAGTTTTAATCAAAAAGTACTAAATTATTTAATTGAAAGGTCATTCAAGCTTGTTATTAATAAAATACAACATATTCTACCATTAGAATTGCATTTTATTACAAGATACATACCTCAGAATCACTGTTTGAATCTGAGTCCCCACTAGAATCTTGTGTTTTTGGCAACTCAGTGCCCATTGCTGTAACAAAATAATGGTTAGATGGCATGAGTATTATATAAGTAATTATCATTTATTTGTAGTGATATTTACAAATGATTCTTTTAAAACTAAATTTAAGATTAACAAGTCGTTTTAAAATCATGCTCAACTTAAAATTGTGAGCAAAATAAAAACATAAATCTTACTTCAAGGTTGGTCAAGATGTTTCCATGTAAAATATTAAACTCTTCTTCATTTCAGATTCTGATTAGCCTCCAACTCTCAAATATCTGAAATAGGAGAGTTATGCCGTCGTAATATCAATGTCCACGATTATTTAAGGAATACTATTTCAATGTAGGAGTAAATTGCGGGAATGACAGATCTGACGACACTAGTAAGACCAGTTTTCTAACATTATGCACGATATGATGTTTAGAGATGTCTGCAAATCTCAGTATCTAAAAGAACTATTTTAGAAGCCCACAATGCAATTCGTAATCAACGTTAGAAAATGAACTTGTAATAATTATAACAGGCATAACGGTCTTTGCGTACATTGGCGCCAAATAAATGCATACGTTTACATGTAAAACAAATTTTATCTCATAACATCAAACCACCAATTCATAATACTAAGATGTACACTAATATCGTACAAAATTTACTTACAACCAGTTTAAATATCACTATATCATTGCAAACACAAAAGACATTACTCCAATAGCAGGGCATAATACTTGGCCTCCATGTTTACAAATCATTCGTAGAAAAATTGTCAAGAACACACTTCAACATACTTGAAGAGAAAGCCAGTGAATTGTGCAACTTATTCATTTACTCTTACGGAAAACTACAAAGATTGAAAGAGATGTATGGTGTTTTATTACTTTATTCCTAAATATATGTATCTATATGAATCGCAACGCAAAATGGCGTCGTATAAACCGCTTTCAAATTTATATACTTAACAGTAAGCGTGTGATTGTTATTCTAAGAATAAAACAAGCTCCGCACCATTATGATGTACATATATTAATTATGATGTTCACCATTGTTATCAAATATACTAGTTATCTCATATTTAACGCTAAAAATATCAGATGACTTGGTAAGTGCTGCCATCTTGCGTGTGCCTTATTAATTACGTTAATAACGTCAGCCTTGATTTTACTCATAGACATAAGCATGATTCAGAGATTTTACTAAGCCTGAATGAAAATAAACGTTACACTTTTCCTCAAGTTCACTTTCTACTTTTATTTTATATATATATACTTTTTTTTATTTTCACATTGTCAGTGGTGCCAATCTATTCTTTCTAGTTAGACTATCGATAGTTGGCATCGAAAATCATTTATACAATCGATAGCTTAGTTTAGCGCAATAGCATTGATACCGTAGACAGAGAAAGTACTATGACTCATACACTACAATACTATCGATAGTATCGTAGCGCAATATAAAAAAATACTATCGATAGTATCGCCTTGTAAATAACACCAACTATCGATACTGTCGATCGTGATTGATAAAAGCTTGCTGCGTTTTATCAACTATCAAGCGACTATCGAGCGGCAACACTGTCAGTTTTGCCACCATAGCCCTTTTGTGGCTGGATCTTGCACTTTTGAGTATAGGTGAACTACTCGTTTTCGACATGCTAACAAGTACATTTTATCAGGTCATGATGTCATTTATGAAACGCTCTAAACAAACGACTTCATAACATGATTATTTCAGCAATTTTAGAACAGAAAATCTTTTTAACATCTCAAAAAGCCCTTTTTCTAAAACTAAGGTGGCAACACTTGAAATTGAAATTGAAATTTTTTGAAATTGAAAAATGCTTTATTCAAATAAATCTTTACAGATACTTTTGAATCGTCAAAACAGTATATAATTTTTTTATTAAATCTAATGACTCTACCACCGGTTCGGAATGCTGCCATCCAACGAGAAGATCCCGGCAAGAAACTCGTGGGTTACTCTTTTTCGTTCACTGAACTAGACATGTGCCAAATCGTTACTTTTCAGCATAGACATATTATGAGGTAGACAGACTGTATATTAAAAGGCGGTGTCTAATTTTTATTAGTGTGCAGTTACAGATTTGTATTAGTGTGCGTCACTAGGGATGTGACCTTGGTATCGAACATATTGCTAGAATTAAGCCGGGCGTCGTCGTCGCACCTGCAGAATTAGATGATTATAAATTGTGTTAAAAATAACATGGAGTCAGATACAGCAACGCTGTTAATTTTATCTACAACAAAAATTAAAAATAAAGCGTTACCATAATAAATTTTATACGCAAATATTTTGAAGTTTGGTCTTCCTGGGTTAAAAATTAGATGATGTTGGAACAAATAAAACAAAATATTATTGGTAAGTATTAAATAGACTATATTATATTTTTACGGTAAAATAACAAATTTTAAATAACACTCACAAACTCAAACTTAAAAATTATTTTATTTAAAAAATATATACTGAAAGCCTCATTATCATTTTTAAAGACCCATACATACCTACATTGATAACCCACAATAGTGGGTATCATGAAAAAAAAGTTTAAACAAGTCACAACTGTAGCACATGACTATGAATAACACTTTCATCACATTTAAATTAAGGAATTTGTAAAAATTAACTTTAAGTCACTCAGTAGTTTGTTGTAAAGGAACTTTATTTGTATGCCTTTAAACAACATACTTCATTATCGGTACGCTTTTATTGTCATGCTATTCCAATTTAAACTTTAAAATATATAGTATAGAAACAGATTTATTTCTATCTAAAGAAAACAAAAACTTACTTTCTCTAACCAGTTATACAGAAAAGACTCGCATAAAAGGGTCTAAATAGTAAAAATAACTAACAGGTTGATAATATCCAGGATATCCTTCAAAAATGGTTGGTACTGCATCGGATTTCAGTTTTTTTATTGATAAGCCTACGATGAAACAGGATTGCTCAAAATGTTTTGAGCAAAGCCTGGAGTTCTTCGTAGGCTCCCAGTTTTCACGCCTTACACTTTTAACCCATTCTTCTCTGATTTGTGGACATTTCGGGAACCTAAAAATTCAATAATTGTATAAAAGAAACTGTTAAAGAAATACTATCGATGGAATTAAATTCTATGTTGAGTACATCACTATGTAACATCCTTAAATTTTCATGCATAATATTATATGTTTTAGACGTAATTTCTACAATTAATACAAGCTAATGTATGTCTAACATTATTTAAAGTCTACTACTACATGTTTTTTATCCATAAGTCTCATTACAACTACGTAATATGAATGAAAATGTCGTCAAATATTTACTTATGAAATGATAATTCCGGGTCTTTTACTCCTCCTTTGGTGGTTCTTGAAGAACAATTTAGCGCAGAACACGACATTTTTCTACGTTTACTTATTTCTTTTCAAAATATTTATTAAAATTATGACACTTTGTGAAAAATTTGCACGACAGCTCGTAATGTTTTGGCCTCTTTGGAGGCCACAAAATGACACGACGTCAGAGTTGTCAAACGTCTATCAACCGTCTCTTCTACTCGTAACTAGGATTCGTGTGATAGACAAAGATACATGACGTGTATTGCATTACAATGATATAAGAGCGGCAACGTCTTATGACTACATCTAGTACATGCTTAATCTATGCTTTTCAGTCACCATGACAGTCGATCCTGTCACTCAACTACTGTTGTCGTGCTTAGTGCAGGCGGGCTACCAACGCGAACGCGGATTCGCCGAATGACCGAGCGAGGCAGTCGTGACGACTCACGGGACGAGTGACGTGATAACTGCGATCAGCGCTTCGCGTGGGCTAGACGCGTTTGCTTGCATATACTCGGATGGTACGTGGAACGACATACGTTATTTGAGAACGTCGTGTCTTGGTGACTGATCAGTGATGACATTAGTTGGCGGATCTGCGGATCACAGTGATCACTTTAGTTTGCGGATCACAGTCATCACTTTAGAAAGCGGATCATAGTCATTTTTTTCACTGTGAAGTAATTTATCACCCATCTCTACACTGAACACTGTTGAAGTGTTCATAAGACATGTGAAAAATCGTTACTTCTCAGACTCTCAGTCGCCGTGACAGTGACTCGAAACGTTAGAAAATAATCGTTTCTTTGTTGCGCCGGTCAGAGCGGTCACTCTCGGCACAAAAAGTTTCCTAATTTACAAATTCCGTTTCTTTCAGTATGAAAGTAATTGTCACAGTTATCACTCCGATCACGATACATGATTAAATTATAGGTTGTCATTGAGCATTAACTGATTATAATGATTTTAAATTTACATTATAATTATTTTTGTTGAAGCCAACTACTTGCGTGATAGCACTTAGGTATGATTGTAATTTCAATAGTTTATGTTTTATTTAAAATATTTTTTTAGGATAACGATTGTTGATATGTTGTTATCCTAATAGGGAACATGCAAATGAATATTTTGATATTAAAATGTTAAAATAACATAAAAGAAGGGACACCGTAAGGTTTATATTTTAATTTACGCTGTTTTTTTTAAATAATTACGAATTGAAATTACTTGAAACGGAACGTAAATTTAAACACCAATCACTGTCATTTACGTCATCTATGTATGACATATTATTTTGACGTTAAAGGTTTAGTAAAAAGTGAACATTTATACGACAAAATCGGCATTTTTCGAATAAAAATGAAATTTAGGACTGTAAAAGCAGTCTCCAGGAAACTACCAAAGTTAATGTTGACATGGTTGTAATTTATTTTTGTCGGAAGTGAGTTTTACAAACCGCAATAAGCCTGATGCGAAATATGGACTTTTTACGGTACTTTATTGAAATATCAAAGCATAATGTCTACTGATAATCTAGAAATGATCGTTTTTCATCACCAAACATGAAAATTAAAGAAGTGAGCAAAAAGAAAAGGTTATATTTTAACTCATCAGTGTGAGCAGAAACTGCTTGGAAAACGCTGCATTGAGGATTTCCACATGGAACTGCCCTGTGCAGTCCTCATCCATGGCACTTACACTACACTCTAAAGATGAACCAGGAACAAAGAAGAAATAATAATAATTTCCTTTGTTTTAAAAAATCATTACTTTATTTATATCATAATTGTGTAAGTTTGTATGTTTTTGTGACTGTAATATAATAAATCAATATTAAACTTGGTGTATTTTCAATGCTTACAAGCATTTTTTTTATTATTGCTGATTCAGGTGTCAAATGCATTATTCTGTTTTAGCATTCAAAAATATAGGGTATGAGCATCTCTATTCACAAAGTTTTTAACTTTTTAACATGATTCCTTATCTTTACAATAAAAAGTTATAGACAACTTTGTTATTGTATTTGTATAAGGTAGGTAAATATGTTTGTTTTTCATACAAGAAGATTAAGAATAACAAGTACTATATAACAAGTATTCTAACATCATAGTTGTCTTCACTGCATCGAAAAATAGTTTGATGAATAATTCATTCGTCTTCACAGCTCGAAATCTCTTTTTTCCTGGCTTTTTGGTCTATTCCAAATGTAGTTCTTTAAAATAAACACAAAAATAAAATTTGTGCATCTTCCCTATTGTAGATATCTGACTCCAATTTGAGGTAGTTTGCTTGCTTAGGTGTTTCCAATGAAAGTCACGGTGAGTGTAGAATAACAGTATAGAAGTATATCAGAAGTACAATAATATTGAAGTTTTATCAGACGCGCTATTTAGTGGTCCGCGGCTGAGAAGCGGCAAGCAATGACTGATGTACTGCAGCTACAGAACTCCCCCTCAAGCGAAGCGTACAGGCAGGCGAACTCTTCTCCCGGATTGCGTTCTCCTGTCTGTGGCTGCAGCGTCTTGAATTCTTAATGGAGATGGTGTAGCTGGCGGTTGGTAACTGGCTCTGCGTCGTTGTGTGTAATGTTGATAATGTAGGCTGGTTTCAATCGGTCGATTGCAACTGTTGCGGTTCTGTCTGGCAGCTGGATTTCGAAGAATTTACTGTGGCGCTTGATGATCGGATATGGACCCTCGTATGGTGGTTGTAGTGGTTTTCGTACGGCGTCGACTCGTAGGAAAACTTGATTGCAGGTCGATAGGTCGGTGTGTACGAACATATTTCGCTTGTTGCTATGCGGTTGATACGTCGGCGTTAGTGATGTTATGGAGCTATGGAGTCGGTTCACGAAGTCGTGGTCCATCTTGACTGGTGATGTTGATGGGGTGATGCAGGGTGATGAAGTCTCCAGGTAGGCGTATTGATTGTCCATATGTAAGTTGCGCGGCGTAATTGTTTGTGTCGGTGCGGACCGCTGCGCGTAGTCCCATAAACACTAGCTCGTCGATCCACTTCGCGTTCGAGTCCAGTCTAGCCATTAGTGAAGCTTTCAACGAACGATGCCAGCGCTCAACTATGCCGTTGCTCTGCGGATGATAGGCAGTCGTTCGGGTTTTTTCCGCGCCGAGTAGGTTTGTAAGCGCGCGAAACAGCTGACTCTCGAATTTTCGTCCTTGGTCGGATGTTATTGTTTTGAGACAACCGAATCTTGATATCCAGTGTTGATATATGTTGTGTGCTATAACTTCGCTGGTAATTTCTTTTATGGCTATTGCTTCAGGCCAGCGTGTAGTTCGGTCGATCATTGTTAGAAGATATCGATGTCCGCGTTCGCTTGTTGTGAGTGGTCCTACAATGTCGATATGTAGGTGATCGAACCGTTCGCAAGCGGCGAATGATGAAGTATTGGCTTGCGTATGACGATGAATTTTAGCACGTTGACATGGAATGCAGGTCTTCGTCCAGTTGCCGACATCGGTATTCATAGATGGCCAAAAGTATCGTTGTTGCATGAGTTTGCGCGTAGTCCGAATGCCGGGATGGCTGACTTTGTGCACGGTGTCAAATGCCATACGGCGAAAGTCAGTAGGTAAGTATGGACGAATGTTTGCAGTTGAAGTCTCGCAGTAAATGTTGTTATTGTTCATTTGAATTTTCTTAAGTTGAATGTTCGGTTGTTGCAGTTATATTGGTAATTCGGTATCATCTTGTTGTTTCGCTGCTAGCTGTTCGTAGTCGATTTGCGTGGGAAAATCTAATGTTTCAATGCGTGAGAGTGCGTCGGCGACTGTGTTGTCCTTTTCGCTGACGTGTCGGATATCAGTTGTAAATTCAGCTATGAATAATAATTGTCTTAAGCGGCGTGGGGTTTTGCTATCGGATATTGTTTTAGTTAGCGCGTATGTTAATGGCTTGTGGTCGGTAAATATTATGAGTTCACGTCCTTCAAACATTTTTATGAAATGTTTCATAGCCATGTAGATAGATAGTAATTCCCTGTCGTAAGTACTGTACTTTTGCCGTGTTATTGATAATTTCTTTGAGTAGTAACCAAGTGGTTGCCATGTTTTTTTACACGTTGTTGAAGTACGGCGCCTGCATAAGTGTTCGGTGCGTCGCAGAATAGGGCGATCGGGACGGAGCTATGCGGATAGGCTAGTAGTGCGGCGTTTTGTATACATTGTTTTGATTTTTCAAAGGCGTTGATTGCTTCAGGTGTCCATTGTATTTCGGTCTTATCTCGCTTCTTAGAATCATGTAGGTAATTATTTAATGGAGCTTGAAGTAAGGCGGCGTTTGGTATGTGTTCTCGGTAATAGTTTATCATACCGAGGAATGTTCTTAGTTGTTGAATTGTTTTAGGTCTTGGATAGCTTGATATTGATTCGACCTTGTCGTTACTTTTGACAGGGCCTGGCTGGAAACACTGCAACTGTGATCAGCACTCCGCGCGGGCTAGACGCTCGGGAACGTGGAACGACAAACGTTATTTGAGAACGTTGTTCCTCGGTGACATATCTTCGTGATCACTTTAGTTAGCTGATCTCAGTGACTTTTTCACTGTGAAGTTATTTAACATCCATCTCTAGTGTACATTAACATTTTTAGTGTTATGATGACACCATTTTAAATACTCTCAAAAAAAAATTATATATAACTTTGACTTTGGCCGAATGCGCAAACCGTGCAAGGTCATGAAGATGAAAAAAAAAACTCTCTCATGACACCGTCATTGAAAACCTTTTTGCATTTTACTAATAAATAAATAAATGATTTTAATTTGTCATGTGTACCATTTCAACTGTTTTTTTTATAGATTATTGAATAAGTACTACTTATAATATTAAATATCATTTACACTTCAGTTATCTTAAAAAAAATACGTTAATTTATTTACATGTGTGATGGATGAATTCTTGGCATGGGAAGATTTATCAAACATTCCAGCTGATCCACCAGTAATGCGTGATCTTTGTACTAATTGCGAGTAAGTTAATTCTACAAACACAATAAGTTACCTTTATCTTTAAATATATTCGCTCTTGTGAGTTTACACCTGTTCCATGTTCGATTGGATATAAATGCAACTTGAAATAAAGCAATTGATTGAACTCCATTGGCATTCAACTAAGAAAATTGTATGATCAATTTATGCTATTAAATAGCAGTAATCGAGGAATGATTTAAAAAATATTGTCCGATGAATGTTAAATTTATCATCATCATCAGCTCATTGGGGTGGGGAACGTTTGTCCCCACCGAGGGGCACGAGTCTACCCGTATAGGGTGACTAGGCCTTAGTCGCCCACGCGGACCCAGTGCAGATTGGACAACTTCACACACAACCCTGGAATCTCTTCGCAGGCGTGCATGAAGGTTTCCTCACGATGTTTTCCTTCACCGTAAGAGCGTCGGATAACGTACATATAATTTCGAAAATTCGAAAACACATTGGTATGTGGCGGGATTTGAACCTCAGCCCTCCCGGTAGGAGGGCGACAGTCCACGACAGACAGTAGTTAAATTTATACTATCCTATAAAACTATATTGCCTTATTTTAAATGATTTTTGAAGTCATTGCAACACACAACAAATATATGCAAAAGCTTAATTATTCTAACTTATTTATTTTCAGGAGGCCGTCCATTGTATGTTGGTGTTCAGCATTGCCACCTGATAGGTTAAAACCACAAAGCACAGTTATTCTACTGCAACATCCAGCTGAAGAAAAACGATGCCTTCGCACTGCTCCTATGTTGCAATTGGGTTTAGCAGAAGAAAAGTGCCTTATATTCAAAGGAAAAAAATTTCCTCAAACCCGCCATAAACATTTAGAAGATATCTTAAATCAACCTAACACTATTCTTCTTTATCCTAGTAAGTCTTCAATAGATATAAGAGATTTACAGAAAATAGATAGGCCTTATAATTTAGTTTTAATAGATGGCACTTGGCCTCAAGCAAAAGGAATTTATGCCTCCAGTCCCATTCTGCACAATCTTAAGCAAGTGAAACTTGTGACTACCACAAATAGTAAGTACATTATAAGAACTCAGCCCACTGAGGGATGTTTAAGTACATTGGAAACAGCTGCAGAAGCTTTATCTCAGCTTGAAGATGATCCCCAATACAGGGAGCAACTAGTTCAGCCATTGCTTATGCTATGTAAATACCAACTTGAAAATGGGGCTGTTACTCACCAATCAAAGGAATTTTTAATTAAATCACAATTATATCCTAAACTTATAGGTAAAAGGTTATCAAGATTATTAAGATCCACAGATGAAAATGTGTTGGAAAACACATGAAGAGACATTTTTTGATAATCTTTTACAAAATTAGTAATAAGTAAGAAATAATAATTATAAGTGCATATTTGAAATGCATGAATTCTGTTTAAAATAAAGAATATATACAATTATTACATTGTTTGTTTTAATATAAATTTTCCTCCATTTCTGATCTACTACACTGTATTTTACTGTAAACATTTTGACACACAGCAGTACTATATTTCAATCTCATTATGTTATTTTAACTTATTTTACATCTAGCTGTAATGTTGGCTCCAATCATTGATTTAACATTTACCTCAATGGCTACAAAGCTGTATGTGTGTCATTTATTTTCATTTTTTCCACTTATTTCCATTTATTAAATTAAATGTTATAATTTAAATAAATATATTATTTATAAAGAGGAAACTGTTATTTTTATATAATTATTTGATTTTAGTTATGAATGTTCATAAATATTTATATGGTTTATTGGCAAAAATACAACGATTAAAACCCAAAACCTACAATAATATGAAAGTATCGTAAAACATATGAATACCTGAAAATAAATAAAAACTTTACATCATCAGACCCACTGCAGGGCCAAGGACATTGGGCCGTAACCGTATGGCTGGGCCCATGTGGATTGGTGAGTGCTAACGACTAGGAATGGAATGGGTGGAATCAGGATGAATGCATGAAAGCATGGATTACTCTTAAGAATATAACAATGATTTGGAAAAAAGTACTAGGGGACCATACATAACTAAGAGGTTCTGTTGTGAACAATTTATGAATTTATTGAACTGATGAAAAATGCTGTTCACTGAAAAGTATTAATCGGACATCTCCGACATAATTATGGTCTCCCAGTAAATTTTTTAACGGGTTAACGCGCGGGTGCGACCGCTTAAAAGGCAGCCCTCGTACGAGTAAAAGCGGTAAATACATGCGGTAATGCTAGAAAACAAATGAAATATATCGTTTATTAACCGAACTGTTACTACTAAAAAAATAGTAACTGGTAACAGTCCGGTGATGAGTTCGAACCAAACCATAGATAGTACTACAGATAAAAGGAAATAGATGAGCAACTCTACGTTCAAATAAGCGATCAAAGGAAAGATGTTTAGGGGCCCTTCTCGATAGATGGCATTGTAGGTGCTAATGGGTGAATAGGTACCTATATATATACATTTGTATTATACGTATCGAAATATATATCTAGCGAAGGATTGGGGATGTATAAGATAAAAAACTGACTTTGTATAAAAGTGGTTTATTATCTTCAATTAATACATATTAAATAAAGTCATTAAATGTGATATTATTTTAATTATTTACACTTTAAAATATAATTTAACAATTCAAGTTTCTGTTTATTAAATTTGTATAATTTACTGAACAAAATAATTCAAAAGCAATTTACCATGATGACAAAAATCTATAAAATATTAAAATTGACATAATGAGACATATAAACATGAAACACACATGATGATGGGTGTGTATTCAAATGAATAAAATAAACAAACAGTTTTTTAACAATGTAAACTAATTACATATTTCTTATTTCATAAAATCATATGTACCATTTGATTAATAATTAAAATGTTTGTTACAAAGTCTGATTTCAATAAATATATAGGAGTCGCCTTTATCTTGCACGGCTCTATCAAGAATAGCTTTCCATTTATTAAACTTTTCAATGTGTGAAAAGGCAAGTCTTGGAAAAAGATGCAACAGTCCTGAAATGGAATCACAGAATACATGATTTAGTTTAGGTAGTTAGAGGAAAGGTAGTTCGAAAATGAAAAGTGTTTATTCAGTTAAGGTCCTAACAGAATACTTATGAATTCAGTACCCTAACCTAATTACCAATTGTCTAGCCATTAGATTTGCTTCCACCATTTAAATTTAGGTCATCAATTAGTGCATTCTTCTCTGCACATTGAGAAAGATAGTTAAAGCTAAATACTACATCATCTGGTAATATAGCATTGAGATAAGGTACTTAATTACCAACTACTGCATTCCATAGCATCCCATGAAATCAGCTATTACAGCTCTTTCTTAAGATTAAATGAGTGAAAATTTCAGACGGAAATTCAACTGCTTTAACATAAGCTATCCCAAGTTTAATAGTAACCAAATGATAGCGTGCTTTAATATTTCTATTGCAAAATATAACAACAAAAATAGTTTACAGGCAAGTATAAAATCGTGCTAAAGAATTTTCAAAATATTGGCTTTCCATCATTCGCTCATCTAAAGTAACATTTAAATAGCGAATTCGAAGGCATGATTTATATATCCAGTCAACGTAGACCTCGGAGGAACTAAACGTAGCCAGGTCAACAATAGGCAGAGTAGATACGGATCCACAATGATTCCAGGTCAGTCACGAAAGCAATCTAATCAGTTGCCAATCCAATGTTTCGAGCTAAGGTTTCACGTAAAAGTTTCACGAAAGTCCAAATCACAAGCCAAATTCGAATAAAAAATAATTAATCTAGGAAATCCACAAAAACACCACGCAAAGGACAACACAAGTTTGACAGATCTTTGACAGTTTGCAGTGTTGCCACCCAGAAAAAGGGGTTTTTGGAAATCAAAAAAGGATATTTGGTTCGAAAAATGCAGGAATAATCATGTCATGAAGCTGTTTTTTAGATTTTCTAAAAAAAGTTTATTATTACTATTGTATTTATACTTAATTAATTATTTCTAAACAATAATAATTGTTCCGTGGTGCCAGATGGCACCACGGAACGAGACTAAATAGAAATAACGATCGAAGTTTTGGGGCCTTCCTCACTAGGCAGAGACTCATTCTATGGGAATAAAAATATTTGTGGATTCTTAGAAAGTGGCACTAGCCGACCAAACTATTGCAACTAAAAAGTTGCAGTAGTCCGGTCAACCGAACTAACAACCGGACTACTGCAACTAGAGGATCTAATATATTACAGTTATACATTTTTTTAATTCAACGGAGCTATAAATTGAGATGATTTTAGTTAAAACACACATTATTAAAATCAATGATATTCTGGATATATAATGATAGATACGCCATCCGTGCCTCAAAAACGAACCGCCGTTTCCCGTTTTTGAAGCTTTACTTACTTTTTATTATTCACTAACACTGCTCGAGAAGCACATCTATTCTAAAATTCTGTTTCACGAAAGAATTCCCGCAGACGTTGCGCCAATGTCGCCAGACGGAATGATAGTATTTAGAAAAGTATTTACCTACTTTAAATTTAAGGAATGTTTGAATAAGATAAGTTAAATATTTTGTACATTAGAGAAACAAATACATTTTAGTATGTTGGTAATTTATAATTTTTCCTTTAACCGGCGCAGTTGTATATAATCAACAGACAATAGATTTTCTATTGTCTGTTGTAATTATTGTGTCTGGAATCACGGCGGTAAATAGGTGATGGATTAAAATGTTACCTACCTACTTTTCATACATTGTGTTTCTGTTAGGTTGATGTATCATTGAATATTGGTATTTAAATATTTTACTTTTACTCAGGTTGCTCCGGCAAAAGCTAAAAATCACTGATTCACTCTCTGAGTGTAAGTTATACTGAGCTATTGCCCTTTTGCACTTCTGCAAAATGTATGTGTGGTTTGCAGTTTAATCATAACATATTAAAAATGTTTTGTGTTTAACAATGACGTTGTGTACGTATTGGTTTTTACCTTATTTATATATATTTACTAAGCATGTATGTCTTTTAGTGCAATTAAACGATTTATCTACCTATACCTATAGTATTGCTCTTCTAAACTTGCCCATAATTTACTTAATGTTGGTCATTTCTTTGAACCCCATTGAAGATGAATTTGATCTGATGCCGCTTTCTTACTTTTTGTTTTACTTGTATCATTTATCCGGCCCATTCGCAATTAAATTACGAAAATAATAGTAATTTTATTTATTATAGATAGATAATTTCGATAATGTCTTAATTGTTGATAAAAGATGTCTCTTATGATAAATCAGACTGTTCAAAAGTAAAAATCCAATTAATACGGTAAAAAAAAATTATATGGCAACTCTAAAAAGTACCTATTATGGTTAAGTCTTTTGTAATGCTGGGGCTACAGTAGGGCTTAACGTCTAACGCCATTCAAACACCCATCAATGTCAAACAACCGCGATAAATTTAACGTGCAAAAGTGGGTGGCCACACTTGAAATTATTAACGTGTTAGTTATTGATGAAGAGAAAAACGGCAAGATCAGGGTTGCCGCCCGTACTTTATAATAAAATATTTATGTTATTCTATTATTGTACTCTGTATAGAGTACAATTACATCAAAATTTAAAGTTAAGTAAATTGTTAAGTTACACGAGTATTTTGATGATGCTGATTTTGATATTAGTCGTAGGTACTACACACTAACAATAGTTCAAACATTTAAAAAATATTTTATTACTAGCCGTATCTTATATCATATTAACTTATTTTTATATTTATTGACAAGTGGTATTCGGTAAGAATAAAATATTTATAACGGAATAAATAAATACCAGTTTTTAGTATCGCAAAAGTAAAATTACAATTTCGAATACAAAATGCAAAACCTATAATAACCATATTGGCTACGTACTTTAAACGCAAAAATAAAAAACGGCAACCCTATGCGATCACGATACTAATTGACATATTCAAGTGTGACCGCTTGAACGCATTCATTCTCGCTAAAATCTCTTTGATGTACCGACAGTCGAGTTATCGCCAAACGGCAAGCGGCGTTGAAATGACGTTGAAAATGATCGCGTTAATATGGTGGTCACACCTGTAGTAAACGCTTCATTTAATGACATTTCCCGTTGGTGTAGCCCCAGGGTAAAAATGGTTGAATGGGATTAAATTACGTTGATTTTTTATTCCGCTTGCAAGAACGGTTTAAACGTTGATAAAATATCTCAAATCGAGATTTTTCACAACAATTGGTATCATGAACAATCCATATAAAGCTTTGATGGAGCTAAAAACTCACCGAAATCTAGTACAACAATCCAATTCATGGAATTTGCAAAGGACAACATGGCCAAGTTGTCGAATTTAGATCCACAAATCGCCGCGGGACTCCTTTTTGGTTTTTTCTTCTCGTTAGAGGATACGGGCATCGACTTTCATAACTCCTTTCGTGTTACAGACTCTAGCATGCCTCGAAATCCTTTTTGACAGGATTTAGGTCTTAATTATTACTAGAGATGTGAAGTATCTTCGATAAAAGTATTTGAAATAAGGATATAAAATACGTATTTATATCCTGTATTTAAAATACTTTTTATTTTTTGTATCTTATATTACGATACATTTTCTTGGTATTTTAGTATTTTGAAGATACTTTTTTCCATACTTTTACTAAAATGAACATCGCAGATATCCTCAGGACTCTGGACCAGTCTAAACGAGGCGTCTACATCAATAGAGAGTTTATTTCTCATCTTCCTTTTGCTGACGATGTCGTCATCAGAGCTGAGATATTGAACAGCCTAACCGAATCTTCCCGATAGAATGGCTTGACACAAATTGGGACGAAAGTCATGCCACTACAAATATGCGTCGATGGCATCATGCTCGAGGTTGTGCAGGAATAAAGCAACCTAAGCCAAACCATCCTTAACTTGGCGGGCAAAGCTTCAAAAGGACTACTGTACTGTACTAACATACGCACCTAATCACGCAGGTTACTCTTGGGTATACACATAAATTATGTTATTCGTTAGAGAACTAAAGTTACCGAAGACAAAAAAGTAATATTATCCGTTTCCAGGTTTCCACCTATGACCATACTAAATTTCATCAAAATCAGTACTGCTTTTCAGGCGCAAAAGCGTAACTGTTTGTTACGCGAAAGACAGACAGAGTTAATTTCGTATTTATAATATTATCATGGATTGTTCAAACTTTGCGAGTATATGTATTCTGTGAATAACATTTCAATTATCTCAAGAAACTTGAGAAAACATACTATTCACATTTTGGGGTTAAGCAAATAAATTTAAATGACATTAAATGTTTATTGCTTACAATAGTATTTTAAAATAGTATCTTTGAAAAGTATTTGAAAGATACGTATTTTGTATCACGTATTTCAGATACCTTTTTAGAAAAGTATTTGTACCTGTATCTAAAAATACTTGTTTTGTAAAGTATCAAGTATTTAGATACTTTGTATAGGGTATTTTTACATCTCTGATTATTACTGAAACAATAGAAATTGTTAAATCTGACAAGACAACCAGAACACAAAACTTCAATTGAAATATTTGCATTGTGGTGTTTTGAATTTTTTATCGATTAAAGCACTACAACACTGGCTGTATATGACAATTTTGACATTTCATTTCTTTTGTGTCGGTTCTGTCAAAGAAATCGGAAACATGGCTGAGGTTTGTGTTTAAAAATTTGCGAAATTCATCATATTTAATATATATAATCCTAAATAATACTTTGTATTTAATAAATGTGAAAGAAATATCATTTATTTCAAGACTTGCTGTTCGTGATATTTCTATAAAAGTGAAAAACAATGTTTACATTTTTCAGGTTGACGAAACTCTCAAGAAGAAGCGTACCTTTAGGAAGTTTACCTTCCGAGGTGTTGATCTTGATCAGCTTCTGGATATGCCCAAGTAAGTGCCTATAATTTATATAAAATTGTTTTTCTAAAGAGCATTGCTTACCTTTAAGGTTATTTTAGAAACTATTTCTTTTGTTTGGTTCGGACTTTATTTCATTTTAATTTGCTGCTATGTAAATTTTTTGATTAATGATTGAAGTTTCAAAATATAATTAAAATCAATTTCATTATCTATTTTGACGCCTTATGAACTAAGCCGGCAAATAAATCTTGTCATTCAATTAAAGTTCACTGTTACACTCTTAATGATTTCAGTGAGCAGCTCATGGAGCTAATGCATGCTCGTGCCCGCCGGCGGTTTGCCCGTGGTCTGAAACGCAAGCCGATGGCTCTTGTGAAAAAACTGCGCAGAGCTAAGAAAGAAGCACCACCAAATGAGAAACCCGAGATTGTCAAGACACACCTCCGCAACATGATCATTGTCCCTGAAATGGTTGGGTCTATTGTTGGTATCTACAATGGCAAAACCTTCAACCAGGTTAGTAAATGCCTACTTAATTTTTGTTTATTATAAACATATCAACCATCCTGTAAAATAAATAATAAAATCTTAAAAACTTTTATATCTTGTCTTTAATAAGGAGTAGTAAAACTTGTTTTGTATATTTTATTATTGTTTTCTAATTTGTAACCATTAATTTGTTTATCTATGAAGTTATATAGTCAAATGTTTTGCTGTGCTGCTTTTGGTTGTCACACCACTAATGTTGTCTTTTACACTCAGCGACTTAACTAAATTTTTAAAACTTGTTATATGATGCTCAAAATATCAAATGTTTATTTTGCACAACAAAATGTATGTAATTTTTAATAAGAGCAAATATAATTCTTTATGTGTTTCTGTATGTTTTCCACTAACCTTTGGTCCTGTCTGCCAACATAAATACTCTCATGCCCTGTATGCTAACATCATCTATATGTGACAAAAAACAGGCTCTTAAAAATATGATATAAAACATGATGATGAAAAACAATGAGTGGTCACTTAATTTTTCGTGGTCATTTTTATTTATTTTGTGCTGTGGTATCCTGGGCACGGCAATGCATTATAGCATGGCATTCAAAAGGTTAATCAATATTGTAGCACTAAAAAAAGGCAATTGTTCAGGATATTCTACTTAATTAGTTTCTTCTATTTATAATAATTATTGCTGCCATTGTCCAAGATATCTTTGAATATAATAATTTTAAGTGTTAAAGGATAAACACCTTTTGTTTAATTTGTTAATGAGTTGATTTACTTTATTATTATCTAGGATCATCATTTTGTGTTTTTATTGTTCAAATCTTGTAAACCTATTGTCTTGTAATATAATATTATCAATGTAATGTTATTTGTTTCTTTCAGGTGGAAATTAAGCCTGAGATGATTGGTCACTACCTGGGAGAATTTTCAGTCACATACAAGCCTGTCAAGCACGGTAGGCCCGGTATTGGTGCCAACCACAGCTCCAGGTTTATCCCACTCAAGTAGAAGTGGAAAATTCTCTAGGCTAAGCTATTAAACAAAAATTCACATGTTTACAATAAAGTAATAAATGTGAAAATATTTTTTATTTACATTAACTAATTAAAAATGAAATGACAATAGAAGCTTTAATGTACTATGCATTACTCAAACACTACCTTTTTGCATGTTCAGCCTTAATTTCATGTACAGGTTGTATTTTGAATTATTGGTATCTATTCGACCTACTATTATTGTACTCATAGTTTTTTTAATGAATACCATATAAATTTATCATAAAAGTTTTACAAAATAATGGAATACAAAATTATCGCTTGCATTGCAATTCTATAATTTAAAATTGCTTTTATTTCTTCAACGCCGTGGGTGCTGCCTGCCCCACCTGCCTGTGCCGCCCTACGTTTCACTCCATTTTTAATTGAAAATATATTTTTTTTGTATCGACTTTTTTAATTGTATATTGAGCAGTTGCTAAGTGTTTTACATGATTTTTAGGGTTTAAAAATATTTGGGACATTTACTTTAAATCATTATTTTATTATATTGGCCAATGTTCTCGATTGCACCCTATATATGAGAAATAATATAGGACCCAGAACAGAACCCTGGGGCACACCAATCAATGGTCTATATTTCAACGACTACATATCGATGGTAGGCTAGTATTATTAACTAGGTGTAAATAACTACTCAGAAATGGAAGTAATTTAATCAACTTAAAACTTCACATTATTATTATTTTAACCACCTGATTGTCACCACTAATCACCACATGCCAGTGGCTATTTCTGCCATCTGTACCATGACAAGTATCATTGGACCCATATGTATAATATCTATCGAAATAATTATTAAGTTGTTAAATAAACTCGCGTGCAAGTAAATCGACTCAAGCCTCGAGTACGCATAACAAGTGATATAACTAAAAAATGCCTTATTATACCTCTATAAAATGTTTAACATAATTAAAGCCTAGTAATTGAGCTTTAAAATGGTGTAAGTTGCATGAAAATTTGATTCAGTAGTTTAGTAAAAAAGGTTAATGCTAATGATAATGTAAAAAATGTTCAAAATTCATACAATTTCACAGTATGGGGTTATTGTGTTTAAATGAAACAAAATGTGTGTAAGATAAAAAATTATTCGTGTCAATATTTGGTATTCCCTCCTCTAGCTCTGATCACTGCTCTCATGCGATTCTTCATCGACCTTATCAACTTTTTAATGGATGATTGTGGTATTCGACCCCACTCTCCTACCAACGCAGTCTTGAGCTCATTGATGTTTGTCGGAGCTGGATTCCTCGCTCTAACTTTCCTTTTGAGCTCGTCCCATATATGCTCAATGGGATTTAAATCGGGGCTGAGCGCTGGCCAATGCATAGTGTGAATTCCAACTTCGTTCAGGAAATCACGTGTGGCCCGAGCAGTGTGACATCGGGCATTGTCATGCATCAAGATGAAATTTTCCCCAATAAAGCCTTGATAAGGGACAACTTGATCCAGTAGAACATTTTCAATGTAACGATCACTGGTCAGACCTCCTCCCCGGCCTCCCCCAGTAACGAAAACAAGGTGCGTTTTGCCTTCTAAGGAAATTCCAGCCCACATCATGCAAGATCCGCCACCATATGCAACGGTTTCCACAAAGCAGCACTGTGAAAACCGTTCACCGGGACGACGGTATACCCGACCTCTCCTGTCGCTGCCATGGAGACACATCCTCGTCTCATCTGTGAACAGGACTGACTGCCATTGCTCTGTGCTCCAATCCAAATGTTCTCGAGCAAAGTGAAGGCGTGCTTGACGATGAGCTGTGGTCAACTTCGGGCCTGTAGCGGGTCTTTTCAGAGTAAGGTTAGCTTCTTTCAACCTTCTTCTAACTGTCCACTGACTGACAGTCACCCCGCGAACTTGACGGTAGCTCCTGCTGCACATCTACGCCGGTAAGGTGTCGATTTCGGAGAGAGGTCGAGACCAAAAACCGGTCGTCACGCTCCGAGGTGCACCGGCGTCGGCTGGTATTAGGCCTCCGAGTGAAGGCACCAGTCTCTTGAAACCTTCTGTATACTCTCGAGACAGCGGACTGACTCATATTCAAACGACGAGCGACTTCTCGCTGGTTCAACCCTTCTTGCAAAAGGGCAACGACTTGAGCGGCTTCTTCAGGTGTTGTATCCATAATTTTCTTCAAATGACGGCTTTAATTTGCACATGTGCCGGAATTTCGAATAAGGAAAAAAACAAAGTTTTAAGTTATAGCGATTTTTTAAGAAATTATAAAAAAATATATAGCCTCTTTATAAAAAGACCTATAATCTCATAAAAAAATGCATTTGATCCGTCTTGAGACGCAGATTATGTGCAGCAAGTTTCAATAGTGCACATTCATTAGTTGTTGAGTAATATGAGAAAAACTAAACAATAAACGTATCATGAGTTTGACGTTCACATACAAGAAACTGGTTCAATCTAAGATGAGCGAGTGTAAACCATGATTATGTGCATATTGTCAACTAAAATTGTGAAAATTTTCAGCTTAAAATGTTCCGTACTCAAAAAGATATAACAAAAATCAAATAAAATAAAATACGGTCGATTATCCGACCAAATTGGAATGACTACTAAAAAGCGACGGTTCGATATGTATCGATGGCCTTTGGTAATGAACGCTTAATACCTTTGTAGCCGTCGTACAGTCGCGTTAGAAAGTTATTTGGTAAATTTGGGTTCATGCAAATATTACTATTGTAACTTATGTTTAAATTTCGTACAAAATTAACTATTTCATATAATTATTTTGAATAGCCTTTTAAAAAAAATATTAATATGTTATAACTGTTAAATCTTGTACAACAATTATTTAGGTTTGTGGAGACCCAGTGAACTAAAAATATTAAACTAAAATCACATTATTTTGTAATTAAAACTAATTTATAGAAACAAAAAAAGTAACACTAAAATATACTCGTAATATTGAAATGCATGCATGTTATTTCTTATGATATATAAATATTTTATTTTATTTAATGAAGGCACTGAATCACATATAAATATACCTACCTAAAAATGTATACAGAAATAGTTTCAAATAAATACTTTGGTATTATCAAATCAGTATTATCTAAAATCACATTCATTTTCCAGTCAATGAGCATAGTAATCACAATAAAGCACAGAGTAATTTAGTCATTTATAAAATAATATTTGTCTCAGGAATAATTTGCAATTTCTTATTTTATTATGCGATCTGCAGGGTGTGATGTGATGACTGTTATGCACGTCACATAGACAAGCTCGCTATTGCACTGTCCGGCATATCGCACAGTGTTGCCAACTTAGCTACTTTATAGATAGACTTTAAAGAACCCACTTTTTATTGACAACAAACTACTTCCTTGCCTCAGTTACTTTGACGTGGGTCTCTCTTCAACCTATTGCAGTCTACGGCTGGACATAGGTCTCCCCCATTTTGCGCCAGACATTGAATTGGTAAAAAGGTGAAATAAAAAAGTAGCTATAAAGATAAGCTAAATTTTTTTCAATTGTAACTGTCCATCATCAAAATATAGCTAGATCTAGCGTAACGCCCTGCATCGCATCGGTCCGGCCGGTATGACTGGCAATGCTGCCTGTTCTAACCTATATTACACTGTGCAATCTGCATGGTCCCTAACGGTGCTTAATAGGAATGCCATTTGACCTCTACACAAATTTCTCACAAAATTAACACGATTGATATGATTAATATTTTTTTACTCTGCCAAATAGTATTTTTTATATAAAACAAAATACAACCGACCGTGTTGTTCCCAATTAAAACTGTATGAATATAACTTTATAATTTTACATAATAATAGACTTAGGTGGTCCTAGGTGCCACGTCCGGTATTCGGCACTCCAGCAGGTCATTGGTCCAGTTTGCAACAAGGGAATCTAAAACTTGCTAAACTGATGTAAAAATTTTGCCAAAATTATGCTAATTGCTTTATAATATTGCCAAAAATAAGCTAACATTTTTCAATGTCAAATAAAACGTCATTTAATTTTAAATGTTTAATAATCAACAAAAATTTTATTTATTCTACGTTTTAATCGACTACGTTACTAAATAAAATGTTAATATCTTCGTCTTCATCGGCAGGCTCGGCAGCTGATGTGCATGTAGACGTGGAAGCCTTATTCTCAAGACTATAACTCTCCTTGGTACCTATAGAGCGCAGTACGTTATCCGGAACTGTAAGAATAGCAGAATTTCCCTGCCCTCTTTAGGCCGAATCTGACGTATAGAATGGCATTTAAAGTTTTTATCGACAAACGGTTGCGAAGTTTAGTTTTGACTATATTCATTTGGCTAAAAACGCGTTCAATTTCTGCGTTGGAATAAGGTAGTGATAAAAATGATATTGCTAACTGAGATAAATCTGCAAAGGGGTTATTACCAGCTGCATCTTTGTAATCAGTTACTTCATTCCAAAATTCTACAGTGGAAGATGTGCGTTCCCATTTAATGTGCACTATGTTTCTCCATTGAGACATGAGCCTATCCATTGTAGCTGCATCCACTCGGAATTCTTGGGCAATATCGATTAGAGAAGGCTTGACTGCTTTTAAAGTTTCTTCTACTGAAAATAAAGATACTTTCTCAAGTATATTAAAATTAATTGGTAATCTAGAACGCAGCTCTGATACAAGTTTCAGTGTGAAATTCAGGCAACGTTGACGTAAATTATTTTCCACTTCCGGTTGAAGGTTGTATTCCCGTAATTTTGTTTCAAAAGCATATCCCATGTACGGTTTCGGATCCAAATAACTTTCTATATTTTGTGTAAAAATATCGACTCTCGCAGGTGGGTTCAAAATACGCCGACTTGTAGATTGAACTAAGGCACACAAATCTTTGTAAAGTTTTGTTGGGTCAATATTGTTGCTTTCAAATAGCTTGTTCACAGCTTGGACTTCCTCCAATATAGGTTTTAAATACAATAAATACAAATGATTCACAGGGTCACTATACATGGAGTATAGTGTTTCTGCCATATAGCAGTGGTTATCGCGCCTAGCAACTTCAAACAGGAGTTTTAATATCACCCATTGCTCCAGAATACGGTTGACTGCTGGTTCAATTGATATCCATCGGGTGTTGCACAACTGTGGAATTAACAATGGTTCGGAGCCACAGTTAATTGTTTGGTAGATATTTTTGTAATATAGTCGACGGTTCGAAGAATGACTAAACCAATTGTAGGTTTCTCTTATTAGAAATTCAACATTCCGTGGTAGAGTTTCTTCCGAAGCATGCGATAAAGCCAACTGTAATGAATGGCACACGCAGCGAACTAATACCAAATTATCATTACCAGTTTCATTTTTTAATAGGGCATGTACTCCGTTGTTAGTGCCTGTCATCACCGTAGCATTATCTGTGCCAATACCGATCATTTTTTTTATTTCAATATTCAAAACTAACAATAATCCTTTAATACCGTTGACTATGCTGTTTGCAGTGCCATCTTCAATCTCGACCAACCCCAAAAATGTGGATATTATTGTTTTTGAAGATCGGCTGAAATATCTGATCGATACTCCCAACATTTTGCTTACAGAAATATCCGTGGACTCATCGAGCAAGAGACTGTACTCTTGGTCTCCCAAATCTGACACCATTTCTTCAATAAAATGAGGCGCCAAAACATTTTTTATAATATTTGTGCATTTTGTACGATGGACTCGTAAGTCTCCACTTTTGCTATCACCGAATCGGTGTTTACATAAGTCTGATAAATGATCTACAGCCATAATCGAACAATGCGCGCACACAAACATCGCTAGTGAAGATTCTGCTCTCTGTGTATTTAGATCTTTTTTAACTTTGGGAAAATTAATTGTTCTTTGACTTTTTACTGGTTCTATAGCTTTCTTATGCTTTATTGACAAAATATGTAACTTTAAACAATGGACTTTTGCAATCATCTCGCACTTGCAGTACTTACAATAGGCCTTCGTCGTATCATCTTCGACAGGATGTAACCAATCCTTGAAATCCAGCATTTGCTCCCACTCAGACCGGTAATGCTGACTGTATTTAGGCGGCATAATAACGACTATCAAGCAATTAATTAATAATGCACGTAAAACTTTTAAACTTTCTTTCATTTACAGTGACAGTAAATACGTGAATACGCGGTAATCGCGGTATAGTACTTACAATCTATCTCGCTTCTTTCGTAAAGGAAGGAAGGAGTGAAAGAATGCTGTTTGTCTATGGCATATTGAATTAGATTTGTTGGGGAATCCCCCAAAACGCTTGAGAGCGTTTGACGTAAAGGTTGCCCTTGCCGTTAAGTTGGCACCATCATCAAATATCAGTGATGCCCTATCCAACTATAAAGAAGTACATCAACAATAAAAAACAAATGATGATTACAGTATATTTTATATATATTTTTGAGTATTTGGACTTAAAAAGGAAAGTGAACTTGTTATTCATAATTATTTTATATGCCAAAAAATATGCTATTTGCTAAACAACTTATAAAAATGCTAAATAACATACAAATATGCCAAATTTAGCATAAAATTTGCTAAATTGGCAACACTGCATTGGTCGTTGATCTTCAGCTGTCATACACTTCTAGCTTTGCACTGCTGTTTGTAACACCAAGAGAGTGCTTGTTAAAACTCTAGTGACCATCGTAGAATAACAGCCTTATACGTTTCCTGCCTATTCAAAGTTCAAATTAATTACCCGTGGTTAAGACCCTAACATCTGTCATATCGGGTGATGGGCGCAGGGAAGTGTTGACGGAAAATAATCTTCCGTCATGGTCAGGCGTATCACACACACATAAAACAACCCCTAGCCGGCAGTTTGCAATTGGCCTCCTTGGTCCCATCCATAGATTTCCCAATACAGGAGATGGGCCAAGCCGCGTTTTTAAATGTGACAAATGTAAGCTCAACGAGCATACACTGGCTGCCAGTTTACGCTCTGTGAGACGAGTCAAGGCGCACGAATATTAGAAGAAATTACCGTTTTTTCCCAAAATGCCACTTCTGTGCAATCGTAACATGCCATCATCGCAATGAATCAGTAAATTTACCAAGAAATATAATAACTTTTCACAGGTAAGAACCGAAAAGAAATTGCGACACTGGGACTGCCTATAAACTTGGCGGCTTGTCCAGTCTAATGTATATTCTGATGTCTGTGGTATTGAGTAAGAGTAAGCATTATATTATATGACGCTAAGCTGCAAAACCTCGAGCATCGTAGAGTTGCACGACTGTAAATTTTTTACAGGTTACATTTCGGGGAGTGTGCGATGGAATTACACAAGGTAATTCCACCAGCCCCTTTTCACCATTGGGATACAAGACGCGGACGAGCGTTCCATCCTTACGTGGTAGACATTCCATTTATCCGCACTGCGCGCTATTGTACAATCACATACATCAGGTGAGATGGCAGTCAAATGTCTGCCTATAAATGATTATATATATATATATATATAATAGATTATGAAAAAACTAATCGACCACCCGAATAGTGGTCTGCTAACCATATCCGACCGGGTATGACAGACCTAAAATCTGTCGTCTCGGGTGAAGGGCACAGGGAATATTATTGACGGAAAATACCAACCATTATTTAATTTTCTTCAACACTGCATCTGTCATGGTCAGGCGTATCACTTACCATCAACAATAAACCATGAATAGAAAATCGCTAAATCAGATTAACTGTAATGGTAGTGGGTTAAGATCAACACAATTTTATGAGAAAAGGGGATCAATTCAACGTGACTTTTTACATAATGGAAAAAAATATTTTAATTGACCATCAAATAATGGTATTTGATAGCTACTAATATAAGATAATCTACCACTGAAGTTACGCTTGAACAAGTTATATAATTTATAAAGACGCACACAATTGATTTAATTTGGTTGTTTTATGACATGGGATAGCGTGTACTCAAACGGTTAGGGTTAATAGAAGTGCATTAGCCGTGGTGCCTCTGCGACGGTCATCCGGCCAAAGCTGGTTCACACCAGCCACAGGCGCTGTGCAGTTTACGACGATATCGTCACTACTGTTTGCCAACCGACCCTTTTTAGTCTTGGCACCAACTGCTTTACATGGACATGACAAATTTAAGCGTTGGAATTCCAAGGATTGATGTCAACATATTTGTCTCGTATAAATGTTTGATCAACTTCAAATCTGCTAATTGTTACCTTATTTTTGTTTTATAAGAGTATAAGAAGATAAGTACATATGTATAACTATATATGTATAAACTAGCAGTACCTAACACGCGGTGTTACCCGCGATATAAGAGATATTCTCCCGCAGTAAAAGGTAGCCTATGTGTCCAGGGTGGCGGCTAATATAAAAGGTACAAAGCTGTTAAATTGATCCGCGCGCCACGCGCATAGGCACTTTATTTTTCTAGATATAAAGGATATATGTCTAAAAAAAGTAGCCTTAGCTATTCCTTATTACATCAGCTGCCTATCAATCGGTGCAGCCATTTCAGAGATTACCCGGAACAAACAGACAGACCAAAAAAAGTAGTTTTTGTGTTTGTACCGTATATGCATAAAGAAAAGAAAAACAGTAATTTTACATGACAAACAGACGTTAATATTGTATTTTATCTGTATGTATAGAAAAATTATGATAATGAGGGTGCAGGTTCAAATCCCGCCACGTGTCAATGTCTTTTCGTATTTTCGAAATTATAGGGACATAATTATTATGTACGTTTATCCGACGCTTTCAAGGTGAAGGAAAAGATATTGAGGGAACCTGCGCACGCCTATGAAGAGATTCAAAGTTTGTGCGTTGTGTGTGAAGTCGGCAAATCCGCAATTCTGAGGGCTAGGTAACCTAGTACCTATAAGTAAGTAAGTATGTTTGGGTAAAGAAGCGGCCCGGCACACGCCGGTTATGCGAATAGGGGTTGCTGTAAAGGCCATCTGCTGCCAAAAGCGATAATTCAATCCGAAAAAAAATACGGCAAAATAATATCGCAAAATCATTGTCTTCGATGCGCTGGTGACAACGCAACGTCAACCTCCTTAGAAAGGTGTTGGGCGATATGTCGCTATATGGCCTTAATTTCAATAATCTACTTGAAATTTACAATCTTCACTTTACAATCCAACTGTCAATTTGGTGTTCTGGTATAACTTCAATGATAATGGCACAGATAATATAAAATATACATAATGGTTTAAAAATGGTCATTGTTTAGTAGAATTAATACTAACCATGTGTTACCCATTAAAATCTACCATAAAACAACGAACGAGTGCAAAATTTCCCCATTGATACACAATTACGGTCCTATTGGCGCATTTAAAAATTAGTGGAATCGGGGCCAATTGAAATAAATATCCACTGACATTCGCGCCATCTACCCACAAACTATGCATTAACATGTAATACGGGTTCTAAACAACGGATAAACATTCATTTATATTTTTTTTTGTAAATACATACATATAACAGAAACACATGCACATGTTTATGCACACAAATGTTTGTACTGCCCGGTGATCGTAGCCGGAACCCTTGGTGTAGTATTTGAGGTTTCGACCATTACACCACATGGGTCATCAAACTAAGTGTAGTTAATAAACTTGGTTTGAGAATAAGTTAAAATTATGAATATTACATATGTTACATAGGTAATTTAAATATTTTAAGAAACTAAACTGTTTTTTAAGCAGATTGCTGAATGACAGCTCACCTATACACGAATTTAATTTTGAATGAAATTGTTATCATTGAAATTGATGTATAAATGTAACGGGTTTCAGCACCTCGTAACGAGTTTTCATCAGTATAACAACCACGTCGTAGTTTCTCCAAAATAGTACTTAATTAATCAATTACCAGTTTTCAGCAGACCGGATGATTGACTTCACCATGTAGGCATGCGAGTGAAATGATCTTGCAACTAATATAAAAGTCATTCATAAGTTTTAATTAATTCTGCTCTGTTTATTGGCATTGTGCGAACATTTAACATCAATTATTTCTTATCAAGTGCTAGATGAACCAGTAGATCGTAGATCATTGTTGACTGCCACAAAGTTCTAGAGAGCTGAATTTTTTTTATTCACAATTAATGTAGGTAATGAATGGCAGTTTAACATGGGCAGTTGGAAGTTCTTAGTAACAAATTATCTTACCTACTTCTTTAATTCTGTTTTGTCTTATGTTTTTTTTTTGAGACGTGGACTACTACGCCACGGGTTCGCGGTTCGATCCCCAGGCAGTACAAACATTTGTGTGCATGAACATGTCTGATTGTATTGGTCTGGGTTTTTTCTATGTATAATATGTATGTATTATACGAAAAAAAATATATAACTATGTTTATCCGTTGTTTAGTACCCGTAATACAAGCTTGACGCTTAATTTAGGTCAAGATGGCGCTGTGTGAATGGCAGTGGATATTATTTTTATTATTATACATTTTTGGAGTTAAAAAATTCATCCGTACTTACTTGACTGCTAAGTTAGCAGGCGCCAAACCCTCATCCGTAAGGACATGTTCAATGATTTTTTGGGTTTCCTGTTCGGTAAGGTTTTTAATAATATAACAAATTAGTAATGTAACAACCATTAATAATTCTGGGACTTATTATGATTACCTGTACACACTTTCGCATTGCTTTAAAGCAGTCTTTCCCAAAGTGGGCGATAACGCCCCCCGCTGCATGTCTCAAAGGGGGCGGTAAGAGACGGGGGGGGGGGATTTGTAATTTTATTTAGCTAAATAAAATTACAAATCCCCCCCCCCGTCGGGGGGGGCCTCTTAAACCCCCGTCGGAGGCCTCTTAAACAACTCACACCACTACTTGTGAACATCAACTAATATGAATTAAAAGATTGCTCAAACTCGATTCTATATTTCTCTCCGCGTAGTTCATATATCTGTCATATTTTATTGAATATAGAAAAAATGAAAATCATGTCAATCGGTCGCTCCGTTTCGTAATAAAAGTAGACACAAATAAAAAGGCAACAGACACACTTTCGCATTTTAATAGTTATTAGTACTTGTAGATATCTATCATGTTTTAACAACTTTTTGTTAAATAACCCGAATTGTGCATTCCTGTATCAGTCGGATGATTAATTGAATACTTGTTGAGTACGATTGAGCGTCGAATGAGATTATCGAGTTTATGCATGTTTGTTTTATTCCTGTCGGTGCGTGATGCTTAGCATTTCTATATAAACAATGTAATATTTATTTATAGACCGGACGGTATGAGTTTGATTCCATGGAAGTTGGGCCGGGTGCTGGTGTGGGATGCTACCTGTTCAGACACACTAGCCCCTTCCCATCTACATGGAACCAACAACAGAGCTGGTGCGGCGTGTGAAGCGGCTGAAAAAGCCAAAACGTGCAAATACAGGGGTCTAGGCTCTGAATATGACTTTGTCCCATTCGGTGTCGAGACTCTTGGTCCGTGGGGCCCTAGCGCTATTAGGCTTTTTAAAGAAATTTCCAAACGATTAGTCGACATTACTGGAGACCGAAGATCTGGCAGCTACCTTGGTCAAAGAATTAGTTTAGCGATTCAAAGGGGTAACGCTGCCAGTGTCTTCGGAACTTTACCAAAGGGGGGTTCTTTTAATTATTTTATTTAGTTATTATATTTTTTTTTATATATTCTAGTTATAATATTTAATTTTTAAGGTTTTTAGTTGTTAGTATTAAAGATTCGTACTTCATATTAAATAACGGTAACTGTAGCATTCAATTTCAAACTAACTAATCCTCGAACAACGTTTGAACAAAATTATTCGCTGAGAGAATAACAAAAAATTTAATTTAAATGAGGTTCTAAATTTATTTAAACGTATTTCTTATTTAGGGAGTTTATATTTATTTTATTTTTTTATTTGTGGTCTCGCGCGCAATTGATGACCACTACTTACGCCTCCTCTACACTACTCGCGAAGTTGAACGTATTTCTCAAAGCAAAACAATGTCGGAAGTAAAAATGAAGAGACGGCAATACTGTGCGGAATATATTAAATTCGGATTTATTGAAAATCCCACAAACCCATCGTCGCCTTTGTGTCTTCTATGTCTAAAAACATTTTCGAATTTAGCAATGAAGCCTTCAAGGCTGCAAGATCATTTGAATAAAATGCATCAGATAAGAAAGACAAGATGTAGCATATTTTCAAGACCTAGAGAAGAAGCATAATACACAGCCAAGTGTAGCAAAACTATTTTCGGCGGCTGCTGAGCAAGATGACGACGTACTTCGAGCTTCGTACAATATCTCTTTGTTAATTGCTCAAAAAACATCGGAGAAGAGTTAATATTGCCAGCAATAAATGAAGTAATAACTACTGTGCTTCATAAACCGGCCGCAGATATTATCCGAAAAAATCCTTTGAGAAATAATTCTGTGCAAAGACGAATTGATGAAATGGCTGAAAACATTGAAGAATCATTGTGCCATCACCTGAGGACAAGTCACTTCTTTTTTTTTTTTTTATTTTGAGCCACAAACAGGTATGTAATACATTTACAAAAAACATCCTTATGTAAAAATAATTATTCATTACAAACCCAGCATTGCTGGCCACACATAGTGTTTCAGTTTTACATCTTCGTGAAACCCATTTAAACATCATTGGCTAGTCACAATCTTATATATACAGGTTGTACAACAGCAATAAAATAAAAGTTATTTGCATACATAAATAAAAATACCCTACATAACACAATTTTTATATAAAAATAAAATAAATAAATATCCATTATAGCAAAAGTATATTTGTGTCTGATATAAGTGTTATACTTCATAAAGCATAAATAAATAAATAATATATGTATAAAAAATACAGTTAGTGTGTACTTGTGTGTATGTGTGTGTATCTGATGTTGTAAGAACACTAAGCACCTGTCTCCTATACGAGTGTGCTTTTACACTATACATATCTAGGTCTTGAAACAGCTTATTATGCGTTTCAAGCATTCGTCTCAGTGGACATCTAATGCCTGCATTAGTACGAGGTGTACAACTGCAACATAGGCTTGGCGCGCGATGACCGCCGCTGGGCACGGAGAGGTACAGAGTAATTTATATTACCAATGATATTCATGCAGTCATATTTGTTGTTGCATAAATCGTACAAAATTTTTCTAACAAATTCTCAATTCAGCTCGATGACTCCACTTTACCAACTAATGAAGCATTGTTGTTGTCTTACGTGAGGTTTATTAAAGATGAGAAAATATGTGAAGAACTATTCATCATCATCATCATTACAGCCTAATTATGTCCACTGCTGAACGAAGGCCTCCCCTAATGATTTCCACGCGGACCGATCCCTTGAAGTTGACATCCATCTGTTACCCGCCACCTTAACCAGATCATCCGTCCATCTGGTTAGGGGTCGGCCTACGCTTCGCTTTCCGTTACGTGGACGCCACTCGAGAACCTTTCCGCCCCATCGGTCATCGGTTCTACGCACTATGTGCCCTGCCCACTGCCACTTCAACTTGCTAATCCTCTGGGCTATGTCGGTCACCCTAGTTCTCCTACGGATATCCTCGTTTCGGATTTTATCGCGTAGGGAGACACCTAACATAGCCCTCTCCATAGCACGCTGAGCAACCTTGAGTCTATTCAAGAGGCCCTTGGTGAGCGACCACGTTTCGCTTCCGTATGTCATAACTGGCAACACACACTGGTCAAAGACCTTCGTCTTGAGACACTGAGGTATTTTGGACGAAAAGATCTGCCTAACTTCCCGAAACGCTGCCCATCCTAATTGAATTCGACGAGAAACCTCTTCTCGAAATTGGACCTACCCATTTGGACTACCTGTCCCAGGTACACATATTCGTCTACAACTTCGAGGACAGAACTTCCAATTAATATCGGTATAGGTACGACATGGGTATTAGACATGACTTTCGTCTTGTCCATATTCATTTTAAGACCCACCTGTTGAGAAGCTCTGTCTAGGGTTTCGAGCTTAGTGCTTAAATCCTCCATAGATTCCGCCATGACTACTATAGCATCGGCAAATCGAAGATGAGTGATGTACTCGCCATTTACGTTGATGCCAAGTCCTTGCCAATCGAGCAGCTTAAACATATCTTCCAACGCAACTGTGAACAGTTTCGGAGACATAACGTCTCCCTGCCTCACTCCTCGGTGCAATTGGATAGGTTGTGTAAGCTCTTCATGTACACGGACTGACATAGTAGCGCTCTCGTACAGACATCTCAATACTTCGATATAGCGAAAGTCAATATGGCACCGTTGGAGGGCCTGAAGCACAGCCCAAGTCTCGATCGAATCAAAGGCTTTCTCATAGTCCAAAAACGCCAAGCATAATGGCCGGTTATACTCTCTAGTCTTCTGTATAACCTGCCGCAGCGTATGTATGTGGTCTATGGTGCTGAAGCCTTTGCGGAACCCGGCTTGTTCGGGGGGCTGGAAATCATCAAACCTACACGCGAGACGGTTCGTGATGACTCTGGAGAACAACTTGTAAATGTGGCTCAACAGCGTGATGGGTTTATAATTCTTCAGCAAGGTTTTATCGCCTTTTTTGAAGAAAAGCACCACCACGCCATTGCTTCACGCCTCTGGCGTCGCACCCTCACGGATCACGGAATTAAAGAGCTTCTGAAGGGTCTTAAGCACTGGCGTGCCACCTGCTTTCAAAAGTTCTGCGGTAATTCCGGAAGAACTATTATTTGCTAGAAATTTAGAGACCGATACAAAAGGTGAAACCATATTCAATCCATTAGAAAAGTTTTGCGATGAGAAAGAGATTCCTTTGAAAAATATTATTTCAGTTGCTACGGATGGCGCTCCGGCTATGACAGGGTGCCATAAAGGCTTCATAGCGTACTTAAAAAGTAAAATTCCAGATGTCCTTGGTGTACATTGCGTTATTCATAGACAACATTTAGTTGCTAGAAACTTAAGTGAAAAACTATTTCAATCACTGCAATATGTCATTAAAGCAGTCAATAAAATCCGCAACAGCTCTTTGAATGATAGATTATTTCATCAGCTTTGTGTTACTAATGACGAGGATTTCAACCGTTTGTTGTTTCATACTGAAGTTCGTTGGCTATCAAGAGGCAATTGTCTGACTCAATTTTACAACCTGTTTGACTGTTATAGAGTTCTTGGAAACTAAAGATACAGAATTGCACGACAAGCTCATAACATCAAAAAATGATATAGCTTACATAACAGACCTGTATAAATTGTTCAACGACATGAATCTCCAACTGCAAGGCGATAAACTAAATTTAATTAAAACAAAAACGTCGTTGCTGCTTTCGCAGCCAAACTGCTTCTACACAAAAAGAATCTGGGCAGACGTGGGTTTCACAATTTTCCAAATTTATCAGTATCTTGCAGTAACGACGAATTGTTTGCCTACTGCCAACATTTGGAAAACCTCCACATTGACTTCACCCAACGATACCAGGACATTTTGAACTTGGAAATACCAGACCGGGTGTTGGATCCATTTCAAATGTCAACACAGCAATGTCACTCAGCTGGAAGAAGAGCTTATAGAATTGACAACAAACGAGGAAATAAAAATCAAGTTCAAAAATGGTTACCAAGAATTTTGGCTACAAAAATCGATCCCGCAATTGTACCCTGGATTGTGGTCAATCGTTCAACGATTCTTGATAGCATTCCCATCGTCATATTTGTGTGAACGTGGATTTAGTGCTGTGACAACACTGCTTACTAAAAAGCGAAATCGTTTGCTTGTTACCGAACGCGGCGACTTGCGACTTCTTGTTCTTGAGTAAATTGGAACCTGATATCAACAAACTTATTAAACAGCATCAGATTCATCCTTCACATTAGTTTTTATATAAGGATTGATTATTTTAGTTATATTTTTAATAAAAGATACTCTGTTTTAATTTTAAGAGCGTCGGTGGCTCAGTGGTGTGGACTGTCGCCTTCCTACCGGGAGGGCTGAGGTTCAAATCCTGACACGTACCAATGTATTTTCGAATTTTCAAAAATATATGTACGGTATCCGACGCTCTTACGGTGAAGGAAAACATCGTGAGGAAACCTTCATGCACGCCTGCGAAGAGATTCGAAGGTTGTGTGTGAAGTCGTCCAATCCGCACTGGGCCCGCGTGGACGACTAAGGCCTAATCACCCTATACGGGTAGGCTCGTGCCCCTCGGTGGGGACGTTTAATGAGCTGATGACAACTCTGTTTTAATACTATAAAGTTGCGTTTTAATAATCATTCTTATTGGCAGGTGGAGCCCGAAAGAGTTAACTTGAGACCTTAAGCGCCGTTGATGTTACCTACTGCGCTCAGGTCTCAAGTTGTGGGTTATAGTAAAAGTTTCATTTAGAATTATCCGTTAATATACATAATATACATATATAGCTCACAATAATTAATTATTTCAATTTGAAGTTATAGTGGTTTTTAAATAGGTGAAAAAATGGGAGCGCTAAAAAAATATTTATTCTCAAAGTGGGCAGTAGACAAAATAAGTTTGAGAACCACTGCTTTAAAGGTACAAAAGGTTATCTCTTCCAGGTTCAACTTTACTCAATATCTTCTTTTTTTGAGCTGACTACTGCTGTTGGCCGCAGATGACCTTTACAGCTACATCGGGCACAATTGCCCGCAAAGGCTAGAGCCGATGCTTAAAAATGTACACGGAGGGGGTCCTAGAGGGGGACTCGTACCTCGGCTTAGGGCGTTGCGGGGAGGGGCTAGCAAAGGACTAATAATAGGGATTGAGCAAGACAATGAGCGGGTTTGAATGCGCTTTACTCAATGTCGATGCAGATAGTACACCGTGCCGGTTCAAAAACCAATGACTTAAAAAGTGGACTCTTAGAAAATCGGAGGATCAGATTTATAACTAAAAAAAATATTTAAAATAAACAGTAGTATATTTAGCAGCGGATTGTTCGCTATATAATTATATTAGAGCTAATTTTACAAAAAATCTATGGACTAAAATGTGGTTTACTAAAATAATAAGTAGTATTTCTATTGTCTGTGCTAAGATCTAAAGCAGTCTTTCCCAAAGTGAGCGATAACGCCCCCTTGTGGGCGCTGCAGGTCTCAAGGGGGGCGGTAAGAGACCCAGAAAGAAAATGATAAATTCAATAATTAATGAATTCAATTTGAAGTTATAGTGGTTTTTAAATAGGTGAAAAAATGGGGGCGCTAAAAAAATATTTATTCAAAGTGGGCAGTAGACAAAATAAGTTTGGGAACCACTGATCTAAAGTAATCCACTTATATATACAGTTCTCATATATTTTATGTCACCATCTATTGCTATTCTCGTCTTGTAGTTCGAGCTAAAAAACATTTTTATTCACCTAATTTACATACACATATCGAATTACTGGAGCCTTTAATTAAAAATAAAGATGACAAACAGTGTAGGTACCTGCGAGTACTTACCAATCTAATAATCTGCACATTCAAATACAAATGCATTATTTATACATTTTTTGTCCCCTTACTCTATAATTTTCCCTGGTGTACCAGCAATGAAATGTATAGGTAATATTTTATTGCGGATCAACTGGGCCAAGGTAAAGTAAATACAGGATTTGCCAGAACTTAAACAACGCGTAGCTGTAACATAACGATAGGTTTGAATTTAACGACGCCAACAGAACGTTAGGACACGCGCCGCTGAAACTGGAAGCGATCTCGTATTAACTAGTCTGAAAATGGTGTAATTAAAACTTATGCCGTAGCAGCGTAAGGGCGGCAGTGATACTTAGTTATAAAGAACGCGCGGAGGCTTCTCGGGCTTATGAACTTGTGGCGGCACACTAGACGCACGCACAGTCGCCGCGTGTCGCGAATCGCCGCGAATTATCCGCCAATCTACCGTCCCGGCTCGCCAATCACCATTTTGTATTAACAAGTGATATTTTACATAAAACACATAAATAAGTGTCCAGTGTATAAGTGAACAATACTGATTTTATGTGAGAAAAGTTATGTTTCTTGTGTCATAAAACCTGTTTAACAAGGTGAGTAACAAAGATTAGCTTATCTTTCACGTATTTTATTTTATTCTTCGCCTTCCTAAAGTGAGAAATTTTGTTTACACAAATGTAAACAAATTTCAACGTGTTGCTTGAAAATGTAGGGTAATAAAAATAATATTTAAAACGTATTTTAACTTTACGTACGTAAAGGCATCTTTAACATTAACTAAGTTCGAAGAGGTAGACAAACATAGAAACTTCTTGGTGCACAAAAAGAAAAATTAATACAATTAGTCCACGCAAATCTTTTTTGTGAGAGCTTAAATTTATAAATACATAAAAAAAGAGTAAGTACAAAGGAACTGTGAGGAAGTTCTCTGAGTCCAATACTTTTCTAAAAACAAATGAACATTTAATTAAACGTGATGTCAGACAGACTTATGGCAATTGCAAACTACCTAACAACAAGTTAGCACTTATATTTAAACAGACATCAATTAGAAATCAGATACGGTAGAAAATTACACTTTATCACAATAATAAATTTAATACCATCCTACGTCTAGGTTTCGTTCCTTTCGAGCATGATTGTACATGGCGACAATAGTTTAAAATCCCAGTGAGATACCTACATACATACAAACACGGTTTTTAAAATATGTATTTATCTTAACGCCAGAAATGTGTTTTATTCTTCAGCATAAAATTAAGTACCTAGTACTTATTTTTTGATAAAGATGAGGAAAGAAGTCGGCTGAATTAAGAATTCGAATTTTTGTCAAATGAAAATTTATGGTAATCGATTTAAAAATTCAAATAACCTACTACATTAAATTAAATTTACGGGTAAATAAGTAGATGAGTAGAGAAAATTGATGATAACAACTACGTAGCAAAATCGATAGACGACCTTTGGGAAAAGCATAACTGCTATTGCTAATTTAAAAATCATTTATGGATAAAATATTTGCTTTTGATATTTCAAAACACATTTCAACCTCAATAGAAATAAAGCACACCAATATTCTATTCTCCTAACAATATTTACTAGTGAGAAATCCTCATCTATTTAAAAACATATCAAAGATTCCTGTTAAATACGTTTTGTCAGTGTTTAAAATACTGCTGTCTTATAAATTGCTGACAGCCGCAATATTTCTGGACATCGGCAATGAATGATGTCGGAGGAGTGATTCACTGGAGAATTACGCGTTTTAGTTTGAGTAATATCGCTAGCAGTGTTACACTGAGGAACGTCGATAAAACAGACATACTTACGTAGGTATTTGTATTCACTGACGAAATAAACTTAATATATACTAAAAATAAAAGTATCCCTGTCCGGTCAAGCTGTAAAGGCTATACTCGGCCAATAGATAAAAGTCAGTCCGAAAAAAAAGAGAAAATATAGTAATAAAATTTCTTTAAACATTCAGCTCCGTCAAGGCCTACAACAAAGGAAAATCAGGTAATATTTTATTTAACTGGTGTTTTTTATCAAATTTGTCTCATTTTGATCATTTGGTGCCTACTGTAGTTTTTCTACGGTTATTAAGATATAAACTTATTTGTGTTTTACATAGAAGTCACCCAGCCTCATACAAGTAGACATCTTCAAGACATCTTCAGTTGTGTATATAATGTATATTATCAAGCCGACTTCATAAAAATTGTTCCAAATAAACTTTACACATTTTTTTTTGGTGATCTATTAGATATTTGTGAGGTTGAATCTAAGATTAAAAATAAGGGTTAAATGAATGATTTTCAATTGCAAATCCCATAGCCACATTTCATGTGAGAAGGCCTGATAATAATAATAATAATTATTATTTATTTGCGAGAATATGGTTACAATACGATCATACAAAATTAAAATCCAACATATTCTATCGTTAATCGACGTGCAAATTTTGATTTCATAATATACCATTATCATTTTACAAAATAATGAATACTATTAATTACTTTATACATTTAAACATTGCATTTTTCTCTTTATAAATAAAATTTTTATTTTACAAATCATTCATTAATACATAATAGTGAGCGCAACAGTAGCACGTTATAAGATTTAATGTTGTTAATAGGTAACCTAAAAAGTTTCCAATATATTCCAGTAACAAAATGGGTTATGTAGGGGCTTTGACTGCTTTGTTTTCTTTTTTGGATCATAACAAATAAAAATATATTTAACGAACACTTAACAGGTAATCTAGAAAATATATAACAATCAATATTGAGGAAAACGCACTTTCCTCTGGTTGGCTTGGTTTTTTAACGAGTGAGTACACTGATACTAACCTTAGGAAATTTACCGGCTTAGGGACGCAAAGTCTTTGCTTATTCAGCATACTTTCCTGTTTCATCATTAGAAATAGAAAAGTAAATAAATGATTAAAGCCTCAAATTATTGAATCAACTTAAAAGGGAAATTATCATGAGACAGTGCTAGCACTGGATACAGCGGTTTAAGATCTTAACGGTAAAATTTAGTATCTGCTTTGTGGTCTCTTATTTTGTTTTCCCAAAAGTAAGTTTGCTTGTATTTAATCACTGTTGCATTTTAGGCAACAGTTACCACTTACTATCAAGGTGAACTCTCAGATTGCTAAGTTTTTAAATGAAAATATATCAATCACTATCGCTGAACGCTCTCCTTGCAGCGCAAAGTCCCCCTAAATGAGAATCCCCCAAAAATAAAACGAATGAATATAAGTGAATGAAAATTTTTTAAGAATTTGGACAGCCTTTTAGCGTTGGTTAGTGATTAGATTATTTGGACCATATTCGTTGAGCAGCAGTATTAAAAAGAGAAGGTGATTGCAAGGATGTAAGACTAGACGTAATCTAAATTCATCCACTAATTCCTGCCGAATAGGGAACGAGATATGAGACTTGCCACCAGGATAAGCCACTGGAAGCTACAATATATTACTAACACCGAATTAAAACACTTGCAACATAAATGCAATGCAAAATCTTAAATAAAATGTATAAAACTACATGGTAATTCAAAAAAGCTTCACGTGAAAAATGTTAACAATACCCAACGAAGCCCACTAATTAGCTAAGTTGTTTTAGTATCTGGAATGTTTTTAACATAGGTATGTATCCACACACATCTATCGTCTATACACACAGACAAATTACGAACCACCTATTACTTGATTGACCACGAACGGCACACCCTTACTCGTCCTGCGTGACCCTTAATCATTGAAACTCATTACGTGGCTCGTAATTATCCCTTAGTTCACAAGGGAAGTTGGTAAGTGTTAATTGCTACCATTTGCAAATACATGACAATCTGACAATATTTCTTTAGGGTAATTTTTGGGACCACAGATGAAGCTAAATCGTCAACTCGACAAATCGAACTTGACTGCGACTCGGTTTAGTTACACAATTTTAAATAATGTACTGAGAATTGACAGGTACAGTTCACGTTTAGTAGGTATTATGGCCTCGATACGCCGAGCAGAAAATTATAAAAAGTTGACAATATACGTAAAAAATTGGAATTAATCCGTAAATCTTCCATCTATCTACCAGGCAAACTATAAACAGGGACAAGTCATGATATATTTTACAGTTCACAGTGAGCACAGCGCTCTCAAAGCCTACAAAGCTCCTAATTAACCAATAGCAATAACATCATTGACGTGTCGCCAGAGACTCGACCACTAGTCGGCAGAATGCATCACGAGCAGGCTTGGGTTCCATAAGTTACAACTTAGACTTAAGCTTCAACTTATGATAGATAACTAATACCGTTATACAACATGATGTCATAATATCATTAATACACCTTCAATCACATGGAATTACTTCAAACCTACCAGGTGACTAATGTGACACCATTAAAATTCGTATTTAAACATAATTTTATTGTAAGTCACATGATAAAAATTACGCGACTGATGGCCTTTGTGATAGTGTAATAGGCTATTAAGGTATTTGATATATGACCGGAAGGTCATTTTTGAACCAACACTTCTATTGTGGGTAACAGTTATTATTTGCAAATTGCAATGAGACTGCACTCCACTGTTGAACGTTAAAAAATCCTCGCGTTTAAATAATGCTATAATTATCTTAGTGTTGTTAAAAAGCAGGTGGAATAAGAGTATGATAAACGTTTTAAATGAAACTAGTGTTTTTAAGTATTACTCCTGCTTTGTTTTGATAAACGTAACTTTTTTTTTGAGGAACTATCTCAATATTGGCCAAAGGCGAGTCAAGTAACATATAATAAAAAGAAATCTACATCTTTATTATGAGAAACTAGTGGAACTATGAAAAAAAAAATTTTGTTTTTTCAAGTTTCTTGTGAAAACCTCATAGCGGTTCACAGAATACATATACTTACAAAGTTTGAACAGTGTAGTGCTAATAGTTAAAAAGAGTGTAAGCCTTAGTCGGGCCCAGTGCGGATAGGCCGACTTCACACACAACCTTTGAATCTCTTGGCAGGCATGCGCAGGTTTCCTCACGATGTTTTCCACTATAGAATAGACATTGTTTACAATTATCCGGATTAAGGAGGCCCTACTGTGGATAGTTAGATAGACAATGATATTTACCTATACGCCATTATTAATTAATTTTTATGTTGGTATTTCCTGATCTTTTAGTATTGTGGCTTATACTATTAATTAATTTGCATGTGGGTGTTATAGTTACATTGTGTATGTTCCAAGAAAACAGTGGCAGTTATAAGAAAACAACAAAGTATTGTTTGTAAATTAATGCCATGGTTTGAAGGTGTGAAGTTTGTTAAGTTATCGTAAGAACATTGTCTTAGAGTATCAATATTAGTAATATATACTCTTAGAACATTGTACAATATGAAACTAGTGACCAGCTCTGGGACCGCTTCGCTGATACTAAATACACTACAAAAAGTCTTGCTGCAAATTAAGTTTTAAATTAAAAAAATTTTTACCAATTAAAACAGATGCTTAATGCAATGTATTAGATATTTTTTTTACGACATCACATTATACAACTGCAAACACACCCCTGCCATCTCATAATTATTTATTGCTGGGGAGTTCATCATCGTCATCATTATTTCAGCATAAAAGTCTATGAGTGAACAAAACCCCCTTTAAAGACCCTTGTCTTTATATAGTTTGGACCGTTATCAGCAACGTTGGTACAATGCATGTTGGCGAATGGCCACAACCTCGTTCGTTATCCCGCAGGTTATCTTTGGGTCAGTGAGGCTGGCTGTTTCCGAATCCCCGAAAGGTGTGGGCTCATAATATCCTCCACAATAAACACGTAACAAACATATTAACGGTCCGAAATCTAAAAATCTTTGTATGACGTATTTGATCCCCATGACTTGGTTTCCGTTTTCGGGTTAAAGATAAATAGTGCCTATTATATAGGTAGAGCTTTTAAGGTTATTGCATATCACAATACCTATGAATTATTTACTTAAGTGTGCTAGGTCAAGTAACTGCTAAATAAAATATTAAAATATAAACTTGCCAATGAATTGACACGTGTGTCATTTAAGTATGTAATAGAAAATGCGCAATGTTAATATATACAGTAGTTGTCACGTCACGTGACAGATGTCCTGCATAATAGCAGCCAGTAGGGTTGACAGGTGATGTGCAACAGTTCCCGTAACTTGATTTCCATATTACCTTTATTTTAGTTTATTCAATAAAATAAATTAATGCAGAAACGGCTCAGGATTGATGAGTGTATGGCAACAGCAATGATGTGTAGAAAACATTCGAAAACGTATTAGTAAATAATGCGAATTTTAAGTTTTCCATTTTGTTAACTGAATGACGCAAAGAAAAACAAATGCATTCGGATTTGGAAACACAAAACTTAATGCATGAGTAAATAGCAACATTTTGGAAACTGGAATCCAAACCAAAGAGGAGATATTTGAGATTAATGTGGCCAGTGCTACAAAACGCCAATTTCATACGAAAGAAGAACCTCATAATATTAAAAAAATCGTTTTCACATAATGTAGCCAATTTTATTTTCATTGAACAGGACACAACCGAGCATACGGTTCATTCACCTGATGGTTAGTGACACCGCGACTCATAACCATGTGCAAAACCAGAGGTGCGTTCCCGGCTCTTTAAAAAGTGTACGCTCTTTTTTAAAGTTTTCAACGATAGTTCATCCCACAGTTTTATCGCTACTTACGTAGCAGAAAATGACGTCAGAATTGAACTGTGGAAGACTTCTAATCATGAAGGTGTTGAGGATACATTTTGAAGTTCCTCCGAGAACATTCATCGTGATATACTTTAATTTATTAATAACTGACTTTTGCCCGTAACTTCGCTAATACAGTTCCCTTTTCCTGGTTACGAAAACAGAATATTATCGCACATCACGATGGCTCAACCCTGACAATCCAACAAAATCCAGTTATTGAAGCTCCATCCAGCCCTATCTATCCCTTTTTAACTTCTCAAAAAGCCCCATTCCTAAAACTAAGGTGGCAACACTATATTTCTGCTTCAGGACAGCGCTAGTCCACACACTGCAGAACAGACGGCTACCAAATTGGAGGAGCTTAATTGCTATTTTTAAGATATCCACCTTACTCTCCAGATTATAATATTTTTAACGTTTTGGATTTGGATATTTATTTATTACCGTTTTGAATTTGGATAACTTCCTGTAAGGGAGAAAACCAATTCTGTTGAGGCAGTCCATAGCGTATTTAAATATTTTATTAATTCCCGCCCCGTCCGGTTATTTACGTAAATAGATCAATGATGTACAATGGTACTTTGATTAAAAAATTTATACAATTCGCCCATAAAAATTAATGACCTAATATTTGTGCTTTTGGTATAGTCACGTATAATATAATAACCCGCATGCCATCTTCTAAAAGGCATTTGGCTGCTAACATGACATGTACTTTATTCTCACACGCTAAAATGCTTAACAAGTTTAATTGTACACCTTTTTGTAACTATTCGAGTGACGTCAGTGATAACAGGTTTTGGCAGATCTGTGTATTAGTAATTATTATTAAGGGCTACGATTCAACTTTACACGTAGATACAAATTACTTAAGATATAAATACATTCAATATTGGTTGGACCGATGAAATAAGCTTTGTGACTTTGTCTAAAGAAATTTTATTACACATGTACCTATCATATTATATTATTGATAGATTGTTAACCTACAATAAGACTTATTAAACATACCATACTTCAACCTATTTAATTTGTCCTAATTTCTATGTGCCAATGTCACAGTCTCAGGTAACTTGATACTGACGTAACACTTTCATTCTTGCAATCGGTCTGATGAAATATAAATACATCCTTAGATATGGACCGGACGAGTCATGGTACTGATACAAGGAGGCTGAGTCTCAATTCCACTAATTTTCTTGAAATTATGACACGTTACAATACAATCCAACTGTAAATATGGTATTTAAAATTTAAGCTTAATGATTTTAAAGAATGTCTAATGGTGTAACCAATTTAAATCCTACACAAACTTACGAATGTTGTACTATGAGACACAATAACGATTCTATTAGCACATTTTAAAATTATTGTAATTGGAACCCAGGTCGATGACACGTGTGCGGTGCGTGGCAGCCCTGGCTGGCCGGCGCTAACTGCCGCGAACCAGCGCGCGCCGGCTCGAAAGCCTTCGGCGCGTCCGAGCGAAATCTGCGTGCTCGCAAAGCTCTACGGTCACGTGTCTGCGACCGCACACGCCACTCTTGAAACTTTACCCATTGACAGAACGCGTTTAAGTATCACCTAACCGTGGTTGTTATTGTAAGGTTTCGTTACGTGAAACAAAAAAAAAATGTAAAATTCAAACTTCAGTTGAACCCTAAAAGTAATATTATCTTGAAAAACAACCCCGTACACCTTAGCTGATTCAATCTATGAAATTAATAAGAGTGCTGATCATAACAAAAATTGAAAATTGTTAAATAAGCAGTGAGTAAAAATACTATCAATCAATATTCAGAATTTGTCTTTTTAAGCCCCGACGCAAAAAGAGGGGTGTTATAAGTTTGACGTGTTTGTGTGTCTGTGTGTGAGTTTGTGTGTCTGTCTGTGGCACCATAACTCCCGAACGAGTGGACCGATTTTGATTTAGTTTTTTTTTGTTTAAAAGGTCATTTAATCGAACGTGTTCTTAGCTATTTTATTAAAATCGGTTAAGCCGTTATAAATATAGGGGATGAAAGTGGGAATGAAAAACCGATTGTTTGCAAATATGCCCGAATGGGTATCAAATGAAAGGAAATGATTCGTACATTACAATAGCTAAGTTTAATTAAAATCGGTTCAGCCGTTTATAAGATATAGGGGATGAAAGTGGGAATGAAAAACCGATTGTTTACAAATATGCCCGAGTGGGGTATCAAATGAAAGGAAATGATTCGTACATTACAATAGTAAGTAAGTAAAAACAGGGATGTTATAATTTTGACGTGTCTGTCTATATACTAAAATCTAACTTAACCTAACCTACCTATAAAAAGTATGAAATAAAAATTAAATTAAAATTTAAAAAACCCCCGACACAAGAACTTAAGTAATTTCCCTTTAAAAAGTAAAAAATAATAAAAGAAACTTAATGTTAAAGTACCTAAGAATCTATTAATAATTTAAAAAAAAACCTCGCGTTGGGGGACCGCTCCTAATTATTTCTTTCTTATCTACGATATTTTTCATAATATGGTTACCTCTTTAGGCTTTTACCCAAGACTCTTTGAAACTAAAAAAAAAAAAAAAAAGACTCTTTGAAATGAAAATGGAAGTTCACGGCAACGCGTTTCTAGGACCTCTGGTCTTGCTAATTGTCATAGACGACGGTGTCACTTACGATCAGGTATCGTATGCTTGTTTGTCTTCATTTCAATAAAAAGAAATTAGCTGCATTATGTGAGAACGAACATTTTCAAATATTTTAGCTATGAGTACATTTTACGTTGGTATAATATACATTTAAGCAAAGTTAATGTTTAAAGAGAGTGCTTACGTGATATTGCTAGGTTAATAATTAAAAAAAATACAATGAGAAAATTACTACAATACTTTTGAGATGTATTCAGGGGCGTGAGCTCCATATATGCAAATAAACAGTGCATACCCTGGGTTTCGGCGTGAATACTTAATACAAAATATTATTATAATATTAATTTCATTATTTTAAACAGTAAAAAGATCTACTAAGAAGCTATATTATTTTATTTTTCATTAAATCTCTAAAAAAATCTATCACATAGGAGTTTGCCCTAAATGAAGGTATTTTCAGTATTTACAGTTCATTCAAGTAAAGATTTTTATCAATTTAATCAAAATCATCACCTTTAGATTAATCACAACACACGGCGATAACATTTACGGCGTGACGAGCTAGCATTTGTTGTGCCGACTTCTTATTGTAATCTAAATATACTACTGATAAAAAATTGCAGTGACAAGTAGTACAATTTCTTTACAAAGATTTAGTATAATTTTAATAACTACTCTTACCCATAATATACCACCGAATATGAAAATATAAAAGTCATCAAATGCTGAAATGATGAACCCGTCAATATTATCGACAAAAAAAGTAATTTAATCAATCAAAATTTGTACCTTGTATTTATAGCCTATAACTTCTCACTGCAGGAATCTTTAAAATGTTTTACCCATCCTTCAAAACGATGATCGAGTGGGGTTTGTTTATTCTTAATATTCCCGCACTTGGTTTAAATAAAAATATAGGTAGAATTATCAATGATAATGCTACGTAAATTTTTATTTAAACCATTATAATGGACTCGTACCTACAAAGATAAACTGGCACAGTCACAAGCTCGTGCTTGTGCAAATTGTGACAAAAGGGTCGTATCGATACCGATCTACAGTTTATTGATCTTTCAACGATTGTTTATCCTTCATATCATGATCAAACAGTTGTTTTGACTTGTGTCAGTTAATGTTGCACCGGCGATGGTGAATTTCACAGAATTTCACGAACATATTATAAGTGCCATTTTCAACGGTTTTTGCGTCATGGTACGTAACTTTAAAAATAACATGTTGCAAATTTATTGATTTTAAAGCTTGGTTTAATCATATTTTCACTCCATAAGTAAAATGTATTATTAAACAATTACTTATGTACATAAATATTATTTGAATTTTTTTTATCAGTAAATTCTTGTATGGTAGTCATTTTAATTTAACATTTTATTTTAATTGTTAAACAAAATATTTTCTATCGTTATATCTTTTATCTGGTCGGGCAATATATCAATTAATGATGCGTTGGTCGAGCATTGCTGCACATGGGCTTTTCGCTTGCGCGCTTTTATTAGAGCCAAAGATCTCAGTTTCTGATCCATTTGTTCGAGCCCTACCCTAGGCCATACTAGTGAAGGATATCCAATGCTTGATGAACCATCGACTCTAATGTATTATATTCCTATATTAACTTATGATTTTCCATATTAGTCGCACTAATATTATTAAGGCGAACGTTTGTGAGTATATTTGTAACTGCTTCACGTGGTAGGTAACGGCTGAAGTGATTTTGGTATAATTTTTATAAAATAAGCTGACACCCTGCATTTGTACATAAAGTTACGTTGTACTAAGGGATAATATATTATGCCGCGGATAACGGACGTAGCTAGTACTAAGTAAGAACTCATTGACGTTTATATTGATGTTAGTGTAACTTGTGTGGGATAAAATTGTGTTTGGGCTCGAATTAGATTCCAAAAGTTTTGTAGGTCATAAAATCGAACGGGTCTCTGAAGATTTGAACGCGCGACTCGGTATTCCCGATTCCTTAGTAAACAGACTTATTATGTTACGTAGGCAGTAGACTTAATGAAATGTTGGTAAAATAAGTAGGTGAAATTAATAATTAACTAAAAGCAATTACTATTTCCAGTTTGACCAGACTACGACGAATGGCATGCTATTAAAAATCTAAATATGTACATACCTATCTATGTAAAACGCATATGTAGGAAGTTAACACATGTGGCAAGTCAACCAAATTGTTTAATATTGTTGGGCTGTCCTTCAGTCTGTATCATAGTTAGTATACTTACCGTTTTGTTTTCACAGTTGTAATTGTTTGATTAGTATGGAGTCATACGAATTAAGCAAATGGTGTTGCTGTTAAATATGTCGGTAATCTTTTATACACCTACTTCAAACGATGGATACTTTCATCTTGTACATGACCACGTTTATTCACCAGACCAGTGATATTTAACATTGAAGGGATTTGCCGAAATCTCTACGCTTGGATTAGATATACATACATTTTTAAATCGTGCACAACCAAAAATATTAAATAAAAAAAAGTAATAGAGAAAACACATTTAACTATACCAGCACATACAAGAACATATAAGAGTACAAATAGCAGAGGCTATCTTGCCGGGTAACGTTGACCTACATCACCTGGGATATGAAAAGTAGTGGTTACAACTACGAATACTATTTATTTGTCTATATAACTAATTGAGTACATAAATAACATTTTAACTAAAATATATTACACCTTAAACACTTAAAAATAATAATTAAAACTAAAATAAAAATAATTAAAAGAAATCCCTTCGGCAAGGTTCCGAAGAATACTGTCGCAGTTACCCTTTTGGGTTGGCGGACTGATTCTTTTGCCCAAGGTAGCTGCCAGATCTTCGGTCACCTGTGACGTCGACTAACCTTTTGGAAATTTCTTTGAAATGCCTCGAAGCACTAGGACCCACGGACCAAGGGTCTCGACACCGCACGAACAAAATCATTCGGAGCCCAGACCCCTGTATTTCTTTTACAACTATTTTTATATTCTACCGACACGAACTCGACAGGGCACATAAGATCACTTATAGAAACTGTGTTTTATTGGAAAAGTAGTGTCTTATTCATCACCCAAAAGATCCCCGAGCCCGAGAGGTGATAGACGCAGACAGTCAGCATATATCATATTTAAAGTATGTTGTTTGAAACCTATATATATTACAGGCTAATGCTAAGTTTGGGGCTAGATGGCGCTGTGTGTATGTTAGTGGATATATTTTATTTATTCAATGGAGACTTTGTATGTTCAATTAGTTTATTATCGACATCATATCCTGAGAATATTAAGTATCAGGTACATCGGAAACCAACTTCAAAGAAACGACGGAAACACTTCACCGGAAAATAACAATAACCGCAATATAAATTTCCTAGGAAATTAATGAATTTTCCTAGGACACTACAGGTACTAATTGTATTAATTTCCTAGAAAATAAATACAAATTTTAACGATCCTTTAAGAGTTTTTGAAGGTCTGCTTATGTTATGTCGATACTATATGAATAGATACGCGTTCTTTTAAAGATTTAAAGTTTCTTGGTTTTAGGTACCTATAGGTAGTTTTTTAAATTCTACGCAAGCGTGTGTGTTATAATATATCATTCATTTTTACTTTTTACGAAACTTTGTAAAAATGTTGTCTCAAGAAGACACATATACACTTTTTTTACTGAAAAATTCTATGTGTTGTATTGCTTCAATTCCAAAGTACTCTCATGACTCCAGCAGCCAGAATCGGTATTCTTGGCGTCGATATATCAACCGACGTTCAGTTACACGATCATTTGGAAGAAAAGGCCAAGTTGGATTCTAAGAAGCTCGGTGAGCTCAACAGATTGCGGCGGATTTAATGTCGAGTCATCGCTTGCCACTTAAAAACACACATGGGCCACATGCACCACTGTTACCATCTTTGGGTGGGCGCTCCAATACCAACTTATTCCTCTTGTCCGCATTCAAAGGAGAGCGGTTCGATTCGTCGACGATATGGTTCTCTCTGACCGGCTGGACCCTTTGAGATTGCGTAGAGATGTGGCCTCTGTATTCTTTATCGCTTGTATCACGGGGAATGTTCTATTGAGTGCTTGGACGAATTCCGAATTTGATCCTCACCACCTGTCACTTACCATCAGGAGAATATGCGTTGCGTATGATCGTTTGCGTCCTTTTACAAAAAAATACAGTTATTTGGTTACATATCTGATAGATACGTAAGTATGCATTGCATATTGTATTTTCAGTTTTAAATGTACTCGTACCAGGGCTACAAATAGAAAAGGAACTAAAAACTCTAAATAAAAACACCTGAAACTACCTCAACTGCAGAAAATAAATAACAATTAAAATGATGGATGATATTGTTAGTACTAAAATAAGAGAAGTCAGTCTTCACAATCAAGCATTTAATACCTCCTCGTTGCTTTATGTGAAGAAAATGTATAGGTACTTCTAAGAACAATATTTTATTGTTTGCCTCTAGGCATATAATAAATAGCTCGGCACCACAGACATCCGAATATACAATTAGACTGGACAAGCCGCCAAGTTTATAGGCAGTCCCAGTGTCGCAATTTCTTTTCGGTTCTTACCTGTGAAAAGTTATTATATTTTTTGGTAAATTTACTGATTCATTGCGATGATGGCATGTTACAATTGCACAGGATGGCATTTTGGGAAAAAACGGTAATTTCTTCTAATATTCGTGCGTCTTGACTCGTCTCACAGAGCGTAAACTGGCAGGCAGTGTATGCTCGTTGAGCTTACATTTGTCGCACTTAAAAACGCGGTTTGGCCCATCTCCTGTATTGGGAAATCTGTGCTCGGCACTAATAATAAATTAACTATTTCACTAAAAGGTTCGGTTCAACTTAGTAATATATGCTTATATTCATATTACAAAATGAGTAAAATACTGCGTATTCTCCTCACTTTCGGCATTACCTACATAAATTTCATTTTAGTAGTTTGATGATTGGTGTAAAGATAACGATTTATATTTGTTATAAACATTTTTATATACCAACAATTAGGTTTATTTATCTTTATCTGAATAACCTAATGTTTTTTTCTAGGTACAGTTCAAGAAAATTATGCATTTGCGAACAACTACGAGAAATATTCACCTGACGATTAAGTCTCTCAGAGTCAATCCGGACGAAACAGTTTGCGGTAGTCACCACCACAAATGGAAGGGAACAGGTACTTAAATTTAACCGTTTTTTTTTTGGGGTTTTTAAATTACATATTCATTGACTCCTTGTTTATCTAAGATTGACTCATAAATCTCATAATATTATGTTCATGTAAATTAATAACGATGTGTAGTGTCTTTTACATTGATACAATATTATTATTTTTTAAACTATGTAAGATAATTAATTCTTTATAATGTGAGGTAACAAATAAGAAGCTACTAGATATTATCCTTTTTAAAAATTGATTATTCTAACGTTTCGAAATCTTAACAAGTGCACGGAATGTATTTGATTCTAAATTTTTAATTTCATATAAGTGTATTGGATGTTATGCAGATATTGAAAATGGTAAGATGGTATCGACACATATTAAATAATAAATTCTCAAAGTAAATTTGATTCCTTCGAGGTATTATTGGACATATAGATGTTGCGTCTTTATGTTCCTATCTAACGGATTTTAAACCGTTGTGTTGTGAAGTCAGGGGGATTACCACCATCTTAAACGAAACAAGCTTATTTCAAGAACACTACGGTTCAAGATAAGGTATTATAAGAAACGCCAATTCCATGACCTCATCTGTTCATTTTATAGTTTTTATAATTGCTTAGTTTTGGGAATGAGTGCACGATTCTATTCTTTGCCAAAAATGAAACAGGGATATAAGCTATACCTTAAACAGGATTGTTTCTTTGCTCGGTTCTACAATTAATTATGCAAAATATAAAATCACACATAATTTTTGTGATGAGGTATGCTTGTCAATATGTATGTACCAGAGTAAAACCTTGTATGGTTGTTAGCAATGCACTAATTTACTGATGGTAAGTAGTCGATTAGGAACGAGTAAGTATCCATAAGTACAGTGCCAGATATCGCCTCTTGAAACAGTAGTGTTCTGCACTTCTGTGTATCGGGAAGAGGGCACTGTAGTTATGGAATTACTGGATTCGCCATCCAAGGTATGTGGCATCTTGTGAAATAGAATGGAAGCTCCTTTAGGACTCTGTCAAAACTCTTGGCTGTTGCTACTTAGTCTTCTTATTGCAATCAGGTAGGCTTCTAACTGTCACTAACTTTTTAAATAAAAAAAAAGGTTGATAGAGTGTAGGCATTTTGTAATAAGTGGCAATAAATTTGACCACGTGGTTATTATCACCAGCAAAACACCTCCTCTGCAGGGCACATGCCTTCCGCAAGAGAGATATTTATGGGAGATATGGGCAGCCACCGGTGGTAAATGGGACAAATCGGGTGGCAAATGAATCGCTAATGCACGCAGTAAGCTGAAAATACTATAACTAGTATAATATCCTGCAAGAACCAGTGTGTTCCAATACATACTAAGTGAATTTGGCTTGAAATCCTTAGCTTAGAAATAAAATAATAAATAATTTAATATAATAATTTGTATGCTTAGTGTATTGTCTGTTTGTAAATATTAAACAAGTGTTTGTGTATATAAGTACATTGAACATTGGTTTTCAGATTTTCTGTGTCCACCGTGGAGTCGGAGACCAAAAGAATGGCATCCACATGGGGGCCAGCATTATTTCGCGGCCACTGCGAAGTTCGGGGAGACGGCGGAGCGAGGAATGGCAGCACCGGCTCCTGGAGCTCACCCGACACCTGGTTACATGAGCCGGTTGGCGGAGGAAGAGATTCGCCCACTCACAAGGGAAGCCTTCCGAGAATGGAGAACTATAGGAACTCGAAGAGAGCACTTAAGGCCTAGTCTGGGGAGCTGCACGGCGACCCATTTAATTAGGAAGAGGTGAGGCTATCATTTGTGTTCTGTTTTGGCTCGCTTTCCATAATAGTCGGCACGATATATATTTTTTTTTAATAAGTTGAATTATAGTAATTAAACAACTTTATAAGTTGCTACCATCGACTATAATTCTCTTGTACCTAATCTTAAAAAAAGGTTTACGTGAGTTGCTATTTGTGACGTAAATGTGTTGATCATTCATCTTAGTCAAATTAGTTATCCAGTGATTAACTACTTGTCATCACCCTTTTCAGCAGTAGAAAAAGTATAATGAAAATGTCTGACATAGATTAAGATTAAGAGAATGTTTGCGTTTGTTTGGTTAACGCTAACAAAATTATATAAAATTATAATTAAGTAAAATTAGGTAAGGCTTAGTAAGGTAAGGTAATATATAATTATGATGTTTAAATTTTGACAATTCAATGGGTACTAATCCTAATAAATAAAGGGCTCGATGGCGTAGCGCATATTGCGTTCGGTCGCTTAATCAAGCAATCATCGCATTTGTCGATCGTTAAATGGTATACCGAGAAATATTATCTCAAGACCCTCCATGCTTTGGAAGGCATGTTAAGTCGTTGGACTCGGCTACTATCTTAGGATCCGCACTGAGCCCGCATGGTGGGTAACGGCCCAAAATCCAAATGGCTAAGTAGCCATGCTGTCTATGAAAACCTATTCCAGTGCAGTGGGTTAAAAGGTTAATAATGAAATGAAATATAATCTGCTAACATCATGTCCAGTAGTTATTAGAAGTTTAAATAAGAGCACGGTAAAGTAGTACTACAGTTATCGACATAGCCCGGCGGATCAGCAAGTTGAAGTGGCAGTGGGCTGGTACGTATTCGCAGAACGATGGCCGTTGGGCGGGACGCGTTCTGGGTGGAGACCGCGTCTCGGCAAGTGTAGCGCGGACGCCCTCTGGTCCGATGGCGAGACTTGCGAAAGGTGCTGGTGAGGGGATGAGGAAGCGGACTGGGATATCTGGCAGAATGGGGGAGACCTATGTCCAGCAGTGTACTGCGATAGGTTAAGAGATTCTGTTACTTTCCTTTATCAAAGTGATTAAATTCACTGTGGTTAAGCCACTGACACAGCACAAGAATTAACATCATTCAAATTGTTTAATTCGTTATAAATGATGATGCCATACCTTGATAACACCACTAAAAATGTGTTAAATCCACAAAATATAATGACAATCGTAATTATTTTATTTGAGATGATAAGACTTATTTGGCTAGTCCTTTAACACCGACTGAGGTCATAATATCTGTTTCTATATTAAACCCACCACAAGAAAATACACTAGATATATTTTTCCTTTGATTCTTGATCCTAAAGGCCCCTGTCTTACCCTTGTTTTAGGAGGTTTGTATATATGATGTATGGGATGTATGTGTATTCTTTTTACATTTCATCCATTAGTGAATACGATGATACTTTGATATACCACGTGTATTATGTTAAAAATGATTACATTAATGCGATTTGGTGATAAAAATATATAAAATACTTATTCTCATTTGCCGGTAATCTTATGTTTCTCGGCTCAGAATATAGGTCAATGTAAACGCCTTATTTGTATTGTATAGGTACACTATCTCTTGCACATGGGTTCGCTCGCGTTAAATTCGGTATAACACGGTTCCCCCTGTTTACGTAAACATGATATTATTGTCCGCTGCTGTAGATGCAACTATACGTCTTTCAATAGGTTTTTGGGTTCCTACTTTTAAAATTACACAAACTTTTACCCCCTATTTCAAAGAAGTGGGGGGTTAGAATAGACAAAAGTCGTCTATGTCACTTTCCGTCGGCTCGGGCCTCAATGATATCTCTACTTAAAATTCACATCAAACAGACAACCAAACACACTTTCACATTTATAATATTAATATGGATATAAGATTTTACCTTTCGCAAATTGGAAGGTACAAGTGCTGTATATGCCTCAGATATAAAAAGATTATAGACAATGTAGGTACATATATCAACTTATGTGTACCAGTCATAATCCTAGTCATTTGCGTTGATTTGGTTCTAGCTTCCTACGATTAAACTATCGTTAGATGATTGACAAAGTTATATTTGACAAACAACGTAGGCTCATACCTAATACCATATATTAGCGTATCAAATGCAAGGTTTTATGGCAATTATAAAATCTTTAGCGGTTGCAAATAATTTAAACTCATGGCTGCACACTTGACAGGTAATCGCTTAGATTAGTATTAGAAGAGTAGGAACACATACATTTGTGTAAACGACAAAACCTACGACAAGTATAATTATAAAAAGGGAAACTGGTTTAGTTAATTTGAATGAAACACTAATGAGCAATGTAACACACACACAATAACAATTTTTATCCGAGCCACTGCCTACAGCTTTAAGGCTAAAATCTTTCAAAAGCAATTGAAAACTATGTTAATAATAATAAGTAGGTAAATTATTGCATTAAATTACTGCATTGACAGGGTTTGCATTTTTTAAATCATAAATACGCTTCTATATACTGGTATGATGTGAGTTCGTCAGAAGGAAGTGGATCCTTACAGTAACTTGCACCCCATTTTTCATAACAATTGTAATTTTCCAAAATAGAAATGATTGTTTGTATATTTTATATACACATTTAATATCTGTTGATAAATAAACAATGGGCGTATTGAACACTGTAACGTCTTTTTCATTATGTTTGCAATGCGGTTCTGTATTGTTATAAAATTTTTCTTTTTATTATTTTGGCAAATTTAAAATTATACACCATTTTACGAGTGGCTTCCTTTATTAACGTGATTTAATCGCGGAAACACATTTGGGATTTTGTTTGTTTTGTTTCACGTTTCCGCAATTCGGTTGAGAATAGGCCGGTCGCTGTGACGGAGGAAAACGGTCCAAATTAAATTCATGAGTACTCGAGAAAAACCCTTGACCTTCCCTTGAGCGTTAAGACCTTTATCGCGAATCAAATAGATAATGCGACAGAAAATTTGCCTATGACATCATGTAAGTAGGTAACTTCTTATGTAGGTATTTATTTCTATTGTTCTTATTAATTAAATACAATTTCCTGATTAAGTTTTTTTCGTGTCATACCAAATTTTCTCAGATTGGACTCAAGAAGAAATCTGAAACGCTAATATTACAATATTATTATAATTAGAGTCGAAAATCGATCGAATCTTTTTATTTTATCAAATTAAAATAAATGTATTAAAAGTACCTACTTCAGTTGATAATATAACTCCGTGTCGTCAAATTATTAAAACGCTATTAAAAATGTATGAAAATACGAGATAAAAAAAAAGTCATTATGACAGATCGTAAAAAATAGCTCAGTCGAGTGACAGAAAATATTCCTATTGTTTTGCTTTTTGTGTAAATGTAAGGTAGAGAATTAACACTCGGGAAATAACCGAAACTAGTAAGCATTATTCGCAGCTTACGATCTGGTGAATTCCCTGCTTAGATGCTTATGTTTAACCTTAACAATAAACAAATCCTATTTACGCATGGAATGGGTTTATTATTTACGGGACAGATTAGTACCTAATATATTTATTTGTCACGTTCTGCATTTAAATATTGATCCAGTTATTGTACCTACTCGTAAGACTCTTTAATTTGCAATAAACAATCGATCATACATGCATTTGTCGTCAACACGTCTCTGCTTAAAAAGCCAGAGATAAGTACGTATGCATTTTCATTTAAATGTAATTTGGAAATAATATGTGTCTTAAACACTAGAAAGACAACAACATTTTGAAATATAAAGATATTTTTGCAATTGTTTAAAGTGACAAAAATATGCAGGCAGGGAAAGTACAATCGACTGTGCATTAACATCTTATGCTAGCATACTTTTTACGGTCCCTTTTTATCTTACCATGTTTGTTTGATAGTTAACTAATTTCATAAAAATGGTTGTATAATGAAATGGTTTAAGAAATTTGACATATTGTTGTCGATTAGAAACAATGGTTTCAAGATATCAAGGCCTTACAAGAAGCCAGAGCACCGGTACGCGTCAGTTTTCCCAAGTTTCGTCCGGCTGATTCTCACACCGACCGCTAAGGCATGACTAACATCATCTAAACGTGATTGTACATTACAAATAACACTAATAAATTCTGTATGCTTATATAGTTTATAATTGTTGTTCATTGGTTTTGTCTGTGACTACTTAATGTGTATATATTTTACGGTCAATAAATATTTTTTCTTTCTAATATTATGTTATGAATATTGTGAGATTCATTTGAGTCAAGCGCATAGAACACTTTTAGAAAAAGCTTTTTGGAGAAACTAGGTACATAAAACTAATCAGACAAAGCAAATTGTTTAGTTTCCGAACATCAGTATGACAAAAATTCACTGGATTTTCTAACCAACGTAGGTAAGTGTATTGTACTGGTGAATATAGTAATTCGAGATTTTGAGTTAATATATTCATATATAAGTATAATGTTGCTACACAAACTGCGAAATCCAGTTTGTTCATCATCATCAGCTCATTGAACGTCCCCACCGAGGGGCACGAGCCTACCCGTAAAGGTTGATTAGGCCTTAGTCGTCCACGCGGGCCCAGTGCGTATTGGACGACTTCACACACAACCTTCGAATCTCTTCGCAGGCGTGCATGAAGGTTTCATCACGATGTTTTCCTTCACCGTAAGAGCGTCGGATAACGTACATATATTTTCGAAAATACATTGGTACGTGTCGGGATTTGAACCTCAGCCCTCCCGATAGGAAGGCGACAGTCCACACCACTGAGCCACCGACGCTCTCACCACCAGTTTGTTCAGTAGTATATTATCACGATCAATGACAAATTTAAAAGGATTCCAAGTGTGTAACCCTGACTTTGCGTGTATGAAGGAAAATACCAGACAGGAAAAGTAGCATTGTGATATAAAAATTAATTACATATATTATATATATACAGCAGATAATTAAGATTCCGTTGCAGAACACCAAATAGATTGCACGTGTTGGTTTCAATGTCTTTCGGAAAATTCACAAGTTTACATGAGCCATAACTTTGTTTATGAGTAGAGCAGGTGGAACTAATCCGAATCGACATATGATTATGATACATAGTTGTTTGAAATGAAAAATCAATAGAGACGAAACAGTTGGGATTCATTAACATTTGTCTGTCGTCAATTATTGTCAGTTAGCATTTACTAATTTCAACAATTGATGTCGTTAACACTGATCTTCTATCAAAGGGTTTAAAAGAATAAATGATTTTTTAACTTTTTATAGTTTTATACGGTCTGGTGAAGATACTTCCTTATTCGCAATGCTCTCCGTGACAAAAGAGATGTAGTTAGATGAGAAATACGCAACTAAAAAAAAAAAGTTTAGAGTTTAAATAAGTACTTTAAAGAATATCGTCAGTTTGTTTATGATTTGTTTAGTCCTTTCCTAACATCGTTATATGAATATTGACATTTTATAATATTTTCAGGATGAAAAGGATCAAAGAGACACAAAATCGCCGACTCCTCATCATGGAATGAAATTAGGTTGGATTCAAGTAAGTTTTCGTTAGTCGTGGAGTTATAAGAATAAGTAGGTATCAATAAAAAAAATACGACTATTTTTAAAGCTAATGATTACTGAGTCAAAATGTAGCAGGGAACCAGTGAATAAGATATGAAGGAAATGATCAAGTTTCAACCATAAAGTATTTAAAAAATATGAATTCTGTCTTACCTATATTGAACATACATTTACCCTAAATGAAAATACGTAGTAGATGCGCTCTATTCTAAGTACTGACTCGTACTAGTAATTTAATCCACTATAAGGTGCTTCGAATGAGTGAGTACCTTTGCAAGATTAAAACTGTACCACTGACTGAGCTTAATGAGCTGAAGTGATCAAACAGTGAATATAATTATATAAGACAATCGAAATTATATAAAATAATGTGTATTTCTTAGAGCTTCTGAAGTCAGCAGCCTTTGTTAATAAATATCCACTGACAGTCACACAGCGCCATCTAGTCCCAAACTAAGCATTAGCCTATTCATGAAGTTATATTACAGGGTGTGCTGATACCATGCCTGCTGAACATCTGGGGTGTGATGCTGTTCCTGCGGATCTCGTGGGTGGTGGCACAGGCTGGCATCGGCCTCTCGCTCGTCATTATCGCGCTGTCTGCAGTTGTCTGCATCATTACCACGCTTTCTATGAGCGCCATTTGCACCAATGGGGAAGTTAAAGGAGGTTCGTTCTTCTTTATACGAGTAGGTAATAATAGGGAACAAAGCTGCGGCATTTTATGTGGTGGTTGACAGATAATTTATTTACTTTCTAGTAGCACTAGTGGATACTGGATATGTTCGATATAATTAACTGCCTATTCTGCACAAGATTTATAGCTGAAAGTATAAAAAAACATGTTTCTAAATAGCGATCTCGCAGCTGTCCGCGAAATCGACGATCCTCACATTAATGAATAAGTTTTATTAGCTTCGAATATCTTCTATAGCTTTCGAATAGTAGTTAATATATGCCGGTACCACATAAGCATTGAATGAAAAAGAACAACCACAATATGTTAACTGTACAAGGAAATCCTTACTTGAATACAAATTTGATGCGTGACAAATAATCTACTTACAACTGTAGTATGGTATTTAATTGTTTTTCTTCTTTTAGGCCCACACACGCTAAATTCATAAGGCATTCAAATGTATTGTGTATCATTGACGATGTCACTCAACGGTCACCAGAATAAGAATTTTAATTTATGCAAAGATCGTAAGTGTAAAATTTTACGATATTTCATAATAGTGATTTCATTATTCAAAGACTAGTGAATAAATCAAATATACAGATCGCACTTTCTGAGTTCATTGATTACCTTTTATTTATTAAATTCAACATTAAATCAAAATCTTTTAAAGGTTTAAGTTGCATAGTTGTTATGTTTTTTTTATTATAACAGCGACATGTATTAAATATTAAAATAATAATATCATCATTTATGAATCATGATAAGTATCACACGCAGAAAATCGATAAGTGCCTGTACTGAGATAAACGTAAATATGATTGTTAAGATAAAGAATTTAATGTACCCAATGATGTAAAAAAGTATGGAGTTGTGATATGCTCACAAAACAATCAAAAAAAGTGTTCCGAATGCAGTGAGAGCACACATGCACATATTTCGAATTTCGAACGCGTTTACCTAAACAAAAGAGTACAAACTGTACTCTCTTCGGAGGTTCGTTTTTAGGCACGGATGGCGTATCTACCTTTATATATACAGAATATCATTGAATGTGCCTACTCTTTTTATACATATGACTTTGAAAGCGATGTCCAATGTGCAAAGTTTTTGCAGCTTAAAACGTGTTTCTTTTTTATGCATTATCTTGCCTTCAGTGTGTTTTAATTCATTCTTTATTAAAAGACTAGTCAACTTAAGTGTTCGATATTTCAACAGTGGACTGTATGGTAGAAATGATGATGAGGTACAATAAATACTAGATGACTTAAGGGTTTCTGGGTTCGATCCCAAACAAGGGATGTAACAAATGCAAACATTGTGTCCGGGAACATACCTGTATTCCTGTTCCTGTTGGGTATTTCGACGTATAATATGTATGTATTTTCCGTAGAATAATAAACTGACTAGTTGCACAATTTAGCTCAAAAGGTGTCCGCGGCAAAACTCAACCCAACGCGTCGGTTGGACAGACTTAATTCATATCATTTCGTTTGCTACATGTCATAATGACATAGTACTGTGTTCGTGCTTTTGATTATGTACACTATTATTAAAATTTAAATGAATAAATTTATTGTATAAATATAATAACTATACGTATGTCTATTGCGGTTCGGACATTTTTTGGTTGACGTTACTTCGTGATTGTGCATCTATCATCAAAAGTGAGCGGTTTGTGGACAAAAAATGTTTATATGCTTAATCTCGGATAAGGAATATATGTATCTATAATTTTGTATGGACACGTGAATTTGTATACAAATAGGCAAAGTGGGTGGTTTGTCTAGGAATACGTTTATTAATGCGGAAATCGGCGTTTAGTTCAACATTACCATCAGTCTATACGTCCCACTTCAGGGACAGGCATTCCCACACAGTATTGCTCTGGGAAGTTTGGGCCATCCTAAGATAGTAGCCGTGACCGGCGACTTAACGTGCCCTCCGAAGCACGGAACCGTCTTTTTTTTCAGACAATCGGGTGATTTAGCTTGCACTGTAATGTCCTAACAAAACTTACTTCACTATGCGGTCTTCCCTCGGGATTTGAACCCGCTACCTCCCGATCGTGATCTCCGATTCAACTGCGGATCAACAAATAAACTTTAAACGCACGAGACCACGGAGGCGGTGTTTTAGCAGCAGAATACTTAATATATTACAGCAGCAACCGTGAAGTAACTGAATACCGTGACTAAAACTCCCTTACGTCACATATGAGCAACTGCATTGTGGTCTTTGGATCAGAATATGGGTAATTTAAATGAAACAGCAGTGACATATCTGTGTAAGAATAACATTATGTTGCTGTACTAGTTAGTTACATTTTGTCTGACAAAAGAAGCGTAATATTTATTACCGGCAAATAATAAGAACCGCAAATAGATAAATTTCTGGTAAACTGTGATTGATCAAAAAATATAAAAATAAATATTAAGTACACTAATAAAAACTAAGAAACCTACAAAACGTAAAAGGTGTCCCAGATCACTGTCCCTAGTCTGTGACATGGTACCCATAAGGCTGGCAACATTCCCGCGTTGTATAGCCAAACTTACTCGCCTGTCACCTGTGTATTCGGCTATACGTTTTACTAAATCCCGATATACACGATGGGCACATGGTTGGGGACCAAACGTAACAGCAAAAGGTTCGAATTTTGTTTAATTCAGCTGAAGCAGCCGCTGACCCAGCCTCAGACGAACTACGTGGAAGATGAGACTTCGCTAAAGTGTCGACGCAAGTAGCATCATCATCATCATCATCATCAGCTCATTAAACGTCCCCACGAGGGGCACGAGCCTACCCGTATAGGGTGATTAGCCTTAGTTGTCCACGCGCCCAATGCGGATGGATGACTTCACACACAACCTTCGAATCTCTTCGCAGGCGTGCATGAAGGTTTCCTACGAGTTTTCCTTCACCGTAAGAGCGTCGGATAACGTACATATATATTTCGAAAATACATTGGTACGTGTCGGGATTCGCACCTCAGCCCTCCCGGTAGGAAGCGACAGTCCACACCACTGAGCCACCGACGTCTGTCACGCAAGTAGCATCCACATTAAAGGACGACCCATCTTCCACTGAACTAAAGTCATTCCATCGGGCCTCCTGCCTCACAAGGTTGCTAGGTTCAAGGATGGCAGGAATAGATGCACTAGCCAGAGCTCTTCTAATGATATCATTCTAGTTCGCATGACGGGACAAACGGCCGGCACTTCTGCTGCAGGAAAGACCGTGACGACCATATGTGTCTACCATGTCACACCACAAGGACAGCGATGAGGAACAGTGCAAGGAGCCCCCAAACGCAGGGATGCATTAAAACTAAAAACATAATTTTCTAATAAAGTGCCTAAATTCGTGGAAGGGAGGGAGTGCAACCAAAGGCCTGATTTCCATTTTTGCAAAGCCAAAAGACGAGCGCGTTCAGCGGGTATATCAAATGTATCATATAAATTCTTCCATTCGATTTCACAGAGGCTCGTCCCATAACTTCTGGGATGCTACAACAGTAGGAGGGTCTTCGGGGCATAAATTTTTCCAAGCATTAATTGCCTCCACTTGATCAACAAGTAAGGCCTCACTAGAAGATTTGGTTAAAATTTTAGTGACCAGCCCACTTGTACAATGAGTGGAGGACAAAAATGCTGGAAGTGCTACATTTGACATTTTGCGGATGCCTAAACCTCCATACCTTATAGGTAGGGATCGCTTGGATCAAAACTTGATTATCTAAAGGGATGTTTAGAATGCATTTTATTTGACATTCTTATTATTTTCCGGTGACATATAAGCCTATCTTGCTCCTTAGGTAGCTGAGTATCAGTGCCGGATAAGCCATATAGCAAGAGTAGCAAATGCTACGGGCCCCACGTTTACAGGTATTCTACTACCTGTTTGACCGCAACAAAATAAAAAATAATAAAAAGGAGCGTAAATTATCTTGAGAGCCTGAATATCTTAGAATTCACTAGGAAAAAATATTCAAAACTGTTGCTTCACGGCAAATCATCAAGATAAGAGATAAGATACTTTTTTATTAACGTAAATGTTTTATTATAATCGACATGTTCAGAATAGTATGTATACCACATTTTTATTATCAAATGACTAGATTATATCCAAAACTAGGGATCTTGAAACAAAACCAGGGGCCATTGGACTGAGTTTGCTACAGGCCCTGAGTATTCTTAATTCGGCACTGCGTAGTTTTCATGGGGTTTAATTTATCAGATCGTTTACCTGCATATGAAATAGAAATAAATAAACATGTAACTACCACATACATTTTTTGCAAACTGCCTAAATATAGATTATACTAACACATTTTATTGTTCCCAGGTGGTATTTACTACATCATATCAAGATCGTTGGGCCCAGAGTTTGGTGCATCCGTTGGTATCATCTTCGCGTTTGCCAACGCAGTCGCGGCCAGTATGAACACCATTGGCTTCTGCGACTCGATGAACGACCTCCTCCGCTCGCAAGGTCTTCAGATAGTGGATGGAGGCGTCAACGACGTGAGGATCGTGGGTACTGTGGCACTGGTCGTCATGTGCTTGATATGCGCGGTCGGCATCGACTGGGAGAGTAAGGCTCAGGTCAGTAATCATGATCACTAAGTTTTAGTGGTTTAGTCACAGGTTTATGTAGGTATATTCTGAAATCTGTGGGTTTAGCTCAGGTGAGTGAATGTCACGATTAGTGTTGCCAGGTGCCCGATTTGGACGCTAAAAGTCCAATTAATCACAAAATTAAAAAGTTTTCGTAATTTTTCAGTGTTTCTTAATTAACCTTAATAATATCAGAAATTTATCCTGGCCAACCTTATGAAATTTTTTTATTATTTTGTTTTGCTGTCCGATTTGAACCTAAAATCCGATTTTTTTTTGACGCCATGTACCGATTCAAAACAAATTGAACCTGACAACATTAGTCACGATCCTTTCAATAAAAACTCCCCGCACTTTCATCAAGGTAGACTTTTAGTTGCCTTTAGATATGAAATATTAAGTGGTATTTTTTGAATAACATAGCAACTGCTCAACAATAACATTGCCATCATAGACTTATACAAATCTTCAAACATCACTTTGTGATGGTAAAACAAATCTTCCATTAAGGTACGTAGCCACTTGGTGAAGTAATAAATCACCTTATTCATGAGCACTCGTAACCTTCCCAACATTGTGAATTGTTTTTCTAACACAAATATGATGAGACGTTCATTCCCATTTTAACTCTTGTTCTATGTACACTATCGAGAGTTATTTAGATCATAACAAATATTGCCAGTACACCGTGGCTCTCCCCAGAATAGCCACAAAAGTAAATAAACCAATAATTTTAATATCAAGGGATTTCCGTTCGCATAATCGCGATAAAGTTTACAATATTAACACAGCTCGGCATTTGTTTGAAATTACTGTGTATAAATGCGGTGTCTACGCCATAATAGTGTTATCACAATGATTTTAATGGCACCAACTAAATAATTATTTTATTATACTCACACAATGAATGACTTGGTGCATTAAAATTGTTGCATATAACGTTGAACAGAAAAGGTATTAAAATACAATGGGTGAAACTGCATTTTTTGTACAATTTAATACCTCATTGATTTTCACTATTGCAAATACATGAACCTTCATTTATAGGTTCTCCTATCCCGTAGGAAATGAAACTGGAATATATGAGAGTGCCGTATTTCAAATGGCGGTTTGTTAGTAAACTAAACTCTTTTTATTTGTTTTACGTTTTACGGTAGAAAATGTGGCAACTGTCGCTTATGTGTCACAGGTTATTATGTTGTGATTAATAAACTTACGAGTAGATATATAACATGTCAGTGTTTACGACGAATCACTGTCTAGTCGCTAACTTGTGACGTATAATCGACAGGTTACTGTTCTCAGTCATATCTCACTGGCGAACTTACTTTTCAACTCGGACCAAAGTTATAACAAAAGCTTAATTCTTATGGCGGGAGAAATAGTTTGAGGTTTAAAATTGTCAAACAGCAAAAATAGTATTGAGAGACTTGCAGTCTTAAAATACCCGTATTATCGAATAGCCGGTTATCGTTCACCGTAGTCATGCTACGAATGTAATAACAGGGCTCGCCACAACCCCATTGATTGACCTCACTTCGGTAAACAGTCCGCCCTTCGTTACTACCTAACTATCTATACAGTACACCACAATTTACTGCAAATTCAATGACGTCACACAACAACGCTTTCGGTGTCCGCGTAAGTGATAAGTTAATTATGGCTGTTACTCGCCCGGATGATTGACCTTTGGATTAAATATCCATTAGTCTAGGTTTGTTTTAAGTAACTCACCTATTAGTATATTATTATGGTATTAATGTTTATCTTTCAACATTTATAATAATCACTCACAGGTTATTATGTTATGATTAATGAACTTACAAGTAGATAATATATTATTTAATCTGTGATAATACCTATATAAAAGAATCCATAATTTCTATTAAGTGATATCTTTTTTATTATTTATTATTTAAAAAAGGGCGAAGCAAACACTGCCGTACCATCCTTTACAGGATCCATTTCGCCGCATTTTCAGGCCCCGATTTGAGGACCTTTGGATAATACCAGAGCGCTGAAATTTTTGTCATCTAGTAAGATATAATAACTTACTTTAAATCCAAAATTTCAAGTCTGTAGGTCATTTAGTTCCGACGTTAAGCGAAAGCAAAGTTTCGCATTTTCGACAGACACTCACTCACTCACTCACTCATAATCATCAAAATAGAACTAGTACTTCCCATTAACTCAGAAAGCTGAAATTCGGTACAGAGTTAGGGTTCAATGGCTACATAAAGGGAAAACTATGAAAACTTCGAAGATCTGGAGTACCTGGTGACCCTGCTTAGATAACATCATCAGCTCATTAAACGTCCCCACCGAGGGGCACGAGCCTACCCGTATAGGGTGATTAGGCCTTAGTCGTCCACGCGGGCCCAGTGCGGGTTGGACGACTTCACACACAACCTTCGAATCTCTTCGCAGGCGTGCATGATAACAAAATCATCAAAATAGAACTAGTACTTCCCATTAACTCACAGAACTGAAATTTGGTACAGAGTCAGGGTTTAATGGTTACATAAAGGGAAAACTATAATAACTTGGATAATCGAAGATCTGGAGTACCTGGTGACCCTGCTTAGATAACAAAAGAGCCCAGCCAAACTATAAGAGATTGACATACCGCCTTTAAACAATATATATTTAACATGGTGGGCCGCTTCATCCGATGTCAAAAATCGGGGTGCACGGTAGTGCCCCCGCCAAGTCGAGCGCGCTAGACCAATACAAACAGACATGTTGGTGCACACAAATATTTGTAGGTACTGCCCGGGGATCGAACCCGGAACCTTGGTGTAGTAGCCGACGTTTCAACCATTACACCCAATGGGTCGTCTAATATTCCTTTCAAGTTTCTACAAAAGAAGTAAAATCCCACCAAAACATTCTGTAAAAAATCTAGCCAAGTCTCGATGGAGCTGCTTGATTATCTCTAAAAAGTAATGAAATCAAGACAAAGACGTGCCAAGTCTAAGGTTCCTTACTGCAATTAATTTTATTATGGTTAATGTTGTATGACTTGGCCGTTGAACATTCTTTATACGTTAGTGGCTTTATCAAGCCTACAATCGATGGGCTATTGAATCACCGTTTTCCAAGTGGCAAATTTGTACCGTCAATGGGTAGCGGTTCTGGCGACAGATTGGTGCAATGGTGTCATGAAGCACCTAGTTTTGTATCCTTGTGTACTCTTCAACGGCCAAGTCACACAACATCAACCATAATAATTAATTAATTGCAGTAAGGAACCTTAGACTTGGCACGTCTTTGTCTTGATTTCATTACTTTTTAGAGATAATCAAGCAGCTCCATCGAGACTTGGCTAGATTTTTTACAGAATGTTTTTGGTGGGATCGTTTTTACTTGCCCAATACGTCCCACTGTAGAGTACATGTCTTCCTTAATAGCATAACTATGGGGAGGCTGGGCCGTTACCAACGTACGCATTGGGTGAGTGGCATCAACAGTTCAAGCATACATTTAAATTTATTCATGGTTTTAATCTTACTTAATAATAGCTTATCAAAATGATCATTATTAATCGCATATGGTTGCCATAAAGTCATGAATAAAAATTACAAATATCAACTACCATCCTATGATAGTAGTCTTGAACAACTGCTTAAGGTGCATCGAAGCACTGAGGGATTCGCTCCAATAAACTGAAACCTTTCCGCCTTTCGGTCGTTGATAGATACTGGGTGGGGACCGGTGTATTGACTCTGAATGGTGAAAACCTATGTTCGTTAGTGGATAGCTTGATGCGTCAACTTTTAGAATCTAAGCCAAGCTCAATCTGCTGAACGGCTAACGAGGCTTTGGTAATACGCCAACCCTCTTGTACGAGGCGCGAAGAGTAACGGTATTAATAGACACGTAAACCGTGAACGAAGGGGCCTTTTACAGCTGCAAAATTATCGCTTTAGTTATTAATAAATATTTAAATGTTATCATCATTAAAGCTCAGTTTACGAATACCTCCTCCTCCTCTTAACGAATACCTCCCCCAACAAATAAAACGACTTTAACAGTACTTTATATGAAATCTTATACTTGAGTGGGTTCATTGAACTAAGTTTAGGTTCAAGTCGTTGATTACCTACAGTCATGTGGGAAGACAGATTGCAATTTATTGACGCTCACTGCACGTGCCTACGTCAGTGTCTTTGATATTGACTTTTAACTAAAGTCTTTACCGACACGTACCAATGTGTTTTCGAATTATCGAAATATATATGTACGTTATCTGACGCTCTTACGGTGAAGGAAAACAATCACCCTATACGGGTAGGCTCGTGCCCCTCGGTGGGGACGTTTAAAGAGCTGATGATGATGACAGTCCAATGCTGGGCCACCCTCGTCGACTTACGTTTTAGAGAGAATGTCCATGTACCGGGAAGGTGCATCTTCATTGGTGTTGTAATGTAAATTATTTCAAACTAAAAATACGTTTATTTGTTACAGAATTTCTTGATAGCCATCATCATTGGAGCCATGATTGACTTCATAGTCGGCACAATTATGGGACCCAAGGATATTGCCGAGGTAGCACAGGGATTTGTCGGGTTCAGTAGTAAGTGACTAGTATACGATTATCACACATCTGTTCTATAAAATATTACTAGGTGGTAGACTCGATACTGAGTCGTCTAGGTAGGTACCACCGCAGTGCCAGATATTGTCCCGTGAAATGATGCACTTTTGTGTTTCGGGATGAGGGCCCTGTAGCTAGTAAAATTACCGGGTATAAGGGGACCTTACATCTGCTGTCTTTGGAGTCGGGCGCAGGGCGGCATTAATCGATAATAACATTAATAATAACTGTCTATCAGTTGTTGGTCTCCTTCAATACCGCTCTGTCATGGTCAGGTGTATCACTTACCATCAGTTGAGTGTCTTAACCGTCTTGTACACTTTAACATAAATTGAGTATATTGAATAAAATCTCCAAGACATTTCAATATTTAACTGATGAAATGTCTAAACCTATTTGCATTTTCAGCTGCAACGTTCGCGCAAAACTTCAAGCCCGATTTCCGGCGCAAAGAAGGACTGGATCAGAACTTCTTCAGTGTTTTTGCGATATTCTTCCCATCCGTGACAGGCATCCAAGCTGGGGCCAACATCTCTGGCGACTTGAAGGTATATTATAGCACTTAGCATTAAATAAATCAAACTACCTCCCGAACCAGTGGTAGCTTCATTTGACATTCATAAGTGTTCTTTAAGGACCTAAACTGAATAAAGACTTTTCATTTCATTTCATTTCAAAAAACAAGAAATAGATCGGCATACTTATGATGTAAGTGCGTCTAGGCAAGCGTAGCGTAGGACGCCCTCCGGCCCGATGGACCGACGACTTGCGAAAGGTTGCTGGTGGAGGCTGGATGAGAAAAGCGGAGGACCGGGATATCTGGCGCAAAATGGGGGAGACCTATGTCCAGCAGTGGACTGCGATAGCTTGAATAGACTTATGATGTGATCACCCATTGGTATTTGATGGCTAAGAAGTCGGCTATTACACCAAGGATTTAAGGATTCCATTTCCGTGCCGAACAAACAATATAACATAAATATGTCTGTTTGTATCGGTCTGGGGGAATTATGTATCTTTCCAAAAAAAATATTTTTTGCATGGTTACCCAAGAACAGCACAAGCTTGGTTAAATTGGGGCTAGAAGGAGCAATGTGAAAGTTGGTAGATATTCAGGTCAGGTCACATTTGCCCATGGAAGTTTAGCTGTGGACGCTTTAGGTTCTAACGCTTATACCTGGTGGAGGCTTGATGTGAAAAGCTGAAAAGGATGTCTGGTGAAGAATGGGGATATCTTATGTCCATCAGTCTATTCTATTGCGATAATTTGAAGAAATTTCAAGCTGTATTTGTGCAACGGCTATATAAGTGGGTGTTGATTGTTTTGTATTGTATTAAAGCGGTACGACGATGATGGTTGGCTTCCACTAGGGTTGTCTATATACTGTTGAATATAATAATAGATAAAATATCCCACTAAATATTATTATTGTTTTTTTTATTCTGAATCTTAATTTAGTATTTATATAGAAGGTACAAATACGTAGTTTTAAGGCATTTGTCTATCTCCTAAAAAACTATAAACTTTTTTTTGATTATTTGAATGATTTTATCCTTAACCCTTTAAAAGCCAATGTCAACTTAAGTAGTCGGAAACAATCGATTTTGTACTGTCTAGATTTCTGGCGTTAAATAGGTTAATAAAACACTTCATCTTGGCAGCCCTAGCTTGGTCTGACGTCAGGATGCTTTCATTAGCTGTTGAGCGCGGGGTGTGCCCGCGTCGTTTTGCTTTTATTTTATCACCAACTTTATATTAATTCAATTCCAGTCAGTTTGTTGATTTGTCTTTAATTTTTGTATTACAACGCTACGGAAAACATGGATATAACTGACGGTAGTTTTGACTGCGACAAGAAATAAGGCCAAGTACCAAATACCCATGACTATTTTCTGGGTTTTAATTTCAATACAAATGATATTATGCTGTATGTATACTCGTACGAAGTCCTCGTTTGTAAGGTTTACGATTTATTTTGCACCTAAATTTATTAAGAATTCATTACACTAGTCAAAACCACCAGCCTTTGACTTTTTACTAATTCACTTTCACCGCGAACTTTTAAAACAGTATTACTTTAATGTGAGGTCGGCATTTTTATTCCAGAAAAGGCGAAGTAATATTATTGTAATACTGTTTTGATAGATGTCGGTAAGCTCCTAGGACATAAACATAGCCGACCCAGCAGGACCTGGAAATTGTACGTTAACCCGCCACGTGTTCCTAATGTTCTGGTATTTGTAACTTGGCTAGTCCACTACTAGGGTTACGTATAAATTACCCAGTAATAATAATTAATTTTCTGGGAAGTCGCAGTTACCTTTTAATTAATATAAATAACACGTGTCTCATATAGATATATAACTACTTCAGTACAATGTTCACGACCTTGTAATCGATCCCCATGTTGGTACACTCCACGTACCTACTGCAGTGTCGGTGACAACCCGAGTGACGTCATATACGTCTCGGGCCTCTGTAACTCGATACGAGCGGAGATGAATCAATCAATAATAATAAATTGGGAACCATAATGCCATTGCGACAGAACCAAAACAAGTTAGATGACGCGCAATTGAATTGTGCTCGTCTACACTATGACAAATTTTTCATACGTACAAATCGAATCATTCCAACAATGCGGTAGAAACAATCGAAATGTCATTCCGGTTAACCCCGTCGTTTTGGAATTTTATTACTTCTTGTAATGAATCGTATGAGTACGGCCGATTGGGTCGATTCATTGGAGTCAATTGTGATGATGGTTATTGGATGACTCAAACCTATTCTGGGCAAACACTGAATTCGCTCATAAAATAGCGACTGTTAAATTTTAATATTATCATGAAGGGTAATTTGAATAAGGTTGTTTACATTTGTTGATTAGCTTTATAATTTAAGGCCTATTAATAAATAAATATCCACTGGCATTCACACAGCGCCATCTAGCCCCAAATTAAGCGTGAAACTTTTAATAAACAATGGATAACCATACTTATATATATATATTTGTAAATACATACATATTATACATAGAAACACCAATACAAACAGACATGTTCATGTACACAAATGTTTGTACTGCCCGGGGATCGAACTTGGAATCCTTGGTGTAGTAGCCGACGTCTCAACCTTTACACCATATCGTCATGATTCAATTTGGGATCCAAATAAGTACATAAACGCAATTGTTCTTGAACTCGGCATCAGGAGTATCTAAGTAACTTATAAAAAAACACACAGATGGTAGCTTGAGGATGCCAATTGGATGTCAGGTGTAGCTTTAATAATTTATTTATGCACTTTGTACTTCGGCTCGCAATTCAATTTGTAGAGTGTCATAAGAGAACTGGGGTACAAGAGCTTCTTTAAAATAAGTAGGTATCTAATTATTTCAAATCCTAATAATGCTTTACGTACCATCACGGAGGTACGCATAACTTGTGAGACCCAATCAACCGACTCTACTGTTTTTTTGCCTCATAGATTTTTCGCTGAAAGCCTTGAACCATGGAAACAGCGCATTAACGCTCCAAATCCTTAATGCCTATAGTTTTTGTTATAAAATTTGTCCAAGCTGGTATTTTAGGACAGTGACCGGGAAGATTCACTCACCTGGTAAGTGATACGCCTGACAATCACCTTAATTAATAATATTTCCCGTCAAAACTGCCTGGCGCCCGTTATTCGAGGCGACTGATGTAAGGTCTCTCATACCCTGTAATTTTACTAGCTATAGTGCCCTTATCTCGAAACACAGATGTACAAGCTTATACGGGGCGATATCTGGCACTGCGATTGTATCTACCTAGACGATTCAGTATCGGTTCTACCACCTAGTGAAATTAAGGCTGGACTAGAGTAGTACCTACATTTAGTATGGATTAGAAGTAAAGGAGCGATTCTTTTCACCAGGATCCAGCCTCAGCTATACCGAAAGGTACCCTGCTGTCACTGCTGATCTCTATGCTGAGTTACGCGCTGATGGTGCTGTTCTCTGGCGGAGGAGCGCTCCGAGACGCCAGTGGCAATGTCACGGACTTAGTGCTCATCAACAATACTATTATAGACCACTCAGGCGTCATGAGCTGTCGGATCAACGACACCTGCCAACATGGACTACACAATACATATTCAGTAAGTGACATTACACATACTATTTTATTTTATACTATTTTTTTCTTTCTGCTATGGGTTTGGTTTATTATTAAAAAATTGGATTTAGATCGTGAAAGCAAACGAAAGCGATTTGTACATACAAGTATGAATTTATTATTGACATAATGGCTTTTGGACATCAGATCAAATCAATTTATATTACGATTAAAACATTCAAATAAACGTGCACGTCTTGAAACTAAGTAATAGCAAAGTTTTATATTAAAAGTTTAGCAACAATATTGCTGGAAGCTGTTTTTACTCCCAGTACTTGAAATTACCTCTAGTTTGTTGCTGAAATAACATACTCAATCACGGCAATCATTCCCACAAAAAAATTTGTCATCAATATCTTTACACAAGTGATATGTATTGCCATCAGGTGATGCAGCTGATGTCCGCTTGGGGCCCGTTCATATACGCGGGCTGCTGGGCTGCCACGCTGTCCACGTCGCTCACCAACCTTCTGTCGGTCCCGCGCCTTATTCAAGCATTGGGCGTGGATCGTATCTACCCAGGCCTCATCTACTTCTCCAAGCCGTACGGGAAGAGCGGCGAGCCGTACAGAGGATATGTGCTCACTTTCTTCGTGTCTGCTGTGTTTCTGCTGATTGGTTAGTGCACTTATAATTAATAAATTAAAATTACGAGTTCTTTGTTGAGTGGAAAATAGAAAGAATTCTGGTTCCTCTACTATATTATTTTTATACCATGAGAGTGACCACAGTCCGCAGACTTAAGATCCGGTCTGTGTATTTACTCTGCAATATTTTTCCTGGATTCATTCTTCATTACCTTAAGCTAAATTATATTTTTAATGAATGACTGATACTTATCAGTCATAAGGACCATCTTATGACAATCTATTAGACCAACATAGGTGAATATTTTTATACATTGGTATACGTCCTCTAATGTGCTAGGTATTATGTAATGACCACCAGATGCCATAAAGGAATGACTGGACTTTGGCCATACCTTCAATTTCAGACAGAACTGGGAGATTTATAGATGTCAAGTGTCAAGGACACAGTATGTTAAGACTTCAACAGACGAATGGTGGTTGAAAACGCTCTCAAAACCTTATGTTCAGTTGAATTCAATTTAATTGTATTATTGTTGTCTACAGCGGACCTGAATACGATCGCTCCGCTGATCTCCAACTTCTACCTGACGTCGTATGCGCTCATCAACTTTTGCACGTTCCACGCGGCGCTTGTTCGTCCGCTCGGCTGGCGACCCACTTTCCGAGTAAGAAAGCTGTTATTGAACCATCTCAAATTCATTATGCCATCAACAACAAAGTTCAACGGATAATGGAGAGCACAATTAGTAGGGGTTAAAATGATGTTATTCGTGGGTTAACGAATAAGTTACTTATAACTCTATCTCTAGACGTAGCTCTGCAAGTCGAGGGCCGCTGAGAAATAAAGTTTGGAGGGTAGACCATGACTTGACGAGCGTAGCGTCGAACGCCCTCAGGTTAGATAAGTAGTGACTGAATGGCGAAAGAGGATGATTTGGAGCTATTGTGTTAAGCGGGCCAACAGTTATTACTTACTTAATGATTTGAATAAGGCTGGTACCCTTAGCCCCCATAGCTATGCTGTGCGGAAAGTCGTGAGCCCCCCAGTGGGACACTATAGATAGGCTGATGATGACGTAGTTCCCTAAGCCGGAGATTTTAACTTTAAACATACCCTGTTGAATAAGAGAGAGGATTCTGCTTGAACAAAATAAAAAGCAGTTAGTTACAAACACGAATTTATTTTTGCGATTTTTTAAAGGCGGTGTCACATCATTCATAAAAAAAGCAATTTATATTTTATGTATGTTGTACATTCATACATATGTATATTTTAAATATATCATTGGTGCGTACTAGGTACGACTATAAAAACTTTTTGGGCAATAAACATAAATGTGATCTGTTTCAGTACTACAACATGTGGGTGTCACTGTTCGGGTTCCTAATGTGCGTGGCCATCATGCTCCTCATCAGCTGGATCATGTCGCTTGTCACCTTCGCTATCTTCTTCACGCTCTACCTCATTGTTCACTACCGCAAGCCTGGTAGGTATTTTTTTATATTATGCCTGACGATGGCAGAACAACATTTCTTTCTCTTCAGGAGTTTTCATTTATAATTATTATCTATCAGTTATTGGTTAGTAAAGATAGATAGTTATTACTAGCTGAAAATGCCGCCCTGCGCCCATTATCCGAGACATTTTTAGGTTTCTTATACACTTTATCTTTAGTTTAGCCTTTAAAAAGGCCGGGTTATATTTTTTAAAATTTCTAGCTTTATTCAATAAATAAAATTGTGTACAAAGTGAAGAATAATCCAGAAGGTAAAATTCAAACGTTACATGCACGTTCATTTCGAAAGTGTGTGTAAATTTCAGCATGAATCAAACATTGATATTTCCGTAGAGCTGTGCCTGGCCATGACTGTAGGCACGTAACCCTTGAGTGTGTCAGTGCAAGTGCCCTGTATCGGGAATAGTCGGCTAATTCTGGACTCCCGTGAGTGATTGCATCATTTCTGCTTACCGGTCACGTTTTCCTGCGCGAACGTTTCTTGTTTTTGCAATCGCATTTCCGAAATTTACTGTATCGAACTGCCAATCGCTGTTTCGATAGCTTTGATTAAACGATTCTTGTTTGAACTTGCATACTGTGTTCATATTTTACAACACAAAGTTTGATAAAATAGCATTAATTGTGAATCTTTAAAAGGAAAGTACATAAATACTCTTGGGTAAACATTAGTCAAGATTAAGATATCAAGTCATCATCAACAGAAACGAATAAACAAATATGCTCTGACATTTACACAACGCCATCTAGCCCCAAGTTAAGCATAAAGCTTGTATTACGGGTGCTAAACAACTGATTAACATACTTATATACTATTTTTCGCAATACATACATATTGTACATAGAAAATACCCAGACAAACAAAGACATGTTCATGCACACAAATATTTGTACTAGCCGGGTTCGACCTCGGAACCCTTGGCGTACTAGCCGAGGTCCCAACCGTTACATCAAATAGGTATGAATGACAAATATAACTTAAACACTGCATAAGTGCATATATTATAAGCAGTCGTATCTTTGACATTAGGTGAGCGAACTGGTTCGTTATTTCGTAAACACCACAGAAAGGTGACTAAATTAATCAATACAATGAATATTTTCAGACGTAAATTGGGGTAGCAGCACACAAGCTCAGATGTACAAGACAGCGTTGTCGAGTGCACACAGCCTGGCGCGTACTGGGGAGCACGTGAAGAACTATTGGCCGCAGCTGCTGGTGCTGGCAGGGCCGCCGCAGGCCCGGCCCGCTCTCGTCGACCTTGGACACCTCATCACCAAGGCCGGCTCGCTTATGGTCGTCGGAGACATATCTGAGGTAACAATAACGAGAGCAAGATATAATGGAGTTGCATCTGCTTTGTCAACTCGCTACGACAAACTGCATCAGTTACAGTTTGAATCCCCTAATAGTGGGTAGTTTAGCAAAGCTAGTTATAATGGGGGCCATGCTTCGATGCACATGCACAAAGAACAGACTCAACCGGAGTGATAGATACCCAGGCCTCACAAAGAACCGTAACTCACTAATTTTCCCTTTCAAAAATAATGAGCTTGTTTGGATCCAAGATATTTACCTGGCAGTTTAACAGTCTTAACTAGCTTCAAAACACTTAAATTGTTTTTATTTAAAATCACATAGATTAAAACAAACTGCATGTCAGTTTTCATAAAACTCATCAAAATTGGGGAGGGGGAATAGGATTTAATTCTCATTAATGTTAGAACATACTACTTGGATATTAAACGACAAATCTTTATTATATGTAGAAGTGGATTTATCAACCATAACACAAATCCATCAACACCTTTCTATCTATACAAACATATCTTGTCCGTTCAGAAAAAGCTATCATACAAAGAGCGCGCGGCGAGAGCACGCGCAAGCGACGAATGGCTGCGCGGCCGCAAGATCCGCGCGTTCTGCGGTAGCGTGCACGGGTTCTCGTTCGAGACGGGCGCGCGCGCGCTCATGCAGGCCACGGGCGTGGGTCGGCTCGTGCCCAACGTGCTGCTCATGGGCTACAAGGCCGACTGGTCCACGGCACCCACTGAAGACCTTGTCGCTTACTTCAATGTGCTGCAGTGAGTAGTTTTTTTTCGGTCGAACTGGACGCTCACCTGATGGTAAGTGATACGCCTGACCATGACAGAGCGGCATTGAAGGAGATGAACAACTGATAAACAGTAATTATTCTCCATCAATGCCGCACTGCACCTGTCACCGGAGACAACAGATGTTAGGTCCCTCATACCCAGTTATTTCACTAGCTACAGTGCCCTCATCCCGAAACATAAAAGTGCATAACAATCTTTTTTCACGGGACGATATCTGGCACTGCGATGGTACCTACCTAGATGACTCAGTATCGAGTCTACCACCCAGTTAATACCTAGTAGTACTTGCTGAAGATACCTTTTCATTCTTGACGGAATGAAAAGGTATCTTCAGCAAAAATAGCAGATCTTGCTGCAGTTTTACACAAGTGAGTGGAAAAATTTAATGAACATCAGCAGTTCTTGAAATAATGAAACATTTACTATATAACTATAGGCAGTAAAAGGTGCTGTTGTGCATAAAGCTGATCCAAAGAAGTTGTAATAAATGCTTAGAATAAAAGTACAAAACTATGTTCCGAAAATATCAAAATTAGATACTTACCTATATTAGATCTCATTAAATAAAGTCTCCGCCAGCACACTCCTCAATCACTCCCTATTTTAAATGATGTAGATGCGGTCCCAGCATACATCTTTGCGAAAACTAGTCAACCGCTGCTTTCATTTTCCATCCAGCCCAATAGCTAACAATGTTCAGCAACCAACCAACACGCACAAACCAGATCTTAGATGGTAGTAAAATACCTACAATTTCACAGTGCGGCGTTCGAGAACCGTCTAGCAGTGGCTATGATCCGAGTATCGGGTGGTTTGGACTGCGGTGCCGCAACCCTGGCAGCTGAAGAGGGGGCCTCATGCGCCGGTCTAACGGCCACATCAGCTGGCAGCGCAGACCTGAGGGTGCGACGTGGGCCCGCCAACATCATGCATGCTGACTCAGACCTTGATATACGCTCGGCGGACTCACGCCCCTCCAGCCGACACAACCTTACCAGTGAGCTTGACGACAGTGAGATATTTGCATGCTACTATTGATAATAATTTATAATACATATTTTAATTGATAATACATATTATGTATTTAAGTTTTGTTGGCCTTTGCTTTGTCCGCATGTAAATAAGAGCTTTAATTACTTATTGCTACAGTTATCTTCCAGTGAATGGTCTGTCAAAATGGTTAAGAAGTCAGCTATTTACACATGGTGTTTAGAAAATTTTAAACAAATTATAAAGACTACGCATAGGATTATAGGACGCTTTTCGATGATACAATAAGAATACTCATGCCTAAATAATCTCATGCACTCATGCAAATAATCTCTAAGACTATCCGTAAAGAGTGTACATGCCTAAGTCGTCCACGCGGGCCCAGTGCTGATTGGCCGACTTCACGCACAACATTTTATTTTTTCGCAGGCGTGCGCAGGTTTCCTCACGATATTTTCCTTTACCGTAAGACCGTCAGATAACCGTACCTACATTTAATTTCGGAAGTACATTGGCACGTGGCTTGACTTTGAACCTGCACCATCCAGTTCGGTCCCCACCAATGAGCCACCGTCGCTCTAAATTATATTAATGGATCCTAAAAAAACAGTGGTCTATTAGCTTCCTCCATGGACAGTACCTAAGTATCTACATACGAGTGTACCTACTGATCCCTTTTGTATTTATTCCTTAAACGCGTGCTGCATGCCTAACTAGTATTTCACAAGAAGTTGAAGTTTTCATATATATAAGCGCAAATTTTAATAACTATCAAAGTCTGTTTGCTTTACCTACTACCGTTTATTTTTCAGATCTCGTGACGTTGACCTCTTCTCGTTCTTTCACAATATCCGAGAAAGAAATAAAAGATAAGAAAAAAGACAAGAAACCCAACGATATGCATAAACAAATTATTTATAAGGCCTCCAATGGAGTGGAGATATCGAAAGATCAACTCTCACAGATGACAATATTCCAAAGAAAACAGGTATGTGTACGCGTAACATTTGGTTATAAATTGTAATAGTTATGAAGTTTACAGATTTCTAGGCAGGACTAAGAAAAAAATCTCAGAAATATTTGGCCGGGGAAGTTCTGAATTAGATACTTAACAAACAAACTGCTGTGCTGAAAATTAACCTACCACCTCATGTCATGACCTTCTGTATTTTTTAAATAAATTTAAAAAAATTTCGGGCGCACGGTTATTGGCACTAAAGGTATGGTTTTGAGCAACATGTTTCGGGAAAATAGTTTAATGAAACTCTGCCGACTTGAAAAAGCAAAATGGCTGAATAAAATACCTTGAACTCTTACGAGCTACTACCTACTTACTCTGCAGAGAAATTAAAAATTTCAACATTATTAGTTTTTCTATAGAATGTTCCTAGTTAAACGTAATAGTACTAGTATAGAACATTTGAATGAAATTTATACTTAGGTAAATGTAATTGTTTCGTTCTATAAATATTGTGGGGACGTTTAATGAGCTGATGATGATAATTATTGTATAGGAAGCGGGCTCTATTGACGTGTGGTGGCTATATGACGACGGCGGGCTTACCATCCTGCTTCCGTACATCATTTCTCAGCGCTCCACGTGGGCGAACTGCAAGTTGAGGATCTTCGCGCTCGCTAACAGGCACCACGAGATGGAACTCGAGGAGAGAAAGTGAGACCCTTTATAGCTATTTTATTCTACCTAAGGATTACCTGTGGGAAAGCCATGCTTTGACAATAATTGTCACGCCCGGAAGAATACAACGTCTTCGCAGAAAAACTGGCTAACCTTCCCTATTTTTCTTTTTCCTATCTATTCTGTCAGCTAGGCCATAGTAATATAATTGTCATAATAAAACTGTGTTCAAAACTCAAAGAATGGATTCTTTGCAGTAAAATTTCATGTAAGTAATTAACTTTGAAAACGCTGGTGGACTTGCTTGTAAGTTATTAATTGCCATCTCACACTTTTAGCGGTTTTTCAATTGACATAATCTTTCTTCAGTATGTTGCTTCTCTAAGAACGTCTACTGACTTTTATATGCCTCAATTTAGTAGTTTACACTTGGCGATCAGTCAATGAATTTTTAAAATATTATTATGAATAGGTATATGAGTACACTGGTAGCTATACTGTGCGGGGGCCTGTGCCTGGGCCCTGTAGTGGGCCGTTTAAGGCCAATCATGATGACTAGTAGATGGAAGAAGAGCTGACATAATTCCAATGTTACAGCATGGCGAACCTTTTGTCAAAGTTCCGCATTGACTACTCGTCGCTGACGATGGTGCAGGACATCACGGAAGCGCCGCAGGAGGAGACGAAGAAGCTGTTCGACGACCTCGTCAGCAAGTACACATCTGACACAGCCAGTGAAGGTTAAAAACAGTTTTACATTTTCAAAAAACGGTATCTACAACTTAAATATATGCAAGCAACGTAGTGGAGAGAAACGACAGTTCAATAGAATAGTTCCTTATGGAAGTTGTGCATTACTGAATTAAGGTTACAATAAAATATTCCTGGAATTATGTAGTTGCCTTATTGTAATTTTTAGCTCTCAGATCTTGTGTCTCGCGCTCCTTAAATGTTTTTTTATCAAAGTTGACTTTTTGTGGAATGGGAATGAAGTTTTAGACTTTGGCCGACTCTAGTGACAATGACAAGGCTACAAGAAAATAAGTGTGCTCAAAACGTGATAGAGCCCTCTCTCAGAAGTAGGTACCTATATGGACGAACTAATGGAGGCATATGAACGAAACTGTATTTGCAGATTGTCGTATAAGCGAGACGGAGCTAATGACCCTGGCGGAAAAGACTAACCGACAGCTGCGACTGCGCGAGCTACTGCTGGCCAACTCCCGCGAAGCGCGCCTTGTTGTTATGTCTCTGCCTATGCCCAGGAAGGTCAGTATTACCAACTGTTTTTTACAGGTGTTTTTGTCACAGATGGTCTTCACATCTTCACCGGGAAAATTGTAAGCGCCGATCTCGGCCTAAGAAGGAACCAAGTAAACATACACACCAGTGAGGGTATTAAGTTAGAATTTAAAAAATAAAGGTTTCAGTCTACTGTCAGTAACTTTCAGCTTGATAGTCCCCCAAGACTATCAAGCATTGAGCAAGATTGAGCGTCGGTGGCTCAATGGTGTGGATTGTCGCCTTCCTACCGGGAGGGCTGAGGTTCAAATCCCGACACGTACCAATGTATTTTCAAATTTTCGAAAAATATACGTACGTTATCCGACGCTCTTACGGTGAAGGAAACCTTCATGCACGCCTGCGAAGAGATTCGAAGGTTGTGTGTGAAGTCGTCCAATCCGAACTGGGCCCGCGTGGACGACTAAGGCCTAAACACCCTATACGGGTAGGCTCGTGCCCCCTCGGTGGGGACGTTTAATGAGCTGATGATGAGTCCCCAAGAAAGGGGTTAAATGTGCCAAATAGTGTAATTAATAATGGCGACAAACTGATTTAATATTGGCCTGTTGCAGGGTTCGGTGTCAGCTCCGTTGTACATGGCTTGGCTGGAGATGCTGAGTAGGGATCTTCCACCAATGCTCTTTGTGAGAGGCAACCATACATCAGTTCTCACTTTCTACTCTTAAACGCGAACCAGCACTACATAAAATGCATGACCAGAACAATTGAATCATATTGAAATAAAATATATAATACATTTTACTATATATAGATACATTAGACATAAGACAATATTATTGTGGCCGTGATAACTAACAGTAGAAACTGTAGGTACGTATACTAATTTAAGTTTTTATCGATAAACCTCAAGATATTAAAAGCCTACAATGGGTACATAATATAATATTTATAATACACATCAAACACATTGTATAATACCTATATTTACGAACAAAAAATATATATAGGTACCTAGCTTTAAGTATGAAGATCGATTCAAGGTCCAAATAATGGGTTTACTGTCTTCATTTATTTAGAAACTAACTTGAAAAGCCACCGTTATAGTTTCATAAGAATAATTGTTTATTTCTAAACAAAAATACATTGAGTACTTATTTTGTAACTTGTTGCAGCATTTGTAATATGTAATTAATTTATCCAATATATTAACAATTCATGTTATTTTTGATTCTAGTAGTAGTTAGTACGTATTTTTTAAGTAGGTATGTTAGGCTTTAGGTAATCGCTGTGTCTGTATAATACATATTCCGTATAATCATACATACCTATTTCTTGTGAGGCCGAATTTTGCAATATAAGACCTTTAATATCGCTATTTACTTACATAAAGTATAGTTATCTTATTGAGTTTTTCATTCTATTTAAAAAAAAGAGAATTTTATTTATCGATGAAGGTTTGCTCTCTGTTAAAGCTATATTGATTCGATGGATATTATTGAACAAGTTTGAGATATAAATAATACGAGAACTATGAGGTAATAGTAATAGAAAAGCAAGTCCTTAGGCTTATTAACTAACATTGTGTTGGATGGTATGTATATATCGTTTCCGTTTTAAAACATTGCCAATTTATGTTGTCACTTTTATAAATTTCATAAATATTAAGTTAATGGATATATTGAACAAAACATCAAAAGTATTATTGTATATAAAATCAATACATTAGTCTATTTATTATGTCTTAGTTTATAAATGTAATTAATTATAATCAAATATTTTTATTAATACATGTGATAGTTAAGTAGTTGTTTTGTAATGATGGTTTTGTGTCGATACATTAAAGTTTAAAATAAATTAACATTCAAGAACAAAACTGTCATATATCTGTGTAAAAAGACCACGAAATTTATTTTTGTGAAATAAATAACATTGCATTTTTTTGTTGATTTTACTGTCTCCCATTTTATCCAAACGTTATGTATCTTATATAAAAATGGCAAGTATCTTATATATTTCTGTCCAATAGAACAAAATTCTGAAAATATTGTAGAAATAATTTTAGTAGCAATAAAGGTATTTGATAAATTCGAATTTAGAAATAAAAAAAAGATAAAAAATTAACTAATTCCGCTGTTACTTTTTTTTGCAAGCCTTTCTTTTATTATATAGCAAGTTATTCTTCTAGAAACTATCACAAAAGATCAAGATCGGTAACTATCACAAAAGATCGAGAAACTCATGACTTACCACTGCGGGTAGGCATAATAGGTATTCAATGTCCTTTTTTCACATTATGGTTCCCACAGAAGACCAGCGTCATAGCTACCCTAAGCTATGACAATAAAGCTGAGTGGCAACCAATTTGGTTCACAATAATGTTAATATGCCAACATACCATAAGATTATTATGTAAATGTTTTCCATGTATTTCTTTTTGTATGTTTGTATTATGTTTAAGATTTGTGTTCCAAATAAAAGTGTTTTCTTTCTTTCATACGGTATTAATTATGTTGTTGCCATACCTATTCATCAAACAAGGGTTAGGTTTATGGTTGAGAGACTTATTCACATTTTCCATATATTCTGGAGTGTTCATTTTAATACCTATTCTATGCCCAAGATGCCCAAGACTGTGCAACATGCAGAAAATCAGTCAAAATATTTAGTTTATAATCTACAATTTCCGTATATTTACCTACTGTCATAGTCATGTCATGAATGTGGCAGAAGCCTTATTCGTACATTTCGTAACAGTTATTTATAACTTGGTTAAGGCAAAATTCACAATGTTTTCAAACACAGATCGTGAGTAAATACACTGTATTGTTCGTACTAAGTACTTTGATAATCCACAGTGCTTAGTCTTAGTAGTTAGTCTAGATTCTAGATAGACGTTTGATAAAAATGTTCTTGCAACTAAATTATACTCATCAGATGGTGTTGGATGAAAATGTATCCCTCCAGTTAAAATGTTTGTTTTACCTTACCATCATTTTGAACACTTTCCTCACACACGAAATCGTTTCAAATACTATGTGCAGATATTATATCATTGCTATCTGTAACGTAAGCCAGCAATGAGCAGTGATCACTTACTCCCAACGCATTTGCTGAACGTTGTTTATAATTTTATATCAAAACATTGTCTTTTACGCTTGGCCCATTCTATAACTGACGAAGAATTGATACGATTCATAGAAACGGTTTGAAAGCGTTTACATCTTAGCATTGTGAGGTAGACCATTTACGCTGCCCAGGTATCACAATGTCACCTATAATTCCGCCATAACGTAGGTATAACTATCAATTATTACGAGAAAGATAGCAGTGTTTCAAGTTGAATGTTGAGTCGTTGGAACAAGCGACGGAGAAATTACGAGATACTTATTGTGATTTATTTTGTTACAATGCAGATAAGCAACTACACTGTAGTTTTATTTTAGCATAACTTGATTGCTGATTTTCGTAATATCGTCAAAAGGAAGGCTAACGAGCAACTGTTTGTACTGCCCGGCAATTGAACCCGGAATTCTTGGTGTAATAGCCGACTTCTTATCCATTCAACAAATGAGTCATCAAAAAAATAACGTCATATAATCAATAAAAAGGTCCGTAAATATTAGCATCAATCGAATAAGTTTGTAATTAAGTCGAGGGTTGAATTTTAAGAGTCCAATGCAAAGGTACTTCATTTTTAATACGTTATAAAAATTAATTTATTAGACAGTCATGACCATAATCGCTGTCGCGACAGTACTTGCCGAAAGCCATCCACCATAGCCGATGTGAACCAGTAAGCGGCGGCGTACTCGGTTCGCGCGGCTCGTGCCGACGACGGACCTTCCTCACTAATTACTGACGATTAATTCACGAAACCATACTAATTTAAGTCATATTCTCCGTTGTTGTTCACGAAAAGTACAATGAACCAAGCCGATGAGCCGTTATTGAGTTACTGCGAGTGTCGTGGTAAGAGCAGTAAGAAGTACTCGTAAAACGATTGTATACCTACATCATAAAAAGATAGAAGCCAGTTTAATTTTCAACATTCGTAAAATAAAAAATATATATACAGAGAATATTTATTAGATATTTCTATCGTTATATATTTCTTAATAAACCTAAGTTCATAATGAAATATTTATAAGTACAGTTCATTAATATTGACTCATTGCAAAATGTTGCATTCAACGTATGCGGATTTCTTTCCTCGAAAATTGAGTATTCCAGAAAGAATCATCGAGCCTTTAAAAAAAATTTCTTCAAAAGGCAAGCAAAGCTTCAGAGTCTCCGTTGTATATCGGTGGAAATGAATACTTTTTAATATCAGGTGTCTCTCTCTTGCTTGTTCGCACTCTAAACGTAAAGATAAAATGTATGGTTATATTTATTTTACATTTAATATTTTCAGTACCTAAACCTCTACGAAAAAGGAATGATAGTACATCACGATCGTCGAATACACATGCTACATCGAGCTTTGGCCTAGATTCTAAGGAATCTGCGAGGTAAAGTACACCTTAAATAGAAATATACATTTCCTGACTTTACTATTCAAACCACAGACATCCGAATATACAATTAGACTGGACAAGCCGCCAAGTTTATAGGCAGTCCTAGTGTCGCAATTTCTTTTTGGTTGTTACCCGTGAAAAGTTATTATATTTCTTGGTAAATTTACTGATTCATTGCGATGATGGCATGTTACAATTGCACAGGATGGCATTTTGGGCAAAAACGGTAATTTCTAATATTCGTGCGTTGACTCGTCTCACAGAGCGTAAACTGGCAGCCAGTGTATGCTCGTTGAGCTTACATTTGTCGCACTTAAAAACGCGGCTTGCCCCATCTCTTGTATTGGAAATCTATGATTCAAACTAATCAATACTTGAACTTTTCAATCTTAGGATCGCGTCCTCATTTTAATAGTCCAGAATCAGGCTTATTTTAGCATCGACTACATCTCCTATCCCTACTCCGGAATTAACAACATATGGAGGCATCAAGCTAGGATGGATTCAGGTAAAGCTTTTTAATGTTTTTACTGTCTCGGTCCCAGACAACAGAAAATCAATGCTCATTAGATATATCCGACTGAAATTGTTAAAGGTTATAATTAAATACTAACAACATTTGCTGAACTCCGCTATCCGCTTCGCTATATAAAGATAAAACCTTAGTCAAGCGAAATAGCAAAGTGTAAATTATTTTTAAATTAATTTACGCTTTGCTACATTCATTCTATATTTAATAATGTGTCTGTATGTCTGTTTTTAAGGACAAAACTGAGAGACGAATGGACGTGATTTTTTAAATAGAGATAGTTTTAAAGCATGAACAATGGCATAGGCAATTTTTTGTCTAATTTTAACCCCCATTTTCCTAAAATGGGTTAAGAGAGGATGTGAAATTCTTAATGCGGTTTTTCTCAGTTTTCAAAGTAATCGATCGATGGAAAGGCGTATAATATCATCAACAGCAGCGTAAAATAATATTCTGTTTTTGTAACCAGGGAGGGGAAACCGTGTTACCCGAATTTGACGCGAGCGAAGCTGTTGGCAAAAGCTAGTGAACAATAAAATAATAGTTTAAAACAAAAATTATAATGCATTTTTATATTTTATAAAGCTATAAACTAAAATATTTTTATGAAAAGGGAGTGTTGATACCATGCCTGCTAAATATCTGGGGTGTGATGCTTTTCCTGCGTATCGCGTGGGTGGTGGCGCAGGCCGGCATCGGCCTTACCATCGCCGTCCTCCTGGTGTCCTGCGTCGTTTGCATCATCACAGCGCTTTCGCTCAGCGCCATTTGCACTAACGGACATGTTGCTGGAGGTAGGTATTCTTATTATTTCCCAAGAATTAAAAAGGTCCTTGTATATCTTCTTGAATTGTAATCTTTGTGACCAAAGCCGACTTCAGAGTTTTAAGCCAACCTCATATAAAATAGGAAATAGAGCACTCACAACCGCAGGTTGCAGCTCAAACTTCTCTAAGATAAAAGCTTTTAGGAACCTTTTCCCAGCTGTGGAATTTAAAGCAGTAATCGAAGTTCTTCTAGGTGATCAGGTTCTAAAAAACTTACTTAAACTGCCCGTGACAGCTCACTGCTGGAAACAGGACGTCCTCATCGCAAAATGAGGGGTTTTGCTGAATAGTGTTGACAGTAATATTCCAATGTACCACGCGGCAAATTATACAATAAGATAAAGTAAAGGTAAACTTATTGAAAGAAGAAAGAAAGAAAAAACATTTATTTAACCACAAAATTGTACAATACCATAACAAGGACAATACTATAAAACAATACAAAAGAGAAATAAAAAAGAAAGAAGGTATAACATGAATTGAATCTTTGTGGTCAAAAGGGCCCTGTCTCAGCTTATGCTGCCGTGTCTGTGCGGTTATATAATATTAAACAGAAGTGGACAGACACGGCAGCGCTGTTATTCTGCCAGAGCCCAATTGCATGTGCATAGGGAAGGATGATATATCCTATTCATCAGTAAATATTAATTACTACAAATCCATGATGAAATTCTATTTTTAGGTGGTGTCTATTACCTGGTATCACGGTCATTGGGAGCCGAACTGGGCGCATCAGTTGGAATAATATTCGCATTAGCAAACTCAGTTGCTGCTAGCATGAACACAATTGGATTTTGTGAATCTTTGAACGATCTGCTAAGAAACCATGGCTTCAAGATCATCGATAACAGCGTAAATGACATAAGAATCGTCGGCGCTATTGCTCTATTGATCATGTGCTTCATATGTGCGATTGGTATGGATTGGGAGACAAAAGCTCAGGTTCATAATGGTTTTGGTTTTTTGTATAAAGTTAGTTATCTAAAAACCTCATGCGTAATAAACAACAATACAATATCGGTAGGTTTGTATTTTGAATGGGCTCAAGGTAGCTCAAAGGGAATCCCTCTTACGTATATTTCTATGCGATAATATTCCAGACCGAAATAAGTTTGATCACATAAACCAATAACCGAGGAACCGATGGCCAATGTGACGAATACATTCTCTAGAATCCTTCGCTAAAGGAAGCGTATATCGATAACAATCTGATTACGATGAATGGTAGCCGATGGATGTAGACTGCTAAGAATCGGTCCACGTAGAAGTTTATAAAGGCGGCCTTTGTTGAGTTCTCAGCAGTGAACATATTTATCTTCAATGATGGAGAATGAGAGCGTCGGTGGCGCACGCGTCAATCCAAGCGTTCGGTTATATTGATATCAAATTAGCTCCAAATAAAAATGAAATATGATTGTATTTGTACGGCGACCTATACCTATACATTTCTATATTATCGCTCGTGTTTAGTTTTCTCATTGTTTAACTATTTTAATTATTCTTTCAGAACTTTCTAATTGTAGTGATAGTATTAGCGATCATGAATTATGTAATTGGTTCATGTATTGGCCCCAGATCAGAAAAGCAAAAAGTTCAAGGGTTTGTTGGATTAGATGGTGAGCGAATTTGTTTTCATATTTTGTCAGTAATTAGAATAGATATGGATTTTGTAATTAGTATAAATAAATTAAAAGATTTGTACACATTTTTTACAGCTAAGATCGTCGAAAGTAATTGGGCACCGGACTTTCGTCAAGATAACAATATTTTGAGCGTTTTTGCTATATATTTTCCAGCAGTCACTGGGGTACAGGCTGGAGCAAACATTTGTGGAGATTTAAAAGTAACCGCACTCACTTCTACTATGTAATACTATCTTAACTTGTATACTGTCTGTCTAGCTGTCTGTTTGTGTCGACAAATCGCTGGAGCGGCTGAACCGATTTCTACAAGATGTTTACTGGCTGAAGTTTTTAGATGAAGTAAACCAGCGCCTTGACAAAACTGTCTTGGCATAAGATGAGTGGCCACCATTTTGGTAGCATTATTATTTTTTAAATATTATTTAAAGGACTAACATGTAATAATTTAAATTTCGCCAAATAAATATTTTTCTTTCATTCTAAAAGTAAAAAATAGAGACGTAACGAGACGTAAGTTACTCCCTTACTTCTCTTCCATTTTATTTATCTAGGGAACTAAGTTACGGGTACAGCTTATATTATAGAAGGGGTTTCAGCATACAAATATTGGTATCTACCTAAGCTGCCTCCGTGCTCTTGTGGTTCGAGTTTAGGTCGATCGTTGTGGGTTCGATCCCCACGCTATGACCACAAAGTGAAAGTCACATTAAGCGAAAGTAAGTTTAAAGTAAGGATTTTCGTGTAGTGAAGGCGGATGAGAATAATTATATTCTATTGTTTATATAACTTACAGAATCCAGCAGAGGCCATACCAAAGGGTACTCTCACGGCGTTAATAGTGTCGATATCTACATACCTAGCGATGGCCATGCTGGCGGGGTCGGCCGCCCTACGGGACGCATCAGGCCGCGTCGGTGATTGGCGCAACCGCACTATCGACTCCTGCAAGCCGCACTGCAACTACGGCCTGCACAATAGTAACGAGGTTTATTTCAGTTTTGCAAGACAATGAAGCGATAGCATGAGTGAAACGAATTTATATTGTTTTTATAAAGAGAGCTCACATTCTTAACATGATGATCTTAAACCGTGGCACTTGGCTTAAATACCTACTTTCTAATATCCATATTCGCGTAACCAGCGTGTGCCGGGCCGCTTTTCTCCCCAAAAATATACAAGATTACCAAGCCCTCCCCACAAAGCCCTAAGCCGAGGTTCGAGTCCCATTCTGGGACGCCCTTAGGCACGTTATGTGTTTTTCAAGGCTGGGAGCCATCTGCGCTCGCCAATTGCACGGTAAAACTATAAGACCAACAGTAGTAGTCATTTAGAAAAAAAATGAGCGTTGAGGAAGTCTTATAAATAGAGTCCAATGAATAAAAAAAGAAATAATTAAAATCAATATTGTAATAATTACCTATGGTTCAATGTTTGCAGATCATGCAGCTAATGTCCCTTTGGGGTCCGTTAATATACGCGGGATGCTGGGCAGCCTCGCTGTCTACTGCGCTCACAAACTTACTGTCGGTGCCCCGACTTATCCAGGCACTTGGTGGGACCGCATTTACCCTGGTCTCATCTTCTTCTCCAAACGCTACGGACGCCACGGAGAGCCATATCGTGGATATGTCTTATCCTATACAGTATCGCTTCTGTTCCTACTCATTGGTAAACACGACTGTACTATATAAATTGTTCTAAATTTTGGGCACTTTAATGAAAAAAAAATCCATTGCAGCTGACTTGGATAAGATTGCGCCGCTTATTACAAACTTTTACCTGGCGTCGTATGCTCTTATTAACTTTTGCACGTTTCACGCAGCTTTATTTGTCATATAAGTTGGAGACCAACATTCAGGTAAGTTCGACTTTTGCAAAAATAAAAACGTATTTTATTTTCTAACTCGCAAAAAGTACCTACATTGAAAGGTTTCAAGTAATTTATGCTTACTTATTCGAACAGAGGGCCATAGGTACTCCCCATAGATATGCCAATACTGTATTGAGATGTCTATGGTACTCCTACAATTATGGGTAATGCACGAGCCTCTGGTCATCCACCAATACGCACTGGATGAGTTTGGCACATTCGGTCTGAAACATTTCATCTCACAGTAGGCTAGGCAGCCTATAGCCTGACCCTTGGTCTTGAATGTGTGGCAGGAAAATTAAGTAGCATAATGATAAGTCATGCGTGTTAACCATACTAAAACGAGACATGAGTAATAATAGTGGTGCTCAAGAAATTTGTTGTTTCAATAAGCAGGACAAAGTCTTGTTGTGTATTAGCTTCCACCTGTAAGCAAATTATGCAATGCATTTTATAATCAAATATCGTCAGGTAATAGTTTTATGTTTTGTTGCAGTACTATAACACATGGTTATCGCTGGCTGGATTCTTGATGTGTGCCATCATAATGATTATAATCAGTTGGTTGATGGCATTGATCACTGTTTTTATATTTGGTACACTGTATTTACTCGTACTTTACAGAAAACCAGGTTATATATTTTATGTTTAGAGAGTTAGCAATGAATAAATAGAAATATTAAATATGTTCATGAAACCAACAGCAGTATACAATTAATGTTTATTTAAATTACTTAATAAAATCCTTTTTAGCATATTGTGTATTTGTCATATATGTAAACTTATGTTACAGCGACAAGTTGGGGCAGCAGTACAGACGCGTACCGGTATCGCGAAACAATCACTACAATTTTGTCCATGACACAGCAGACTGAGCACACTAAAAACTATAACCCTCAGATTCTTGTGCTGTCTGGACACCCCTGCGCTCGTAGTGCCCTTCTTGATTAGCGCATCTTATCACAAAGACTGGCTCTTTTATGATCGTCGGCGACGTTACGCAAGTATTAATTGTTCCCTGTCTTCATCTTTCTGTTTTTGTCGTTCTTAGTTTTATAGATCTTATTAAACTTATATGTGAAAAACTATCATTATATAAGTAATAAAACGAAACCCCATAACAACACAACAAAAATAAAATTGTGTAAGTTCACTTAAACATTTGACTTTATCATATATCTTTGTTTACTCCGAGACCTATGTTCCTACATCAGAATTCATAACTGTAAACGCACAAAGTTTTGATTTTAAAACGAATTGCGCGGAGCACATTGAAAAGGGTAACAACATAAAATTTGCAGAAAACCCAATCGTACGCGCAGCTACTGGAGCGCAAGCAGAAGGTAAACGATTGGATGCATCATCGCAAGTATCGCTCGTTCTACGTGATGGTGGAGTCTGCGGAGCTGGAGGTGGGGGTACGAACGCTGGTCCAGTGCACCGGCTTGGGTCGCCTCTCGCCCAACATTATGCTTATCGGATACAAGAACAACTGGAGGGATTGTTCGCTAAGGACCTGGCCACTTATGTGCGCATACTTCGGTACGTCGTAATTTCGTTTATTTCCGGTCATCCCACGCTATCAAACGAGATCCGAGTGGTAAAATTACGGGAACGAACGAATGTCTAAGCTACGTATGCTATATAAGAAGGGAATAATGCAATTCAGGCGGCCTTATCGCTTGGAGCGATCTCTCCAGACAACCTCACAAACAGAAAATTAACAACATAAAAGGGCAAGACATTGCAAAGTAAGAAAAGCTTATATACACATATAAAATATATTTAAATATATTATATATGGTATATAAGCTTAGAGGAATATATATATATATATATATATATTCCTCTACATTACTATACACAACATTACTATATATATATAGTAACTACTGAGTTTCATGCTGGAATCTTCTCAGTGGAAAACTACCACCCGAACCATTGGTATCTTCATTTGACATTCATAAGTGTTCTGTAAGGACCTAAACTGAATAAACACTTTTCATTTTCATATCGGAATACCGAGAGTTCTTGTCCCCAACGTCTTTATCTACATTATTCCATATTAACTTACATTCATATTGTTCTTATTCAACTTATGGTAATGCTCGTTTGCCTGCATAAAGTAAAAATTTATAAATATTTTAAAGGTTTGCATTTGAACATCAGTTAGCCTTAAGTATCTTACGAGTGCCAGAATCGTACAAGCACGAGCCATCCTTGTCAACGACCACTAACATGACCAGCGTTGAGGTGCAGCTTCAGTCGCAGGTGCAAGCGGTTATGCACTCTAATTCCAACTTCGATTTGGAAGGATTAGACACTAGCGGTTGGTATATATAATTGGTATTTTATTATTATTTAAGTCGTTTCGACAAATTATTTCAATTATAGCATCGCTCAGTGGCAAAATCATTAGACACTTAACCTATTAAACATCTAAAAATAACACATTCCTACTATATTTGAAAAAAAAAACATTATTTGCAATCTTACTGTACTCTATTCAAATAAAACTTAATAAGGCACATGAACCATACCCTATTGATTAGTATGATTTGACTTTATATTTTATCATTAATCAAGTTAATTGATTGTAGGTAATTGTTTTAAGCAAAACAATAACCTTTAAACCACTTGCATATCAAACCAATGACACATAATCATACCAATTACCTTTATATGTAAAAAGTATAGAGATAGGTTGACTATTCAGTACCCTTAATATATCATCATCATACCTACATAAATAAGCAATGTTTTCAAGCTTTTATTATTCACAGATTCTGAAAAGTTGGCCAGTCAAAACACACTTACTAGCAGAGACCATAGAATTAACTCTCAACACGCATTAGCAAATCGCAGCGATTCCATGCTTACTATTGTCAATGCAAACGTACCTGTACATAGATCCATGCTGTTCAAACCATTCAATTTAAATACAGTAAGTCATATAATAAATACAGGTATCATGAAAAAATTATTCGTTTTAGATATTTAAAATAAGAAATTGAGAAAAATCTTTATTTTATGTATGGTTCAATAGTGAATATCGCAAACTGTTTGCACAAATACCTACGTGAGGTAATTTTACTTGCCTCTTTATATCTTCTTGATCTTGTTGTACCGATACAAATACTTACTTTATTATTTTTACTCGAATGGCTAAGTCGACATATTACGCGAATGTTACAAAATGTTTGTAATAAATTATTGTAAAGTTATGTGTAGGTAAATGACAAAACTCTGTAACCACTGATATAAAAAGTTTAAAAGAGTAAGTCGAGTTTCTTGCCGGCTCTTCTCGAAGATCCTCCTTATTCGGATCCGGTGGTAGAGTCATTAATAAATATAATAATAATAACAATTGACGATTCAAAAGTATCTGTAACAGATTTATTTTTATATTTATCTCATAATCTGAAAACTCGATTACCTAGGTATAATTCTGGTACTTTCGTAGAGTCTGAACCTGGATGCATGGTGGTTATATGATGACGGCGGGCTGAACATCCTGCTGCCCTACATCATTGCGGAGCGCGGCGCTAAAAAGATGCCCTTGAGGATATTCGCTCTTGCCAGGCAAAAACATAATATCGACGATGCGCACAATTAGTAAGTATATAACTAGGATCTTTGTTTTATTTTTATTTGCAAAATTCATTTGTAGTCACATTACGGGCTTGATGGCCAATCCTGTACGCCAAGCCTTTCAGTTAAGTAAGTAAAGTGAAGAGGGAAAATAGGTATATAATTTAGGTAAGTAACTTTGTGTGGGTAAAGGCTATGTATTGTGTTGTTCGTGGTCAAAGTTTATATTTATTTTGAATTCCTAGGCTGATTTATAACTTATAACTTTGCCATAACACTAAGTTACTAAGGTCGATTTAATTTAATATAATAAAACTAAAAAGTTATTCTTTGTATTACAGTTTTAAAAGCCTGCTCGCGATGTTCCGTATTGAGTATGCCCAGTTATCTATGGTGACAGGGCTCTCTGATTTACCATCAGAAAGCAGTTGGGAATTATTTAAAGATTTGGTCGAAAAATACAGAACGTCCGAAGATAATGGTATGACAACATTTACCAGTTTTAATCAAATTTAACGATAACATTTAGCCGCTCGAATGTTTAGAGGGAATAACAATAGGAAATTTATTGTAAAGTTCAAATAATTCCTAGGATTAGGTTTATTCAGTTTAGTCTATTGTGGTAAAAGCACATAAGACCACATTGAAATAAACATTTTGATTACAAAAGAAGTAATATTAAATTAATTTCCATGTGGATAGGAAATGATTTATGATGAAGGAAAGGGGAGTGGGAGGAAATGAAGGTAAACAACCTGAGAAAAGTTACTGGTGGTATCAGGACGACAAAAATCGCAAAATGGGGAAGGGGGTCTTAGCCTGGGTGACGTAATATTATAACTACACAATATAACTAAAATAACTCTCTTTGGATAAAGTTTCGAAGATACTGGCAGCTTTACTTCTTTGAATTGCTAAACTAACTCTTTGACTGAGGTATCTGCTAGATCTTAGGTCACATGTGATGTCCACTAATCGTTTCGAAATTTCCTTAAAAAGCCTAATATGCAGCGCAAGGGCCCCACGGACCAAGGGTCTCCACACCGAATGGGACAAAATCATATTCGGAGCCATGACCCCTGTATTTGCACGCTTTGGCTTTTTCAGCCTCTCATAGCAATAAACCTAAGTAATCAGAATACTGAATTACAGAATGTACCACCAATGAAGACATTCTGGAAAAGAATCGGGCAAAAACAACAAGACATCTACGGTTGCGTGAATTGCTTTTAGAACATTCTTCAATGGCTGGACTCATCGTTATGTCATTGCCCTTACCTAGAAAGGTATAAAAAGAATTATCTTAAGAAATTAGTCTATATGCATAATATATAGCTAATAGAGAACGAGATTAGTCCGACACAAAAAAGCAATATACCAGGGAGGCTGAACGTTGCAGTTTTTCGATTTAACTGTCTAACTTAACCCTTTACCCTTATAATGAAAACCATTGAAGAGGATATTCATTGATTATTGTCAGTAGACGGTTAGTCTCTGAAAATAACTGTCCCCACAAAGAAGTTTTTCTATTGTTTGCGATAAGTCTTGGTTGATGTATCTAGTGAAATTACTGGGTATGAGAGACCTAACGTCTGTTGTATCGGGTGACGGGCGCGGTGTGGCATTGATGGGGGATAATAACTATCAGTTGTTGGTCTTATTAAATGCCGCTCTGTCATGGTCAGGCGTATCACTTCTATCAGGTGAGCGTCCTGACTGTCCTGGTCACTTATAAAGTTATAAAATTAAAAGAAGGTGCAGTAAACTTAATTCACACGACTAAATTCACCCTGATGCACTAAATATACTTTTCGTAAACTTGAACCACCTGGGTGCATTAGAATTATTTGGGCCTTATAAATTCACCTAGGTGAACTTAATAGACTTTAAGTAAACCTGAAACACCTCTAATGCATGTATATTCTAAAAAAAATATAATTTCAAGGGAACCGTGACTGCGCCTTTATACATGGCGTGGCTGGAAGTCCTGAGCCGCGACCTGCCGCCCACGCTCTTCGTGCGTGGCAATGATTGCTCCGTCCTCAACGCCTAGTTTTTCCTACCCAAAGATATATAAAATTATTCAATACCTATTTTTCAAGGACGATATGAGGGTTTTTATATAACTCGGTCAGATGGTGTGAATAATATACCTATCAAATTTTTAGGTCAAATCAATTCACTATGTATCCCATCTGTAGTTGAATTTCGAGTCTAAGGATTATATTTCTTATGTTAATTTATTTCCAATAAAACAAATCGTATAAATATATTACAAGGGTTTTCTTTATTTCACACCATATTCAATAATGTTTTAATTTAGATATAACAGAAAAATAATTAAATATTTACAGATAGAGGATCAACAGTTGTTTCAGATTAACAAGTATTAGTCTTAAATTAATTGTAAAAGAGAAATTAGTTGCTATCTAGGCTTCTTCAAGTTAACATTTTCCGTTGCGATAATTTTACCAATTCATAAGAATATGCTTTTAAAACTCATTCCAATTGCAAATATTAGCAACATAGCTATCTACGAATTATCGCAACAGAAACCACCATTACCCAGAAAATATGCTCCATAATTTTGTTGTACAGCGTTGGATGATAGGGCGAAGCAGCACACTCGGCACAAGATAGTTCTCCATAATGATACCTATCTAAAATAGACAGCAGGAAAATATACGAAAATTAACTGGACTTTCTCTACGGCGATATGTATGTTGCGTGACAGGACGGCGATTTAAAATATTGATTTATTTTTCTATACAGATATGTCGCATGTAAAATAAATATTTTCTTTGCAGTTCCATTTTTACTAACAACTGGTACATAAATATTTTAATTTGATAAACACTTTGTCCATATGATAATGTTTTAAAATATTTTAAATTATTTTCTCTATTAATTAAAATTAAATTAGCAATTGCAAATATATTTTATTTCTCTCAAAATAATGCCGCTACTAAAATTCTGGAGCATAATTCGTTACTCAGTCTATGTAAGTATATAAATATACAATAATTCGTATCATAGATGTTTCAGTGCACAATCTGAAAGATAAGAATCTTAGCGATTATAAATATGTAAGTATACCAAAATGAGAGTTAATGATAACACTGATGACAATCGACACATTAATGATGATTTTATACTACCAGCACCTCGACATATAAAACGTTACAATCGCGATTCGTAAGTTGCACTTTATACAATTATGTGGTTATATGATCAAGGTGAACCATAAAAAGATAAACATACATAACTACATAAATTACAGACAAAAAAACTTCACACAGCCATATTTCTTATATAAATAAATAAATTCTAATTACGGAAATATTTTTGGCTACAAAGATTTATAATAAGCAAAATAAATAATCGAATAACCGAGGTTTCCTTCCAGAATACATAAACCCGATCTATGATACAGTTCTTATTCGCGCTATACAGGAACGTTCATTTCATATGTTCATATTAACTAAACGTTTACGCTTAAGTATATAATAACTTGGCCGACGGAGCGGTACCACGTCCAGTGTGACGTCGGTTATAACTGTCCGTCGTTTCCGGGAAATTTTCATGTGCACTGTATTCCATTTGTATTATAATATAGGGTGCTTAATATTTTGTGGCAATGGCAAATGACACATGTCAGTTTGGCAATCGAAATACAAGGCGCTCCGTTTTCACTTGGATCACTTCACTGTTACGTTAATTTACGATTTCACTTCACTGCAACTATCCTAATGAACACATCACTTGTTTTGTAGCTTTGAACTGTGTCCACTTGCGGTCGATCTTTGGCCTGTTGAAGTGAGATCTCTGGCGCGAACTGGGTTGGCGGTGTGGGTCAGTGGCCGGCGCGGTCCCGAGCCGGTGGGGTCAGTGGGTTCGGTGATCGTGGGCCTGTGCGGTCACTGCCCTACGTAGGAAAACCGCTTACGCTTGGCCCGGCTACAGCACGGAGCAGGGCGGCCGCGACAGTCTTCATTCGGACTCCTCCTCGTTGTCATCGTCGAAGCCCGACAGGTCCGCTGACTCCAAATAACCTTGCAAAACCTAAAGATAAAAATGTCACAATATAATTTTTGTTATCACACTTCCAAAATACGCCTACTGTGCTTTTGTCAATTTTTTCTGCATTTATTACTGGGATGGTAAAATACTATGCCAATTGACTATTTCAAGTTTATTTTCTTTATCGAGCTGACTACTGCTGTTGGTCGCAGATGGCTTTTACAGCTTCACCGAGCGCAGATGGCTCTCAGCCTTAAAATTTTCACAACAAGTCTAAGGGCTATTTCAAGACACCGTTTATGATACATACTCTTGACCCGCAATAGACCCGTGATTAAAGACTTTGAATATTTAATTTATTCTACCTTATTAAAAGTACAT